>JAQPPZ010002889.1:0-600000 GCA_028583015.1 Wollemia nobilis | reverse complement strand
TTCCCTTGAGTTTATAATGTTGTGGTTCATGCAGAGAATGTGTTAATCAATGTAGGGATATTTCATCCAAAGACTGCTTTACCCTATGATCAAGAGACTAGCAGTTCTCAGGGTCAATCAAAAACTACATCATACATGGATCCCCCTCCATTTTCATCCCCACTTGCACAAATGGCATCCATTCCTTATCCAAGATCCTCAACAGTTCCTTTTCCTCCACTTCCCACTCAGGTTCCCCAAGAAAATGCTGTCCTCCTTGATATCCAAAAGACTTTGAAGACTCTCAGTAACAAGATGAATTCTATGGAGAAAATGGAAATGGAAATATCTTAGCAAAGAATATTACCATACATAAACAAGGATAAGAGACCTGGTCCTAGTAATAGTTTTGGTCTCAAAGTGAATGCAATGTATGAGGAACTAGAATGTTCTTTAGAAAATACCCTTCCAAATATCTGGTGTTTGGTGTGCAATGATTCACATGATTCTCAATATTGTGTTATGTATCAAAATCATGTACAAATGTCTATGGAACAAGATGAGAGGAACCAAAAGGGGAGAATCAACATGCTATGGCAGCAATATTAGATCATGGTAGGAAAAGAGCTGGAGGAAGATAGCCCAATTGTTGTTATGACAAGGTTTGGAAGGAAAAATCTCTAGGTAGAGCCTTAAAATAAGGAATAATTCTAAGTTCCATCTCAAAGAAAGAATGATCAGCTTCCCCAAAGTAATGATACATTTCCTATCCCTTAGGCTAAAGGAAAAGAAAAAATAGATAGGTTGCCTAAGAGGTTGGAAAAAATAACTGAGGAAGACCTGATGAGATCTAAATATGAAGCACAAGAAAGGGTTAGATTCCCCTCTATCACCAAAAGGTAAAGAATAGAAGATACTCAAAAGTAGAAGAGAAAATATGGTGATCCAAAAAGAAGGACTGAAAGACATGCCCTGGTTAGATCAGAGTATAATATTGTGGAAGAAATAAAAAATATTCCATAAAAAGATAGTTTATATGATACTATCTTTATCCCTCATCAGATAGATATGCTTAAGGCTTCTCTCAAAAAATATCCCTACAATAGATAGACCACCAAAATCCTAAGCATACCCTCTAAGAAAAAAGAGATTTCCCCTACAGATCTGAAAAATAAGCCCCCTTCGTTCTACATATATTTGAGGATGGAAGGATGGGTAGTCATAAATTGCATGATAGACTCAAGAGCATCTACTACAATTATGCCTAAAGCAATTTGTGAAGATATGGGTATGGAATATACCCAATATTGTCCTAGAGTATTACAATTGTATGGGACACTAGTAAAAATAGTGGGAGTCATAAAGGATGTTTTGATGAGGTTACACAGAGCTACTGAGATAACAATAGTGCAAGAGATAGTAGTAGTGGATCTGGAGCCATATTTTAGTTTATGCCTTTCAAGATAATTTATTGCAAAGCTGGGAGGGTGTATGTATTTGGATTATTCCAGTATGGTGATCCACTTCAAAGGAATGAGAATCAGGATAACACCAAAAAAACTAGTATCTTATCATATAGAATAGATAGGCGAGGATATGTGCAATCTTACTCCAATGGAAGAATTAGAACTAGTCAATAACTTTGAGGATTTAGAGATTGAGGATGAGTTACCTTTCAAAGAAAATTATAGTCTAGTTTGGAACTAGAATGGGAACATATAGCATTTTAGGTGAATAAGAGAAGAAAATTCATGTTATATCCAATCAAGATCTGAGAGAAAAGGAAACATGGATAATGTATTTCGATAGTGCTAAGTGTCAAAATGGTGTAGAAGTGAGAGTAGTACTATAGTCCAAGTCAAAAGGGACAAAGAGTTTCACCTATAGACTGACATGGCCATGTACAAAAAATGCTAAAGAATATGAGGCTATGTGCCCTAGAATGATACAGGCAAAGAGTATGGGCATTAAAGTGCTGAATATATATGGTGACTCTAAATTAATTATCCATCAAGTAAGAAATAGGTGCAACAGTAAAAGCCATTACCTCAAATGCATGCCATTCCTCTAGCCTTATCTAAAGTTAAATCCACTTATGATGGATCAAGAAAAATTGCATATGATCACTGTCAAGATATATTAAATTTTGCAGCTATCCATAATATAAAGAATGAGGATGTTATTGTAAGGATTCTAGCCCTATCTTTCAGAGGAAATATTTTACACTAGTTTAGGACCCTAGAAGACTATACCATTACCTCATGGGCTTCATTAGTAGAACCATTAATATATAAATTCAATGAATCTTCTGACCCCTTCTCACTCTTCAATCAATTTACCTCTATACAAAAGGGTCCCCAAGAATCAGTTTCAGATTTCAATCTAAGGTTCAATAGAACATGGAAAAGAATTACCCCTGTAGCTTGACTAGCTGCAATCTTGAATTATATGTATTATATCAGAGCTTTGGGATCAAAAATTGGTTTACAAACCTAAAAATTTAGAATTGAAGATTTCCCTTGAGTTTATAATGTTGTGGTTCATGTAGAGAATGTGTTAATCAATGTAGGGATATTTCTCCCAAGGACTGATTTACCCTATGATCAAGAGACAAGTAGTTCTCAGGGTCAATCAAAAACTACATCATACATGGATCCCCATCCATTTTCATCCCCACTTCAACAAATGACATCCATTCCTTAGCCAAGACCCACAATAGTTCCTTTTACTCCATTTACCACTCAGGTTCCACAAGAAACCTCTGTCCTCCTAGATATCCAAAAGACTTTGAAGACTCTCAGTAACAAGATGAATTCTATGGAGAAAATGGAAAAGGAAATATCTTAGCAAATAAGATTCCCATACATAAACAAGGATTAGAGACCTGGTCCTAGTAATTGTTTTGGTCTCAAAGTGAATGCAATGTATGAGGAATCAAAATGTTCTTTAGACAATACCCTTGCAAATATTTGGTGTTTGGTGTGCAATGATTCACATGATTCTAATTCTTGTGTTATGTATCAACATCATGTACAAATAGCTATGGAAAAATTTGAGAGGAACCAAAATGTGATAATCAACATGCTCTGGCAGCAAGATCAGATCATGGTAGAAAAAGAGCTGGAGGAAGATAGCCCAATTGTTGTTATGACAAGGTTTGGAAGGAAAACTCTCCATGTAGAGCCTCAAAATATGGGACAATTCTAAGTTCCATCTCAAATAAAGAATGATCAACTTCCCTAAAGTAATGATACATTTTATATCCCTCAGGCAAAAGGAAAAGAAAAAATAGATAGTTTTCCTAAGAGGTTGGAAAAAGAAACTGAGGAAGACCTGATGAGATCTAAATATGAAGCATAAGAAAGGTTTAGATTCCCCTATGTCACAAAAAGGTAAAGAATAGAAGATAGTCAAAAGTATAAGATAAAATATGGTGAGCCAGAAAGAAGGCCTAAAAGACATGCCCTGGTCAGATCAGAGCATGATATTATGGAAGAAATGAAAAATATTCCCTCAAAAGCTACTTTATATGATACTCTCTTTATCCCTAGTCAGATAGATCTTCTTAAGGCTTCTCTCAACAAATATCCCTACAACAGACAGACCACCACAATCTTGAGCATACCCTATGAGAAAAAAGAGATGTCCCCTAAATATTTGAAAAATAAGCCCCCTCCGTTCTACATATCTTTGAGGATGGAAGGATGGGTAGTTAGAAATTGCATGATAGACTCAGGAGCATCTACTACAGTTATGCCTAAAGTAGTCTATGAAGAGATGGGTATGGAATATACCCAATCTTGTCCTAGAGTACTAAAATTGTATGGGACACTAGTAAAAATAGTGGGAGTCATAAAGGATGTTTTGACAAGGTTACACAGATCCCCTGAGGTAACAATAGTGCAAGATATAGTAGTGGATCCGGAGCCATATTTTAGTTTATGCCTTTCAAGAGAATTTATTGCAAAGTTGGGAGGGTGTATGTATATGGACTATTCCAGTATGGTGATCCCCTTCAAAGGAAAGAGAATAAAGATAACACCAAAAAAACTAGTATCTTATCATATAGAAAATATAGGGGAGGATATGTGTAATCTTACTCCAATGGAAGAGTTAGAACTAGTCGACAACTTTGAGGATTTAGATATTGAGGATGAGTTACCTTTCAGAGAAGATTACAGCTAGTTTGGAACTGGTATGGGAACATATAACATTTCAACTGAATCAGAGAAGAAAATTCTCATTATATCCAATCAAGCTTTGAGATAAAAGAAAACATGGATAATGCATTTCGATAGTGCTAAGTGCCAAAATGGTGTAGGAACTAGAGTAGTACTATAGTCCTATTCAAAAGGGATAAAGAGTTTCACCTATAGATTGACATGGTCATGTACAAACAATGTTATAGAATATGAGGCTCTGTACCTCAAAATGATACAGGCAAAGAGCATGGGCATTAAATCACTGAACATATATGATGACTCTGAATTAATTATCCATCAAGTAAGAAATAGGTGCAACAATAAGCACCATTACCTAAGAGTATACATAAATAGGGTATGTGATCTGATGGAATCCTTCAGTACCCTAAATATAAAACTTGTTACCTAAAAAAAGTATACTCTGGCAAAAATTCTTTAACAACAAAGGGAGCTAACTTCACTCATTTTGCAAACTATGGAATCAAACAAGCCAAGGGAATCAAAATTATTTTTAGACCTTTGGCAGGTTTTTGAAAGTTATGAACAAATAATTGACTTTCTTGTTAGAGAAGCATGTCTCTCTACTATCCAAGAAGATAATCCAGATGAGATTGATCAACAAGATATAATTTAACTAAGGAATAATTATATTCCTAGGGGATTGGTCACCTTGGAAAGCCTATTTGATAATGAGGATAGGAAGAATATCACGACCATAAAATTCAATGAAAAAATCTATAAAGAAGTTGAAGTTGATATTGAAAAGAAGCTCAATGTTGGGATTCAGTGTTCACCAACAGAAGCAAAAAATATCAAGGCTTTTTACCTTAAGTACCAGGACATTGTGGCTTGGTCATATGAAGATCTAAAGGTGTATGCAAAAGGGGTTATACAACATACTATTGAGCTAGAGCATAATGCTAAGCCTTTCAAGCAGAAGCAGTGACCAGTCAATCCAAGGATCAAGGCCATTATGAGAGAAGATATTTTAAAGTTGTTGAAGGCCAAGATCATCTACCCAATTAAACATTCAACCTGGGTAGCCAATTTTGTACTAGTAAGGAAAAATAATGGGGATATTTGATTATGCATGGATTTTAGAAATCTTAACCAAACATCCCTTAAATATCATTATCCCCTCCCATAGATTGGTCAGATTTTACAGATAGTGGCGAGGGCAGAAAGGTTCTCTTTACTAGATGGTTTCTCTGGCTATCACCAGATTTGGGTGAAAGATGAAGATCAATATAAAATAATGTTCACCAAAAAATAGGGCACATTTGCCTACCAGAGGGTTCCTTTTGGGTTGTCAAATACAGGAGCTACCTTTTAGAGAGTAATGGACTATGCCTTTGGAGAGCTAATTAATAAAGTCATTGATTTTGTGCATCCTTGCCTGAAATTGATAGCAACCATAGTAAAATTTTATGACCCCATGGTAAATGCAGTTAAAATAGCCAAGGGTAAAATCCTATTCAGTGTCACTGCCACCTACTGCCATAATATTTTTTCTATAGGGTCAGAGCCTACCATAACACCCAAAGAGTTTAAGGTAACCACCCAGGTCGGGTATTACTCTTTAGAAAAATGAGCCAATGATGGAGAATCATTTAAGAAATGGGTGTATAAGCAACTTAATATTAAACCTAAGAAGAAATTTCCTATGGTCCCAATCCCTATCAAGCATTTCTCCAACCCTATGTTATTTTCTATGTTGGCCTGTATGGAGGGTATGGATTTGGATAAAATGGTTCAAGGTTGGAAAATTGTCGTGGCATATTGTATCTCTAATGAAAGGATGTATGAGGAAGGGGCCATAGAAAAGGGACCAGGGTTATTTATTTTTATTGGCCTACTTTTCTAGCTCAAAGGATTCATGAACAACTCGTAAGGATGAAGAGGAGCTCTGATGCTCCTAGTTTCATGCACTGCTCAAGTTTGGTGTGGATGTTCTATGCTATCGTAAGGGATAAGATGCCCTAGATACTAGTGAAGGATAAAACCAATGGGGTATAACCCTTGTTGGTTTACTACTAGATGATTCATTTAATAAGAAATGAGTCTTTTTATAGATTTAACTTGGAATTCTTAGGACCTGCCCTAAAGATAATGTATGGAGAATGCCCTAGATTGACACCCATGGCCAAGAATACTTTGAGACTAGAAGGTGCAAAAGAGGGAGAGTGGTATTTGTTAACTGAGGGCACAATGATAAGATTATATGGTTTCATGGGAAAACCTTTTATTTTACCTCATTTTGTAACAGATAGACTTTTTGCCCTAGAATTTTTGAGGCAATCAGAATACATTGATTTGAATTATGGTTCAGGAAGAAAGAGAAAATATCTATTGACTTACCACACTCTAGATGACATAACAAAGAAGGGTTAGAGTGATCAAATAGAAAAATACTTAGATATGATAGGTCTCTTTTACATCCCACAAAGGTGAATTTATGACCCTGATGGCATTTTTACTAAGAAAAATATAGCCTTAAATGGAGACAAAGCCTATAAATTTGACAAAATATATAGACCCCATTTTGAACAAGGTAGAAATAATTATGATTCTGCTCTTTTAGAGTGGAATGTCTCAAATATGGATCAACTTCCCCCTTGGCTTGATATTTATGAGCAGATTGTAGATTATGATCCTGAGAACAAGGTAAAGCATCGACTGACAGAGGATCGCATTAGAGATATTGAAGAAAAAACTAGAAAGAAGAAGGATCCTCAGCCAGATGAGGACACTCCTAAAGAGGAGGAAGAAAAATTAGAACCTTGAAATGTTGCAAAAATATCAGATTGGTGGAGAATGAGGGTTGAAATTGGGAAACCCAAGTCCAAGTTTGGGATGAATATTGACAATGGATTTTCCAAAAAGTATGATGAAATATTAAAATTTGGAATCCTAAGAATGTTAGAAATATTGTGTTAAATGTGGACAAGTCCCAGGATGGTTTTGAATACCTTTCTCCACCCATGGACCAGGACACTCATGCTGAAGATCAAGAAGCCCCTCTAACATCAGCTGAAGTTTTGAAACCTTTCCATCCTACCACTGAACAAGTTCAACAATTTTCTAAGGGAGCACAACTATTGAGAAAAATGCAATATTCAAGTAAAAATGCTATCAAATCTCCAGTGATTGAGGTAGTGGTTAGACCCAAATGTTTAGCTCTTGGGGGATAGCCTCCATAGACAGATATTAACTGGAGGAAAAAGGATGAAAGTTTTAAATTCACCCTAGTTACTTTCACTACTGTAGCATCGGTTGAGTTGAATCCTATTTCTAAACAATCATTGCTAGGAGGAATAGCCAAGGGGAAAGTGTCTGAAGAGGATGAAACAAAGAGCGAATTGACTGATTTTTAGTTGATACATAGAAGAGCCAAAAGGGCTCCAAAAAGAGTAGAGAAAGAAGTATCCAAGAAACAAAAAATGGATCAGGGGGTACTGGTTGAGAAGGTAGTTGTTTCAACTGTTGAAGAAGTAACACATCAAGAACAACCAGGTATAGAGACTGAGCAAGAACACCCTACTTCTATAGGTGAAGGTATGTTCTCTCACCCCTCTTCTCCTCTCTCTCCCCATGAATCCCCAATGAAATATCCCTCCCATTCTATCCTTGAAGAAGTTTCAAAGGTACCTTCCCCATATTTGAGTTCACCCTAGGTTTCTATGGTTAATACTGAGGTTCAAGTGGTCCCTTCACCTCCTATTTCATCCCAGGTTCCACCATCATCATCCCTAGTTTCACTTTCATCATCTCAAATTCCCATTTCATCATCACCTATTATTTCATCTTCACCATTGTCTTCACCACCATTGAAGAAACAAATTGTTTCGAGCACACCCATGCATCCCATTGCTAGTCTAGCATCAATTCCTATAAGTCTACCGATATCTACTACAACAATAATTACTGAGTCCACCATTGTCATGGAGACTATTATAGTTACTTCTGCACCATCATTATCTTCATTTGATTCAAAACTTTCATTTCTAGTATCTTCATCCCCTTTGGCTGTTGGCTATACAAGTCAGATGACTGTGTCAAAAGGATAGGCAACCACTCAAAGAATAAATGATTATTGGGTAGATAAAATTTCTAAGCCTTCCAATAGGATGGTTGTGAGAAGAAAGAGTATGTATGTAGATCCAGTTTCTAGGCAAAGGATATCTAGATCCATGATTCCCCTTGTGAGTAAGCCTGAAACTGAGATGATAGTCCAAGACTATAGAGTTGAGGAGATTACTGAAGATATAGAAAAATTGCCAGAAGAAGATGAGATAGTTATTGCTAAAGCCCACTTAGAGACCTTCTATGTTAAAAATGATATATTTAAGGAGAAAGTGGGAAAACTGGAGAAGCAAATTGAGAAGCTTAATAAAACTGTAAATAATCACAAGGAAGCAGAAAAATCTCTCAAGAAAGAAGCTAAGAGCTGGCAAGAGAAGTTCATGGATGCCAATAAACTCAAGGACCAATTAGCAGAGCAGAAGAAGCTGAATGAGGAGCAAGCAAAAGAAATACAAAGCTTAAAACAACTACTTCAAATTGAGAAGGCTAGATCTTCTGGATTTTCTAAGGCCGGATTGAAAAATATCAAAAAATAATTGCTCTCAGAAGTCCAAGATAAATGTCTAGGACTACAATATATCATTGACTTCTTAAATGATGCCAACCGCCTTCTCCAGGAAGTACAACAATATTTAGACCAGATCATCAGAGAACTTCAGACCATGGTGATTCCTATTGAGCAAATGTATAAATTGGTTGATAGCAGACTCAGTGATTCTACTAAACCTATTCCCAACAAGGAATGGAATCTAGCCATAGTTGTTTTGAAGAGAGTGGTCAAAAAGCATAGGGCAGTTTAGAGAGCCTGGCTGTTGTTCGACCGGATTGAAAGGATGATTAAAGATGTAGTAGATGTGAATAAGGAAATGGTTCAGGTTGGCTTTACTAGTTTGTGGATGGAAGATAATAGCTTGCTATCTGTGGAAGAGATTTAGAAGAGTATTGATGAAAAAATTGAAGATAAAACTGAAATTGATTCTCTAGAAGAGCCACTAAATCAAGAGCAAGTTGCACAATTAATTATTGATTTTACAAGATTGAAAGATCTCATAGAAGATCTGGTGAACAAGGGAGATGCTACTAACTATGAAGATATTGGAGAATTGGAGTATGTCTACAAGCAGCTAAAAGAAATATCAAACCCCCTTGATGCAGCCTAGAAACAGGCTTTACAAACTTTAAAATTAATGATTCAAGTGCTTGGTAATGGATCTGGAGGCAGAAATCAAGAAAAATATCCTTCAGAAGAGGAAAATTAAGAGGAAGAAGAGGAAGAAAGAGAAGAAGAAGAAGAAGTTGAGGATGAGGCTAAAGAAGGGGCCCATCAAGAAGAAGATTAGGATGGAGCTGTTTCTGGCCCAGAAGGGGCTCACACTTAGCTTATTTTTGTGTTGTACATATTCACAATTTTTGCATTTTTGTTTTTTGTTCTGACATTATCAGAAAATATAATAAAAGAATGAAGGCAGAGAGGCACAAAGAGTCACATTTTTTGTGAAGGTATTTTTGCAATAAGGCCTTATGAAAGGAGTAGATGTATGTCTGGAAAGAACAGTGAAGCAGTTTTGTTGAAACATGAGCAAAGATTGATGTTTCATGCATAGTTTTGATATGAATGTTTCTCCTCGAAAGTTTTCATAGAGTATTTATGAGGGTAACATTCTTATTGAAGTTATTCATCAAGGCATATTTTGAAGATAGTAGTAGTAGATCTATATTTGTTTTGAAGCATGGTCTCGATATGAACCTTTACCCTCTAAGGCAGATCTGTATTGTTTTTGAGCATAGTTTCCTGATGAACCTTAACCCTCTAGGCAGATCAGTGTATTTTTAGAGGGTAGTGTTCATATGGAAATTATTCTTTAAGGCACACTTTTGAAGAAAAACATTTTTGACTCCAAGACCCAGTGGATAAGATTATGAGTTCGATGGCTTTGCAAGAAAATCCACTCGGGAGGTGCCAGAATGTAGGCCCAAAATGGCCACATATACTTAGAAATTTTTTGAAAATTTTACTAAGGCATGGAGACTATATTCCACACACATTCCAGTGTATTTTGGAGTGGATCCATGATGAAGGTAACAAATCCACCCAACACTTAGGTTTTGCACTTGGAGAAATTCCGCACCACGTTCCTTGTTCTTGGCTCCGGATTGGCAATGAAGGTTTTGAATCCGCAAAATTTTTTGGAGAAAGGTGATGTTAGTAGAAAATTAGTGTGGATTGGTGACCTCTTTGTATTTGTGATACCCTTCGAAGTGGTTAAGTGTTGGAAAACTAATTCCGGAGGACATATAGAGTATTTTTGCCCAAAATGGTGACATAAGGAGGAAAGTAGTGTAAGGAAGTGTGGATTCATAAAAAGGGCAATTTTGTCTAACTCTTTTTTGGAATGGTGACAAGTAATGTTTTCTCTAAGGCCAGTGTGGAATGAAGATAGAGTTGCTTAACACTGTGGTGGGTCTAGAACAGAAATTCAGTACCAATACTCTTGTTTGGGTCCAGAATGGAATTCGCAAGAATTTCAAAGGAAGTATGACGTCATCAAGTTTTTTGTGTGGATTCACTTCAACTTCAAAGCCAACAAAGAAAAATAAATAATAGGTAGAGGATTTCATCCCGCTCCATTTGCAATGCATTTTAGTACAAATTGGCATCCTGATGTCTTTGAAGCATGGAGGATGATGTCATCAAATATTTTAAAGTGGAATGGCGTAGTGATATATTCCCATTATTACTCAAAGCTTATTTCAAATAGATCATAGCCATACAATGGAAGAGATCAATGATCAAGAATTTTTGAGTAGAATGAAATAAAATAAAAGCATTTTCACTGGGACTGAAGAACAGTTAGTTGGAGGAGGAAGCCGAAGTACCGAGGGTTTCAAGAAACCAGAACTAGAGATGGTTGTAGATAGATGGTGGTAGAAGGCTCCCAAGAAATATCCATGATGCATATGTGATCTCCAACAAATAGAAATCCAATTCAAGCCAACAACCAACAAGTTGCAGAGGTTCAAGTTGCCATGGTAGTCCACTTGCAGTGGATTTCTCGAAGATCGAACCAATAAGATTATGCCAGCTAGGACTCTCTATTGAGTTGTGAAAGAGTTAATCTTTGTAATGTTCCTTATTATTTTTCAATTTTACAAACTATAAATAGAGGTCAAACCCCCATTTTAGGCATCGGCTCTAGCGTGTTTGCCTGTACCACTGTAAATTTCCTTGAAGTTAATGAAAGGAGCATTACACTAATTTTTACCTCAAAGCTTGTGTCTTCATTTATCTGATATTAGAGGTTCAAATTCTAAAGCTGTATTTCTATTAATACTTGAATAGTTAGTTTGAATGGCTTACTGACTGCTAGGGTAATTGAAATCTGCTTTTTGGATTGGTTCTATGTTGTTAGGGGTTTATTTCTATTAAATATGAACAATGATTAATTTTGTTATTTGGATTGTCATTATTTGGGTATTGGAATTGCTTTCTGCAATATTTCTCTACTATTTTCTAATGTGTGAAGGTACTCAAGTTTTTGTGATAATGTTGATCTAAGTAATGTATCTCTGATATGACTTTTGGGAGCTATTTATTGTGGTAACAATGCTGTTAACCTATCCGTCCAATTGTTGTTCACTTTTTCTAACTCTAATATCTCTCTAACCCTAATATCAAAACCCCAAGTGAGCATAAAAGTTTTCAACACTCTGTTTAAGTTGACAAGGAACCAACCTACTCTGGAGGTTAGATCGAGAACTTTGTTTTGGTCTATACCAATGTTGAGTGTTGAGTTGTAGCTATCGGGTGCATGCCTGGATAGAAAGTAGGAAGATAGATAGTTGTAGTGTTGAGTAAAGCTCAAACATAATTTAATTCCCAACATTTCCTTGCTTGCAGGTTCCTTATACATTGGTTCCTTTCCCTTTGAACTCAATTCTTCTCTGCATGGATAATTGTTAGCGTAGTGTAGTCCACCACAATCAAAACATCCAACTTTGGGTCTTGAATGTGTTTTTTGTCTCTGCCCCTCAATTAATTTCTCTACTACAATGGGAGTACTAGGTTGTCCTTGAGATGATCTATTGTTTCCATTATTGCAATTGTTGGAGTTGCAGTTCTTCCCTTGAAACCGTTTCTTAAACCTTCCCTACTTCCTTCCTTCGATACTTCTTAGATGAGTCTTTGTTTTCCTATTCTCTTTTTCATTTTATGAAACCTACACTATTTTACTTCCTTAATACCTTTTTGCCCTACTCATCCAATATTTCATAGTCGAATTAGGGTTTAAGATAGGTCTCAACTTTTCTAGCCAGATCATAGGCCTTTTGTAGTGTAGTGGGTTCTCGCATATCCACTTCCCATACTATTCTTGGGTTTTCTCCTATTATAAACTTATGGATCTTCATTTTATCATTGTAAGCAAGAACATACTTAAAGAGGTTGATGAATCTTTGATGGTATGCCTCCACCGATATAATTCCCTATCGAAGCCTAGTGAATTCCTCAATTTTTTGGGAATAAAAGTGTTCCATGAGGAATCTATCTTTAAAGGCCTTCACAAATGCTTCTTGTTGGTCAAATATCTTCCTAATCATACAAACCTATGTTTGTGCACCCTAGACATGGCCAAAATTGAAATACCAGAGGAAAGAAATGTCCTTCATGTCAATCTACAGAGAGGGTTGGCTCCCTTACTAAATCCTACACTATTGAAGACTAGAGTTGCGGGAAAAGAATTGGAAATGACAGAAAGAAAAGGGAAATATGGCCACATACCGAATGTGTAGGATTGGGGAAATACTAACAACAGGAATTCCACTCAAGCATAAAAATAGCATATAATAAAAGAAAGCAGCAGAATTTACTTACAACCATACATGGATAACCTCCAAGATTGCACTCTAGAGCTCAATCTCTCACCAACAATGTTCAAATTTAGATGCAAAATTTAAACTTAATAGCAAATAATAAATATGAACATAAAATAGAAGTGCATAAAATAGAAGGGAATCACACATAAAGTCGCTTGCAAATGCAGAAGCCAAATATCTCTCACTTACACAAAATACTTGATAAGTTTTTCTGCATAATGTCCAACCTCTTTACAATGAAAATTTGACTAGTATTTATAGAGGTTTTTGCCTCTTTCATTAAATGCATGAAAAGACAAAATGTCCATAGATCAGGGACATGGTGAAACAACTCTCCCTTGGAAATATTCCTTCGATGATCATGATCCAGTTTTAATGGGAAACGGTTTTGGATGGTTGATCAGCTCGGGTACAAGCACATTAAATTTTGGCCACCTTCATGCTTTGAAAATCGGCCATTGCCCCAACAATTTACTTCACATTAAATTTATCTTGAAGAGGGAGTGAAACTATCAGGAGGGCACCTTCAAAAATAATGAAAATCAAGGAACATATCTTCTTCTTGTCACCATTATTAAATTTCTGCATTCATTTAAAACATACGCCTTCGACCAATGCCAATTAACGTTCACACTTTGAACTTGCTCAAAATTGAGCTACTCGAAAGCACTCCCTTTGCTTGAGATGCACAATCTATGTCATTCTTTACCAAAAACATTTAATGTTATTCATTCACCTTCTTTAACACATGTGACACCATAGATAGCACAATTTGTTTGAATGGGTCAATAAGCATGTGCTCATTTACCCTTTCCATGGTGTGCGCATCTTTCCTTGATTTAAAAAATTATATACCAGCAACAATCATCTTTTGTTCTTGGGTGAAAATGTTTTTAATAGCCATGTCATTCTCTTTTAAATTGATGTTCACCCCCAAAAGAAGCAAAAAGAGCTATCGCTTTCCTCTTGGGACGAACACGAAATAGATTTTTTCAACATCATTCATGTGCATTTACCTGAAATCAGTATTTAGAACACATTTTCCCATGAGAGGGATGCACCCATTGTTGATTTGTCAACGCTACATTTTTAATTTAAGACTTTCATATTTTTTCCCTTTCTTAAGTGCATTCGCCCCTGGGAGAGGCGAATGGAGCTTTTGCCCTTCGATTGGGGTGAACGCCCATTGACTTGTCAACACTCGCACCTTATGATGTTCACCCCAAACTTTGGGTGAATGAAGCATTCATTCCTAACTTTGGGTGAATGCACCTTTGAAATTGATTTTGATGTCAAAGCGCCATTCGAGCATGATTTGTCAAGCCTTAAAATATGTTTACCCCAAAAGTGGGGTGAACGAAGCTTTCACCCCACCTTTGGGGAAAACGTGATTCCAATCATTGGCTTTGGTGATCTCAATTATTTGAATGTCATTATGACTTCGATTAATTTTAATACATATATTTTTTGTTTCGCCCCAACAAGGGGCACGAAGATCTTTTGCCCCTCCATTGGGGCGAACGCATTTTGTCTAGATTTTTTTCCTCTTTCTTCTTTTACTTTTGCCTTCACTTTGGGTGAATGAAAATTTCACCCAACATCCCATGTGAATGCATTTTTCTCTTTCCTTTTTGTTTTTGAGTGAAGTCTTCAATCAAACTCCTAGCCATTCCCTTTTTTAAAAAATTCACCATTCCAAGCTGAAACAAAGAAGGAAAAATACAACAAAACTTCGAACAGTAATATATCATCATCATTAAAATATTGCAACTAAAATGTACTTTGCTATATTACAATCAAAAAATTATATCAAAAACTTCCAATGTGGCATAGTGCAAAACAACCAACATTTCTGGCGGCTTACGGGGTATCCAAATCGCATGGATGCAAGTGATCCCATGCCTTTATCCATTGGGCTATTCACAGAGTCTTCTTATTGAAAGCTTTATTTGGTGCTCCTAATGTGGAAGCCTTCTTCTGTGGTTGCTCTTTGACTGCATTTTTAGCTACTTTTGCTTCTGCATCTACTCGTAATACTTTGGTCCACTCCTGTTCAATTGTTGCTTTCTCTTATGTGGCTCTTTCTATTGCATCTCGCTCTTCCTTCTCCCTCAGGATTTCATTAGTGACCTCATAAACTATAATTGCCTACTTCCAAGACTATGTAGTAAATAGGTAAGGGACACTCAATGATTCATAAATGTATCGTAGATTCTAGAGATCCTCCAAGTTGAGGCACTTAGCTCATTGAGCTAACTCAAACAATGACAACTCCATGCGATATACTTCATCATCAGTGGTAGCACTTGCTCTTCTATGATAGACTCCTCCCAACCATCAATCTTAGAGGTATCCTCCACGAATTACCTCCAGGCTACTTGCAATTGCTCCTTTGGAAGGAGTTTGCCCCACTTGTCAGTAAACCCGAGAAAACCCAAATCGACAAGAGTATTGAAGTGATTCATGGAAACAATGTGCTCTCGCTCGATAAGGTTGAGGATATTTTTGCCTTCTCGCACCAGGTCCATTCTCTAAAAGTAACTGCGTAGTGTGATCTTGGTAGTATACTAGGCATGGTCCATTTTTCTTAAAGGACGAATGTATATACTGGAGTTAGCCAAAGCTTAAATTTTTATAGTTATCTCCATATAGGGCTCTAACATTTCCCCAGTGCCATTGATGATATTCTGACTCAATTGAATCTTTATGCTAGCCTCCTAGAGATAATGCAACACTTGAACTGCTTGTGCTACCAATTTTTCATAGTTCTGGACTGAGCGAAGGTGTGCCTTAATGCTTTTTAGGGAAAAGCCTGCAGCTTGAGTGGATTTATCAGCTAGTTGATTCTTGATAGCCTCCAACTACATCTAAAGTGAATGCATCTCAATTCTAGCCGCATCCCTTTCCTTTAGATGCACTATAACCTATTTCTACAAGTATTCATTATGTGTGGCTATTTTCTCCTCTTGCGCTCTACTTGCTACCAAAGCAACCTCCAACTCGATGATCTTATCTTCAACATCAAAGAATTTTTGCTTGTAATATTCATCATGCAAATAGACTAAACTCATATCAACCTGCATATTGCCCATTTTCTCCATTGTATCAATCTTCATTAGGTCTTCTATTATAGTCTCATAAACATAGTCGGTAGGCAACATTTCTTCTCATGACTTTTGGACTAGAGGAGTGATCCTAGTCGTATGAGCCTCCATGGTGACTAGATCAAAAGCAACCTTCTTGAGTGGCCAGGCTAGAGCTAATGCCTCTTTATGTCTGTGAATTTTCAACCATTATGAGGAACTGAGGTGTGCTCGATTGATTTTCTCTATGTTTGGATGTTTCGGTACCATATCATCTTTAGGTAACACTTGCAACTCCAAAAATGGTGTGAAAGGTATCAAAACTTGTGAGCGGTCCAGTTCAAAGGAAGTGAAGGAAATGACTAGAAGGGGAGGAACCAAAATGGCAAAGTGCATGGATGAACCAGGTTTGACTATAGTTACGCTTACTCTAGGAGGAGCTTACGTACTTACAACTTCAAAAAAAGTGATGGTGGCAATGGAAGGGGAAGGGCGCAAAAATGGATTTGGTGCCGATGAGAATGAACTAAAATAAAGGGAGGTCAAAGAAAGGGGAAGAGAGGAAGGAGCTAGTAGTGACTTGAGTGACTTGTGAGAGGGAAAGAGGGGGAAGTGAAATGGACATGGAGGGTTGACCGGATGGAGGAGAAATGAATGTGGAAATTAATGGGAGTGAACTAACAACCACTACATGCTCTAAAGAAGAAGAAGAAGGAAAAGAGGATGTACCTTCGGGTGCATGCGCCATGTGTTTTGGTGGTGAGAGTGATTGTGAAATAATATCTTCATGTTGCTCCTCTACTCGCTCTTCGAGGTTAATGACTTCCACCTATGGGATCTTTGTTTGTTGATATTCCAACTACTCATGGATCATTGAAAACAATTGTGCCACTATTATTGGGGCTTCTATCACCAGTGGAGGGGAAATAACAATCGTTGAAATAACTATAATTGATGGAACTACTACAACTGAAACTATAACAATGGATGAGGAAGTAGCACCGGTCCTTGGTCATTTTGTAGCCTTCAAAAATGGGGGCACATCTGTGACAACCTGCTTCTCTAGCAAAGGCACCTCCTCTTCCTTGTGCTTCGCCCACTTAGACCTTCGCTGGAATACATAATGTTGCTCTTCCTCTTCGGGCATCTCTTACTTAGTACCACTTTCACCACTATTGGGATATTAAAAAAATTTCAACAAAATTTTAGAGAAAGCAATGGGTTGATAAGTGCTAACGAACTCATCGTAAGTCTTTGAAAATGCCTCGTCCATTTTCAACCCATAAGGAGAAGTAATATTTCCTCTATGGACCCGCATTATCCACCAATTCATAATTTTCTCTTCTATCCACTGGGGCTCACTTTATTTTACCTGGCTGAATAATTCAGGTGGTGGGATCTGAGTTCTATATTTTGCTATATTACATTTCACTTCCTGCTCATAAAAATCATGCCAGGGTGGTAGCTACATCATGTTTTTGATGTGTCACTCTAAGTCTGGTCCCTCAATATTATTACGATTCTTATCGATATTGGGACGTGGACAATAATAAAAGGTCTTGGTCCTAACTATTTCCAAAAATTTTACCAATGGATCATACCTCCATCACTGCGGTAGTTCTATGAACCCCAGGTCCTGCAATATCACTGTGAGCAATCTGTTTTACCCGACCTGGCTTATCTCTATACTACCAAACTTGATTGGAATATTACAAGTTTTCTTCTTGCCATGCCCAATCCCATAGACGTCATTGGCATAGTCTATCTAGCGCACCACCTCCATGGCGAAGACGTGTGCGGTAGCAAAATACGAAAGGAGGAACGACTTGCCTATGAAGCCAAAAATGCTTACCACCATACCTTGAGTAAGCAAAATTATGTCTCCCTTATCCACCGTAACTACTGCCTCTACCATCCTGTGGCACCCTTTCACATGTACCACAAAGCAATTCTATCATGGGTCCCAGGAACAAGCGGTTAAAAGTATAGAATGACTCCTTCCTTGATAGGGCATAAGTCCACATGTATACTGGAAAAAGCTCATACCTTTCATCCATTTTCCTTACTGCAATAAATGGGAAATATTGGTGGATATGGAAGAGAAAATACCATACAAAAAAGGATGTATTCCTGAAGGACATCTCCTCTCTAGTCTGTAATATTTCCAGTAGAAGATGTAATTTTTGTGATATCCAATCAACTCAATCGAAGTAGATAGGATTGGTGCCCTTCCTCATAGCTGACGGGGAGTAAAATTCCACCTAATTTATACACTACGCTAGAGCTTCCTGCCACTTGTGAATAGTGGAATCTGTCGATAAATCGCCAACCCATGCTAACATAGAATAAATATCCAAATTTTAAAATTCCATAAGTAGCTTCATCAGGTTAGGAAGTTGCCCCATTTGTGGCTCTTTAATCAACTACATCTCCATGAATCGACGCATTGTCATAGTAGACATGTACCTATCTTCTTGTTCATTGACATGAAAAATTTTACTAATTGCATATGACGGAGGCTTCAACCCATAGGCAAACGCCTCTCGCACTTCATCTGGGGTGATAGTAACGAGTGCTTCTTTATTTACCTTTCGCACAGTTATGGTAACTGGATCATAAAACTAAGCAATTATTTTTACTAGCTTCGAGAAACTGCACGTGATACAACACAGTTAATGGGCTTTCTACTGTCAATCCCTATCTCACTATAAATTCCATGTCTTTTTGTAGTTTCTCCATGCCTTTGTAGGTTATCACACAGTCTCTAATTTTTTCCAGGGTATCAAAGTATGGGTCTAAATATAGGTTCTCATTCCTTCGAGCTCTCTTGGATTTTGACCCTCCTTCAGTCTTCCTTCTAGAATTCTTAGGCTCTATAGTTTCTTGAGTTTCCTTGCTCTTTCTCCCCATAATATTATTCTGGTGGTTACCCTAGATTCTTTCGTATTCTGTAATAGAAGCCTTCGAAAACACTACAATAATAAAAACTTAAAAATTTAACTATAAAGGGTTTTACCTGTTTCCTTTTAAAAGGACGCCCCTCCAACCACCGTAGTAAATTTTGGATTTCTCTTGGTGATTTCAAAAGGTCTTGTATCTTGATTCTCCCATCTGGAACTATTCCCAAAATTTAATGGTAAATGAATAATATAAGCCACAAAATCACTTTAAAAAAGTGTGCCCTATTTGCTACATTGCATCTTTGAAAAATGCACCATAGCTTCCTCAAAAAAATAAATCAATCACCTTGGGACTAATAAAATCTTCTATTTTTCACCATACCTTTTTACTCTTTGGGAACACCAATCCACCTTCCAATGGAAACCCAAGCGCACATTCCAAATTAAATGCTCTGAAATCGTGCCATAGCTTGCATGCTTGAAAATGTGCCTTGCCTTTGCCATGCATCGAAAGGCGAAATTGATTTGATAGAATGCTTATGAAACTAGAGCGCCTTGAAAAATAATGGGCAAAAACAACTCCGAGGTGCACCTATCTTCTCTTTTAAACTGCTGGATATGAATTCTTGGTGAATTTCTTCCCTTTAAATCAACTTTAGCCTTCCTTCTTCGCCCATTTTTATAAAAAGCCTGATTTTCTAAAAAAACTTTAATTTTGGGCTTTTCTTCTCTTAGTTTTTTTATTTATTTGCACCTTACATTTCATGCCTTTTGTGTGCCCCTCTTTTTTCTTCGTTTGCAAATTATATTAAAATTTTGATGCATTCGCCCCGAACGACCAATGCGCACTTTTATTTTTAGCAATAATCTTCTATATAAGGCAAAAGCGCTTTTAGCATGCGTCCAAAAACATAACCTGCATCTTTACCTGAAAAATGGAGGGTGAACGGAGTTTCACCCACAAAGTGAGGGTGAAGCTACTTTTAAATTTCCCATTTTTTTAAATACAACTCCTATTAAAAATGCAAGCGCTTTTTAGCGCAAGTCTAAAACACATTGTTTTGTGCTTTCGCCCCCCCTTGGGGGTGAAGCTTTCTTTTATATATTATTATTTTTTTATAGGGCACACACCTCCCTCCTTTTGCTTCTTTTAATAAAAATAAGTCTTCACTCCAAGGAGGGACGGACAAGATTTTTGTCCCCTTGGAAGCGAAGCTCCCTTTTGGCTTTCTTTTAGAAGTCGTGCGTGTGTTTAACATTAACGTGTTCGCCTCCCAAAGAGGCAACCGGTTGTTTCACCCTTTGTTTAGGGTGAAGCTCCTTTAATATTTGATATTTCGTACGTTCACCCCTAAAGGGAGCAAAAGGGGTTTTTGCCTCCTCCCTTGGGCGAACACACTTTTACATATAATTGGTGCCTTGAATTGGATAAATAAATATTTTCAACAACACCCTTCCTTTATTTTTAAAAAAATATTATTTTCTCTTTTTTATAGTCATTTTATAAAATGAGTAAAATGCTTAAAAAGAGAAACTATACATATTTACAATATTGTACCTCCTTTATCCAATCACTGAAAATAGGCCTTCAGGTGAAGGCCATTAATCGTAATTGGGATATCCCAACCATCCAAATCTCGGAGATGATATGCATTAGCTGAATTTACTACAAAGACCTGGAATGGGCCTTCCCAAATGGCATCAAACTTGTGGTGTTTTCTCGGCTTGGATTTATTTTCATTCCATTTGAGAATGAAGTCTCCCACCTGAAACTTGCATTATGTAGTCTTTTTTCCAAACCATTTTTTCATCGCTTTAGCATGTTCAAAGAAAGCTTGATACACCTTTTCTCTTTCTTCCTCCAACTATAGTAACCAAGCTAATATTGCACTCATCGGATCATACTCATCACCTTCATCTTTAAACAACTGTAGTTTCTGGAGCACCGGAAGCTCAATGTTAGTAGGCATGATTGCTTCTTTTCCATATACGAGAGAGTAAGGAGAGACTTTAATTGACTTCTTTACTGATATTCGATCTACTCGTAAAGCCTGATTCAACAATAAGTGCCAACTCCTTTTATTACTTCCCAATGTTCTTTTCAGGATTTGCAACAAATTTTTATTGGTAGATTCAACCAAGCCCTTACCTTGCAAGTAATAATTGGATGATATTTTAAGATAAATCTCGTACTTGCTTGCAAACTCGATGATCTAGCCCCGATAAATGGAGTTACATTATCAATCACAATAGCCTTCGGGATATCGAAGCGGGTAATCAACCCCTCCAGGAAAGAAATAACGGTAGCTTGATCCACCCTTTTGGTAGGAATTACCTCTACCCACCTGGTGAAATAATCTATTGTAGTCAAGATGTACTTATGATCTATTAAGGAATGAGGATCTATAACTCCTACAAAGTCAAGGCCCCATTGTTGAAATGGTGCTTCTACTTGTATTGGGTGCAGGGGTAATGATCATTTTCTAATTCTACCAACATACCGCTGGCAGTTATCACAAGTTTGACTCACCTTGTGAGTGTTGCAAACAAAGTAGGCCAATAATAACCAACTCGGATGATCTTCAAGGCCATGGCCTTCCTGCATAATGGCCACCAGACAAACCAAAATGGAACTCTTCCAAGATTTTCTCCTTTTCTGATTCTTTCACACATCGAAGGAGTACTCCATCAACATTCTTGTGGAATAGTCTGCTTGGTAGGAGAACATACTTGAGCGCTTGCAGCCTAAACCTCCGATGCTGTGAAGCATCAAGATGTGATGGACACCTTCCAGAGCTAAAGAATTTGACAAGGTCCTTTGTCCAATCATGATCGGTTGTAGCATGATTTGCACAAATGCTTTCATGGATATCTTCTCCCTATACTGAGCTCGTCCACATACCAGTTTGGTTAGCCAAATCTCCACATCGTATTCTTGAATTTTTGAGACCCAACCTGCCCTTCTGTCACCTAATTCTCCTTGGAGAATGAAGTTTCTAACATCAAGGTGAATCACGTAAAATACTATCTTGCTCTGAGAGACAAAATAATGGAATTTCTTTAGAGACTTCATCACTGCATACACCTGCTTCTCAATGAAATTATACTTCTCTTGGTGTGACGCAATGACTTGGCTCAAAAAAGTAATTGGTTTTTCATCTTCGTCTTCTTGCTTTTGTTAGGACGATGACATAACTCTCTTGTTCACCTATGATATAGAGAATGAAGTCTTTAGAATAGTCTAGGTTAATTAGTAATGGTGCTTAGGTGATTCTTTCTTTGATCTCTCAAAAATCTTGCCTTATTTCCTCGGTCCATTTAAAGTCTGTGTTCTTTTTTAGAAGCTCAGTCATGGGTTTAACGACCTGGGCGAAATCAACAATGAATTTTTGAATGAAATTTATCTAGCCTAAGAATGACTACAGGTCCTTTTTGTTAACAGGTAGAGGCAGCTTCATGAGCGCCTCGACCCTCATGGGATCAATCACCAGTACTTCTTGCAAAATCACATGACCTAACAACTTTCCTTCTTTGAAAACAAATATAGACTTCTTCAGGTTAATGGAAATTCCAAATTCTTGATATTTCTTGAACACCTACCTTAAATGAGAAACATTTTCTTCTCTATGATGTGAAAACATAGTCATGTCATCTAGGTAAATCACAATAATTCTATTCAATAACTCACCAAAAGCAACGTCCATAGCTCTCTGGAAGGTAGCACCAGTATTTGAAAGACCAAATGACATTCTTTGATATGCGAATGTGCCCCATTTTGTAGTAGATGTCGTTTTATGTTGGTCTTCATCCTTCACCCAGATTTGATTATAGTCAAAGAAACCATCCAACAATGAAAACCTCTATGCTCTAGTGACCACATGTAGAATTTGATCAATTTGTGGTAGAGGATAATGATCCTTCAGTGATGCATGGTTAAAGTTTCAAAAATCCATGCATGGGCAAATATATCCATTTTTATTTCAAACTGGTACTAGGATCGCTACCCATGTTGAGTGCTTGATTGGATATATTATTTTTTCTTCCAACATCTTTAACAGTTATGCTTTCATGAGCACCTCAATTTTGGGATTGAAAAGGTGCTGATTTTGTCAAAAAGGTTTTACCCCCTACTGCAACTCTATCAAATCATGGTAGCTCCAAGCAAAAATATCAGGATATTTGTAGCATAAGCTCTTGATATCTTCTAATTCGGTCGAGGTACAATTGGTCCCGATTTTGATGATCTTCTCAGGTTCCAACTGCAACTCTTTATATTCCTTTGAATCCACTTTGATTTTATGCTTCTCAGCTCTATCATTCTTGTCGAATAGACTTTCCAATGAAATTAGTCCTTGAGGAATGTGATTATTTTTAAATTGGATCATACCTTCCATTTCATCTTTGACGAGTATTCTATCATAAGTGCTTACAACCTCCTTGATAAAAAAATTGACTATTTGCTCATAATTGTCAAACACCTGCCAATAGTGATTCTTATCAGGGACTGAGGGTCTGTAAATTACCCTGACAATATTGGGCTTTCAAACTACTTACTCTATGGGAGAATAATTTGCACCAAGAGAAGCCAAAATATTGGTATGCTTGTTCTGTTCTCACAAAATCACCTGAATGTTCAAGGATGTAAAGGATTTGAACAGGTCCCACACCTTGTTACGATATGCCTTCAAGTAGTGTTGCTTGGACACACACTTGTTAGTGGTTTGATTAACAATAAGCTTAAAATCTCCAAATATTTGTAGCTGCTTTATGTCCAACTTTTCAGCCTTCTTCAGACCAAGGCACAATGCTTCGTATTTCATGGCATTATTTGTGCAACTCCAAATTAACCTATATGAATAGGTCTTCTTCAACCCAGTAGGAGAAATCAGAACAATACCAACCCCGGTACCATTCTTGCACCTTGCACCATCAAAATAGAGCTTCCACAAATGATCTGCAACAGGATCTAGGGAATATGGGAGCTTTTCTTCAATTTGCTTTGATTTGGTTATATTGTAGTAGTCGATGCTAGTTTTGACCATCACATTGAAATCCATGAGTGAGAACTCATCTTCAAGGTGAAGCTCACCAAGCGCTTCTTCCATCAAATTAGTTTCTGGTAATTCTTTTTTTTTTATTTTGTGTGGGTCCTTCCTCTTCTTCCAACTTTTCTATATGAAAAGTAGAAGGCTTCTCATTGTAAATGTGAATTCTCCTTCCTTTGTATGATATATCCAAATGTGAATAATCCAAAGAAAGGTATCCACCCAAATTTACTGTGAACTCCCTTGAGAGACACATCTTGAAGTATGGTTCCAAGTCAACCACCACTACTTCCTGAATCATAGTGATCTACGACATACTATGTAAAAAAATAGGAATATCCTTGATTACTCCCAGCGTCTTGATTGGGGTCCCATCCAGATGCAAATATCCTAGGCTACTTCACATATATTCCATTCCCATGACTTTGCACACAACCTTTGGCATGACAGTGGTCGTTGCATTGGAATCGATCATACAATTATGCACAATCCACCCCTCCATTCTAAGTAACAAATAAAATGGGGGTGGTCTATTATTTCTAGTGGTGGAATTTGGCAACGTCTATGCCAAAACTATTTGGGAACGATTTCTCTTCTATTCTTTTGTAGACTTGAGGGACTCTTGTAGTAGGTCTACTTACCCAGGTAACTACAGAGCTTCATATAAGCTTATTTTTGTTGGTACTTTCTTCATCTCTTCCATGATATTATAATCGGATGCACCAAGAGCCTTCTCTTCTACCACCCACTCATACTTGTCCTGGTACTATCGAGTAGCCTCGACCCTTTGCTGCTTAGTCAATGACGGGTACCGTAGGCGCTCCTTGGCTTGCTCTTTCACTTCACTTTGCACTTGAGCACTTGCAGGTTGAGAAGTCGATGCCTTTGTTTGTAACCTCTCTTGAACTGGTTTGGGTAGAAGATATTTCAACAAAATTGAATCTTGCTACTTCGCCATTGCACCAGGTATTTTTGCTGATGGTTGCACCTTCTTATTTTGCACTCTCGACTCAGTAGAAACCTTTAGAGGCTCCAATTCTACTGGATCCATAGTCACCAAATTCTTCCCAGATCTTGTGAGAACTAAGACTTGCTCCAATGATGGGACCATGCAATTCTAATCTTCTTCCATTATCATATTGACTTGTCCACTAACAAATATTTTTTCCAATGTTTGTATGTAATTTAGATGAACCATGCATGTGTCCTCTCCATGAGGATCATTACAGGTTGAGCACTAGTATGCCTTTTTTGATGAACTAGCTTCTTTATTTGCTAGCACAGTCGTGTTCCTCTTAGGGCCCTTGCTGATAGATGCTTGCTCTCGGGTAATCAGTGGAGTTTGAAACCTTCTCAACTAAAAATCAGCTTCTACTTGTCTCTTCCTCACTATTGTGAGTTCATTTGACATTGTTCTTATAGCTAAATTAGCATATTACACCTCTTGTAACAACTTTAAGTAATACTCTGAACTTGGGGGTGTTGTAGATGCTAGTAATAGTTGAGGCATTGGTGGAGCTAGAAATGGTAGTGGAAAATTTGGCATTGGTAGCGCTAGAAAAGGAATGGGTGCTAGAAACTATGATGCCACTGGTGAGGGTAACTACAAAATAGTTGGTGCGGGTATTTGTAGAATCATAAGTGGAGCAATGTGAGGTGAACCCAAGATCCATGAGGGAACTAGGTACATGGAAGGCATGGGCTATGAGAACACACTTGAATATAAATATTGTGGAAGATCAGGAAGAATGGGTATGGTAACTTTCAGGGGAAGCTTACCTATAGTGATCAAATCTGATTCAACTTTTTGCACCTATGTATACAACTCAAGAAATGTATTTACATTGGCTTGTTGGACTACCATGCCAATATTAGAGTTAAATGCTCTAAGGTAGTAGAATGCAACTTGTTCATGTGTGGGTCAAAGACCATCAGGAACTCTTTGCCAACTTCAAGTGAACCTGACATTGAAGTCCACTATCTCCTCTTGCGGATGCCTTTGAATAGTTGTAAATTGATGCAGTAAGGAGAATGGATTGGCTTGCTCATGAAATTTCTTGATCAGTAATACCACCAATTGATCCCATGTGGCTATGGTAGCGGGTGGCAATGACCGATACCAATATAACAACTTTCCTCTGAGAGATAAGACCAACAATCTCACCATGATATCTTCATCAGCAATGTCGTGGATCGTGGCCAAAGAAGCCACATCTTGAATATGCTCATAAGCTATTTTTTTGGTACCATCATATGTAGGTAAAGCCTTCAAAGCTATTTGAGGGACTAGATTTTGAGCTTGCAAATTCAAAGCTCCTAAGCTATTCCATGTTGGGAATTGCTTGGGTGGTTGTGGCTACTGTGGTAGTGGATTTTGAGCCATGTAAACTGGTGTGTGTGGTTGATATTAGAGAATGCTAGTGGAAGTACTAAATGGACTTGTAGGGGTATAAAACACACCAGCTAATTGTGAGGATGATGTGGGTGATGTATGGGATAGATGACATAGCAAAAATATATGACGTAAAGGAACTAATTGAGGATGCTCCTCTAGCCTTTGAATATCAAGTTTGTAAAACTCAATAGGATCTTCGAGGTTTCTAGCCTGCGACCTTGTGAACATGAAGTACAAATTTCATCATCTTCATGTTTGAGATTTCTAGGTGTAATTGAGTCGCCAGATGTTCTAACTATACAACATGGAAGCGAACATCAAACCTCGATACTGTTGAAAGTGGAACTTTCGATGTCCCACCAGGCATGGCAAAAACTATTGGTCAAATATTTGCTTAATCATACAAACCTACGTTTGTGCACCCTAGACATTGCTAATATTTAAATATTAGAGGAAAGGAATGTCTTTCGTGTCAATATCCAGAGAGGGCTAGCTCCCTTACTAAATCCTACACTGTTGAAGACTAGAGTTGTGGGAAAGGAATTGGAAATGATAGAAAGGAAAGGGAAATATGGCCACAGGTTGAATGTGTAGGATTGGGGAAAGAGTAATAGTAGGAATTCCACTCAAGCATAGAAATAGCATATAATAAAAGAAAGAAGAAAAATTTACTTACAATCATACATGGATAACCTCTAGGATTGCGCTCTAGAGCTCAATCTCTCACCAACAATGTTCAAATTTAGATGCAAAATTTAAACTTAATAGCAGATAATAAATATGAACATAAAATAGAAGTGTGTAAAATAGAAGGAAATCACACATAAAGTCGCTTGCAAATGCAGAAGCCAAATATCTCTCATTTACGTAGAAGACTTGATAAGTTTTTCTACAGAATGTCCAACCTCTTTACAATAAAAATTTGACTAGTATTTATAGAGGTTTTTGCCTCTTTCATTAAATGCATGAAAAGACAAAATATCCATAGATCAGGTTCATGGTGAAACAACTCTCCCTTGGAAATATTCCTTCGGTGATCGTGATCCAGTTTTAATAGGAAATAGTTCTGGATGGTTGATCAGCTTGGGTACAAGCGCATTAAATTTTGGCCACCTTCATGCTTCAGAAATAGGCCATTGCCCCAATAATTTACTCCACATTAAATTTATCTTGAAGAGGGAGAAAAACTGTCAGGAGGGCACCTTAAAAATAATTAAAATCAAGGAACATATCTTCTACTTGCCACCATTATTAAATTTTTGCATTCATTTAAAATATATGCTTTCGACCAATGCCAATTAACATTCACACTTTGAACTTGCTTGAAATCGAGCTACTCAAAAGCACTCCCTTTGCTTGAGATGCACAATATGTGTCATTCTTTACCAAAAAAATTTAATGTTCTTCATTCACCTTCTTTAACACATGTGATGCCATAGATAGCACAATTCATCCGAACGGGTCAATAAGTGTGGGCTCATTTACCCTTTCCATGGTGCATGCGTATTTCCTTGATTTAATGAATTATATTCCAACAACAATCATATTTTGTTCCTAGGCATTTTTAATAGTCGTGTTGTTCTCTTTTAAATCGATGTTTACCCCCAAAAGAGGTGAAAAGAGCTATCACTTTCCTCTTGAGATGAACACGAAATAGATTTTTTCAACATCATTCATGTGCATTTACCCGAAATCAATATTTAGAACACGTTCGCCCATGAGAGGGATGCACCCGCTGTTGATTTGTCAACGCTGCATTTTTAATTTAAGACTTTTGTCTTTTTTCCCTTTCTTAAGTGCATTTGCCCTTGGGAGAGGCAAATGGAGCTTTCACCCTTCGACTGGGGTGATTGTGTCATTGACTTGTCAATGCTCGTGCCTTATGATGTTCACTCCAGTCTTTGGATGAACGAAGCATTTGACCCTAACTCTAGGTGAATGCATCTTTGCAACCAATTTTGATATCAAAGCACCATTCGGGTGCACCTTCTCAAGCCTTAAAATATGTTCACCCAAAAAGTGGGGTGAATGAAGCTTTCACCCCACCTTTGGGGTGAACACGATTCCAATCATTGGCTTCAGTGATTTCAATTATTCGAATGTTGTTATGACTTCGATTAATTTTCATACATATATTTTTTGTTTCACCCCAACAAGGGGCACAAAGATCTTTCGCCCCTCCATTGGGGTGAACGCATTTTGCCCATATTTTTTTTCTCTTTCTTATTTTACGTTCACCTTCACTTTGGGTGAATGAAACTTTCATCCAACGTCCTGTGCGAATGTATTTTTATCTTTCCTTTTTGTTTTTGAATGAAGTCTTCAATCAAACTCCTAGCCATTCCCTTTTTTAAAATATTCACCATTCCAAGCTGAAACAAAGAAGGAAAAATACAACAAAACTTTGAACAACAATATATCATCATCATTAAAATATTGCAATTAAAATGTACTTTGTTGTATTACAATAAATAAATTATATTAAAAAATTCCAATGTGGCATAGTGTAAAACTGCCAACACTTCCCAACTCAAATCAACTACATCCATAAGTCCTAGTCCATTACTATATGTTTCCCACCAACTCGCACCATCACCTTGAAGGTACAGAGTGGCGTAGGACGTTTGGGTTCTAGAGGAGTAGTTATTCAACATGCAGTAGGTTTCTATTTCCTTCAGCTAAGACTCAGATTTGTCACCTTCCTCTTCTCCATTAAACTTGATAGATTTCAAGTACTTCATATCTTTACCCAAATTAGCTTCCAGATGAACCCTAGCTCATTGTGCTTTTGTAAGGAGTTTGTTTGCCTATTTTTCTCTAGAGTTCCTAGTCGGTGCCTCCTGGTTCAACACAAAATGCAACATCTATCTCTAATTTTTTACCTACTCATAAAGTTGGGCCACTATTGTTGTGATATCCTCTCTTTTATCACTAGGGTTCTCTGAACCTACATCTGGGGTTTCACCCTCTATATAGGTCTATCATGTCTACCTCATTGTTGGGGAAACACTTCCTCTCCTTCTCTTTGATGGTATTGTTCTTGGCCACACACGAAAGAGTCATTAGGAGTCAATTTACTGTAGTAACTAAATTCTTAGTCATTCTATCCAATAGAGTTAAAACCCTACTTAAGTGTATCTCTTATCACACATATCAACTAACCTTGTGTAGTGTGCCTATTCCACTACGAACCTAGGCTATGATACCAAATATCATAACCCAAAATTACCTAACAATTTTTTTTAAAACCCTTCTCAAACTAAGGCGTGCAACCCTACTAGTGAAACCCCTTAAGAGATTGAAACTAGAAGATACACTACCCTCAAAAAAGCTACTAGTCTATCCTTCTAAGTTTATTTCTAGTTTAGCCACACCTTGCTTCACCCATCCCTACAACTCCCATAATTTCAATTATGAAAGTGTAGTAGGTGAGAGGATTTCCCTTTGGCTTCATCCACATATTGCATAAGAAAATAGCTTCTCCCCTTCCCATATTAGTAAGGGTAGCTATGAACCTTATTCACTACATACTTCATTCTATGTAGTGGTTCCATGCATCACATGTGTAAGCTTACCACTTCCTATCCTTTGGAATTAGTAGCTTCAAAACTTGCTCACTACATAAGTCAGTCTATGGAGTCAACCTTTTTCCCTTTTGTCAATCGAAGAGGTTTATGCTAATCTCTACATTCTACATATGTATTTCTATATAGTGTACTAAGCATGTTAAGAGTAAGTCCTCACTCTCCATTGTTGAGAGTCCAATAATCTTAATCGACTACACAATAGCTTTTGGTCTAATATTCCTTCCATTGGAAAGCAATTGACTTGATAGTTAATGGTATTTCATTAATGCATACCTAGAGTAATAATACCTATAACACAAGGGTTATTTAATCCTTAATCCTATATCTAAACACATACCTCTAAGGTTTTCTTTGTTTATAGTCTAGACTGGCACATGGAGAAACCACATTAGAATGAATTCCATTCTTCAAAAATAGATGTTCTCTGTAAGTGTCCTTACACAATATAACATAGTCCATTCTTCACTAAAACAAAGGAGGTTTCTTTAAAAACATAAACCACTGTTACCCATTTCTATTTCTTGGTATGCTACCCTCAATAACAACTTATCTAAGATCAAAGTGCTAGTTCATAACCAAGGATACACACTCACTGTTACTTCCTATCTTACCCTCCAACACACGAACCTAGAGCTTAACACAACTCTTTGGTGCATCTGGTAATCGAGATATCGAGTGGTGAAAGTTTCGATCGATCAACTATCCAACCAGGAGTGCTTCAAAACCATATTTATTCTTGGATTTAATTACAATTATTTAACCTTTAAGTCCCAGTTTCAAGGATTAAGCTTCTAGTCTAATCATAACGAAGATCAATTACTCGTTTATCAACATAAAGATAATTTAAACCATCACCACATAAATGCATGAAGACAACATGTTTTAGAGATGTTTACAAAGCATAAAGGGAAAACATAAATCAAACTTGTTCATCATAAATACCATTGGCATTAATTTACTCAACTACAAATTGATTCATTACACATTTATTTTCTAGCCAATCGTCGGTTGTTCATAATGTAAAACCAGATAGACATATTATTGTCTAACCAATAAGGTAACACATTCTTCTATTACAAAGCTTTGATCTTTAGGGTCCTTGCTTCACGGTAGCAACAACCTCACTCACCTCACAATAGAATTTGTATCGCCACTTGATGTCGTTAAATGTGGAAGCTTCAACAACCACCAAGAAAAGACTACCTTGGGAAGGGATCAGAGATGACTCTAAACAACTCATTTCTTCTTTCTTAACATGCATTCTTAACATAAAATAAACACTCAAATGGTAACTCTTTTATCTTTCCTTTGAAGTGTTTTCAGTACTCCATAAAAGCTTATGTGTGCGCTCTCTTACTCAAAAATACTACATTATTTCCTTAATGATATCTCTAGTTTTGTTTTGGTGTTATCTCGGTTTTCTTTTTGTTTGAGTTTTTAACTTCTATTTTCTATTTTTTTTGGTTTTCTATATGATGTTTGTGTCATAACTAAGTCCTTGACATAGGTTCATTCATGAAAGACACATAATCCTACATATTGCCCTTGATGATGTCTATGTGTGGCTCATACAATATGTCACCGTTCCTTTAATAACCACACGATAATATCCTCCTACATATTTTCCAAATAAAGAATAATTCATATGAATAGGTTTTAGGCCAAAGTTACTCTTGTTAAAGAATTTAACATGCAACAATCAAAAGATAAGTTTCACTAGTTTAAACAGAAAGATACCACACCATTCATTCAACTGGTTTTACCTATCTTTCCATAATATTTAAATCCTATTCAAAAATACAATTATATTTTCTAGATATAATACTTCATGGAAATTTAAATTGTTCAAACTTAGAGTCTACCTGGTTTTCTTGCCTACGTCCCACTAGAGATGGTTATAAAGTTAGATTTTGTTGGTTCGCTTAACAACATTCGATTCCTATTTTTTTCTGCTGGCGGTCCTCTCTCTTCTTGCTCTACAATTTGTTCATTTTTGGTCATCTACCTCCCTTATTTCCAAGATACACACATATCTCAATGACTAACCAACCTCCTCAAGAAATTATGAGCACAACGACCATGGCCTGGCTAGACACACGATGTCCATTTCGGTTTTCATAAAATTTGCTCATAAATCTTATTTTCTAAAAATAATACAAGCCTACCCTTTAAAGAGCACAATCAATCAATTAAAAATATAATTGTTTTTCCATATTCTATTTTCCCCATAATTCAATAATAAACTCCTTCCAAAAATTTTGTTATCCGAAAGAGATTATCAACCAAAAGAATATATATATATATATATATATATATATATATATATTTTAAATATAAGTGGAAATAATAAACTCAACACTCATTTATTTTTTTCAATTAGATAATTCCAAACCAAAAGCATTTTTAACATGAAAATATCATTTTGCAACAAACAAGTTTTCAGATCATAACATGCATCTCCATGAATGGAAAATTTATCCAAGTTGTCCCAATTAGTTTTTTGTCTAATACCCATCACATCATTTCCCTCAAGGTATCTTGTTCTCGGTGGTTGCTTCTTTCTTCCACCTACAAGAAATATTTTTCCTGCAACAATGCGATTTATTAGCAACATCACATTCACATTTATACATATATAACTCACAAAACATAAGCATGAGATTAACCTATATTCCATTGATAAATCACATACATATTCCACTATTATTAGAATATAAGTGTTTTGCATCAATCCAAAAATAAAGTTAATCAAAAAATTTCATCCTCAAGAAGAAGTAAACCATAAAATTTTAAAAATGAAAAGTCTTGCCAAGGGAGGGTCATGACAACATGGCTTAATAATGGACATAAATTAGTCATGAATTAGTAAAGTCTAGTTAATTTTTAGATTAGGTATCAAATTTGGTATGATGTAGTTACCATGGATGTTTGTCATGTCTTGTTGGTAAGACCATGATAATATTATGCAAAGGTCATTTATGATAGAAGATCAAGTATTATAATGATTGAGAAGAGTGGTAGGAAATACACCTTGGTTCCTTTGAAGGAAAAATAATATAGAGTGGTCAAAAATAACAAAGTTCTTTTAGTGGCAAGCAAAGATTTATGAAGGATAATAAATAAAGAAGGATAATGTTATGTCATAATTTCCAAATGAATGAAGGTTAATACAATGTATAAGGCAAGTGACAATGCCAAAGCAAGTGAGTAAGTTGCTTGAATATTATGAGGATATTATTTACAAGGTTTTACCACTAAATAGAAATTTTAGGTTGTACACACCATTACTAGTTCCTTATCACTTCCTTGTAGGCCTTGGGAATCCATCATCATGGATAATATCTCAAACTTATAAAGTCTTTATCTCAATTCTAGATTTGTGTTAGACATAGAAGTGAGTTGATAAAATTCTATCTCTCTATTATTAAAAAATATTTTAAAGGTGATAAGAAGTAATCCATTGATATTTTACTATATTAGACATAGAAGAAATTTGAATAGCATAAATCGTTGGACTAGAACAAGATATTGAAGGGTGTTAATATAATAAATTTCTAGTATTATTATAATAATACAAAGAAGGAATTTTATAATCCCAACTCATTGGTATTTAATGAGATATTAAAGAGAACTATTAAATTAAATTACATTAGACTTGTATCATACATAGAAGGGAGTTTTTTTTTTGGTTGGATAATAAGGGGTTGTACTCAGGTCCCCCACCCTTGAAAAATAAAAACTCTCTTGTTTAGATCTTGAGATTTTATAAATAGATACACTTCTCATCTCAATTGAGTTGCTATAGCTATAAACTTGCATCATTTTACATAAATGTTTGAATTTTTTATTTGCATTTTCTAGATCTTTTCAATTTTTTTGTAAGAACCCACTCCATGTGTAGTGGTTTCTACTTTATATTATTTACCTTCTTTTTGCTTATCTTTTACCTAGCATCATAATTCCATTTAATGACTTGAATCCATCTATCAAGGCTCTCTACTTCCAAATTAGGGACTGTGTGAGTTGATAGAGTTGGTTTAGCTCCTCTATGGCTAAAAATATCTTCCTTTTTATTACCATAAAATGCTTTCCTTACATTTAAAAATTCTTCTATTCCTTTCTAGCCATATAGTCCAAAGTATTGTATCTTTTGATCTATCCCATATTGTCTATATAGCCTCACTTTTATAAGCGCTCTTCCATTTATTTAACCAATCTTGAATTCTTCTATTCTTCCATTGCCATAGTTTAAAAACTATTGAACAATGTCCCAAGAGATGGTTTATACTCTCCTCATTTTTACAAAAAACACATTAAGAGGGGCCATGAAAATCCCTTTTATAAGATTATCCCAGGATAAAATGCTTCTATGAACTACTATCCAAATAAATATTTTGAATTTTGCTTGGGCTATCCCACATATCTCTCCATATTCTAGTGATATTACTATTTTATTGGTGTTGTACATTATATCCACTTATCTTTGGATCCCCTTAGAATAATCATAGTTGTTATATTTCTACACAATTGCCTCCTAGCATCAATGTCTTGCATACTTGTAAAAAAATCTTCTTTTCATTTATATATTCCTTCCTAATCCTTGTACAAAATGATTGAATCCCTATCACCATGTTTGTTTTGAATCAATATCATCCAATATTTCAAAATTAGATCTGAATTGAGTGATATTTTATCACATTAAGTATCCATAAAAATAGAAAAATTTTCTCTAGTTCCCACCACCCATCTTAAACCTTTAATTATTAGATCAAAATATTTTTTTAAACCATTCCAAAGATCTGAACCATTTGGTATAGGGAATACAGTAAATATTAAACTTAGATCATTGGGCTCAACATACTTAGAAGAATTCTTGCCTATTATGTTTGACTATCTTTGTACAATATCTAGATTATATTTCCCCTAAGAGCTAAGTTTGTATATGTAAGAACTCTTAAACCATACCTCCCATAGTTTTATCATCATATACCTTGATCCATTTCATGAAATAAAATTTACTTTTATCATGTAAACCTGACCATAAAAAGGATATCATAATATATATTTTTTCAACTGATTTTGGCATAAAATACAATGACATATAATATGTTGGAATGACTTGTAGGACTGAATTAATTAATTACACTCTTCCTGTTAACAATAACCATCTACCTTTCCAAGCTGGAAGTTTATTCTAAACTTTACTAATAACTAGATTTTAGTATTCTATCCTCATTATCCCCTCAAATAAAGACATCCCTAGATAAGTTGCTGGTAAATTTGCCTCCTCCATTTGAAGTAACCTGTAAATTCTTACTTTGATATTAGCTAGGGTGTTATGGAAGTAAATTTTGGATTTTTTCCTATTTGCTTTTTTCCCTTATGCTCTTTCATATTCCTTTAAAAATTTATTCAAAGCTCTAGCCTCATTTATCCTTGCCCTTACATAAAGTGTTGTATCACCTATAAAATATTGATGGGTGATATTGTAGATGTTATTACTAACCTTAAGTCCACTTATATGTCCATATTTGTAATACTTCTTTGAGTTACTATTAAAAAAAATTGCGATAATGACGAGTTAGTAAATCAAATTTCACTAGTCTTGTATCATACATAGAAGGAAGTTGAACAAATAAACTCATTGGTTTAGAGCAAGATGTTAGAGGGGGAAAAGTTAGTAACTTGTTGGTCTTGTATTTATCATAGTATTTGAACAAACCAACTCATGGGTCTTGAACAAATCGAATATAAAATGGTGTTGAACAAACCAAAATCACTAGACTTGAACAACACATTTAAGGGAGTTAATAAATTATACTCATTGGTCTTGTATCATGATCAAATAAACCTAATTATTTGTCTTATATGAACATGGAAAAGAGTTGTAAAATATCAATTCATTGGTATTAAATAAGATGTTGATGGGAGTTAAGAAATTAATCTCATTGGTCTTGTGTAAGGTAATGAAGTTAGATATCCACTAGATTTTTGGGTCTAATAGGATTTTCCATTTTTTTTCTAAGATATTCAAGTGTAAGTTGTTGGTATTTCTAATATGAAGACAAGAGATGAATAAATACACTCACAAGTAGAGAATAATAGATATCCTACTTGTCATAACTAAGCTAAATTTTCTAACATAATAAAACTATAATGTTATCCTAACCATAACCTAATTATAGAATTTTCCCTTGGATGGCTTGGACCACCAAAGCATTAGATTTTATATCCTTAAAACATATATTATAAAGAACTTCATCCATTAGGCCATTGATTTATGGAGCATAGTTCCGAAGACATTATTAATTGTTGTAATTTAAAATAAAATATTTGAAAGATGCAAACCATGAGATCCTAGAACCTAGATATTAAAGGACACAAAATTTAGAGCATGAATCTAAATCAATTGGTTTTCTTATCTTAGAGGAAAGCAAAGCAATAGAGAAAATAGAGTTGGAGAGAGAAGCATATGCCATCATATCTAAGCTCCACTATGGGCATGAATTTTTTCTCTATGTGTAATTTATTAAGGCAATTAAGGGTGTTATTCCACTTGTTTACAACTCAAGAAATGATAACAAGAGTAAAAATATTTAAATGTTGAAGCATATATTTGTGGTTTGTATCAAATTCTTGAGCAACAACCAAACTTATGGAGGAACTAGTGAAACAAAGGGATTTATCTATAGAAAATACAAGAGGAAAAAATAAGAAAAATATTTATTATAGGATCTCTACAATGGCCAATTTCAAATGTTGTTCCCAATTTTCCCTAAAGCTTTGGAAGAAAACCTTTTATCGTTAAGTTTTACTTTTTAAAAATTTTCCAACAAAAACAATTTAGATGTCATTTTCGCTTTTCAATCCATCTAGAAACAATTTTTTTTTGATATTTTTTTGCAAATAAAAAGTTAATTTCTAACCATTTACAAGTAGTGGGAGCATTGCAAAGTAATTATAGATAATGGTTATACTAATAATTTGGTGTTAAGTGAAATGATAGAGAAATTTGGGTTGAAAATGATAGTGTATCCTAGTCTTACAAGATGTCATGGCTTCATAACAATCATTAGTTTGTCATGGATTAATGTCCAGTTGATTTTTAGATTAGGTGTGAAATTTTGTATTATGTAGTTACCGTGGATGTTTGAAATGCCTTGCTGGGAATACCATGACAATATTATGCAAATGCAATTTATGTTAGAATATCAAGTATTATAATGATTGGAAGAGTGGTAGGAAATACACCTTGGTTACTTTAAAGGACAAATAATATAGAGTGGTCCAAAATAGTAAAGTTCTTCTAGTGACAAGGAAAGAATTACAAGGGATTATAAATATACAGTATAATGTTATGTCATAGTTTCCAAATCTATGAAGGTTAATACAACACATAAGGCATGTGACAATTCCAAAGCAAGTGAGTGTGTTGCTTGAATATTACAAGGATAAAATTTACTAGGTTTATCATAGGTCCCAATATCAAGATATTGAGTATTCTCAAATATTAGAGCAATTTAATATAAATTACCAATATCAATGAACATAACATTCATGTAAATAACAATAATATGGATTAAAATGACCAATATCATTCATTCAAATAACATGAATAAAACTTAAAGTATAATTGCTTAAAATAAGAACCATAGGGAGATGGTGAAGTACCTGACGTACTCATGGCACAATGAAATGGTCCTTTTGAAATTAATATCTTGTTGATTGCTGAAGTGATAGGATTGATAGTTGACGGATTTGTTCATAACAGAGAGAATAACTCTCTAGTGAAGGAAGCTCAAATTTTCCTTGGAAAGGGGGAGGAACTAGAGAATATTTGAATGGCTTCAAAATTTTATCACTGAAATCACCATGGGACAGAGTAGCATTGGTCATCATGTAGTATTTCACTCTGAATAAAAGTCAAGAAATTCTGAGGAGATACCATTTTATTTTTCTAAACCACCTTAGTCACAAGAACCAGATGAACATTCCTTCATTGTTGTTTTAGTATCTGGTGATGTTAGTTAGTAAAGTCAATAAAGGGATCACCCCTGATCTTATTCACTAGGGATTGGTTAAGTTACTATTTTATTTTGTGGTAAATTCCATAGGTCTTGATGGTAAAGAAATCATGAATTATTTCATTAGAGTTACAAATACTATTGTTGACTATCCAGATTCCACTAAATCAGAAGCAACTAAATATTTTAGTAGAGATATGGCTAACAACACTCTTGTTGCAAGGTTTGCTACTAGGGTGGCAGATTCACCCCCAAGAGGGGTTGGAGGTAGTGATGAAAAATAAAATATTATAAAAACCTAGTGGCCAAGTTGACCAACTCTAGTAAGGCCCCATTATGCATTTATGCCCCATTATGCATTTATGATTCAAAGTTTTAATATTTTACTTTCCATTCCAAGAATACCAAGCTAGTATTGGGATAACCTTCTATGAAGATGGAGATGAACTCAAGGAATCAAAATTTAGGGACTAATCCAAAAATATTCAGAAGTAATATCATGAAGTTATAAAGGCCCTTGATTGATTCAATGCACACCATGATAGCCTATGAAAATTAGAGTCCTAGTTCTGATGGGTTGGGATCAGTGGGAATCAAAGTATGATGAAATGGGTAATTATACTGGTCCTAGTGGGACCAAGAACTAGCTTGTGTCTTCTTTCTTTCTAGTGGTTTTAGATTGCTGCAATTTTGTCTCTCCTTACCTTGGTGGTTTCTTTGATCCATTTTTTTGGCTAGGGTGTTTGCTCTCCCTTACATGGGATTGAGCTACCCTTGGCTATCTCAATTCAGTAGGGAGTTGTGTTGAATGATTTCAGTTGTTGGGTTTTTATTTGATCTAATTGGATCTTTGGATCCTTATCTCTCTTTTGGTAGCTTGTGTACCCCTCTTATTCTATTAAGGATAGTTGGATATATTTTATAAAAATGTTTGGGGTTCCTTTCAAGCCCTCTTCATCCACCTAATAAAATACAAAAAAAATGCTCAAACTATATAAGCTTCAATATTCAGTGCTCCTTTGATAATACATTATTGATATGTTTCTTGGAGGTTTGTCTCCATTATAACCTTAGAAAGGTGACTCTTGGACTCTATGACTATTTATCTTCTCATATATCTAAGTGATGAAATATTTTATATTCCATGCATAAGATAAATCTCTCATGCCTCTTGGATTCTCATCTTACCACTTGTATACATGACTCTTGATTGTATTTTTACTCTTGCATACTTTATTCTATGATACTTGCATACTCTCAAAATTTAATGCATGACACTTGCACACATTATTACAAGACACACATGCACTTTATCACTCCACACTTACACATATAATTACTTGACACTTGTGCACATTTTGCACATAGAACATACATAAGGGAAATATAAATCACACTCCTAAAATATAGAATTAAAATCTATTTTAATATTAAGATTTATACCATAGGTACCACGGTGGTGTTGGGATTGAAAAAATGAGATGTATTGTACATGAAAAAGAGTACAATATATAGGCATAAGCCTACATGAAAAACATGACACTTGTCAAGGAACATGACAAGTCTCAAAGAAGACATAGTGCACATTATAATATTCTAACATTCACCCTTAATGTGTATTATCCTAACTATAGAGAAAAAAAATAAGTTAAAATTCGGTAACATTCCTCCTTAATGTTGAATTCTCTAAAAGAATCCTAACATCCTCCTTTATTACATGATTTGGTCTAGGCTTGTGCTCTTTGTGCTTGGCTCTCCAACTATGAATAATGCTAGATCAACAATGTATACATCTCGGTCTGTTGCCTTCGATTTAGCCACTTCCATAGATTTTTTGCCTCTGGGTCAGCCATCTAAGTACCTCAAGGTCATCTTGGTTGCCTCAGGGTCAACCACTTTTGGGTCTATTACCTCTACAGGTCACTCTCTAGGTATGTTGCCTCTCATAGGTCACTGACTAGGTTCAACATGAATATCATTTCCCCTCATGGTTAAAAAAAATCTAGAAGGTGTCGATCTCTGCCAAAAATGCACCTTAATACAAAATAAATATGAGCCATGAAATACAATAAAATGAGCCATAGAAGCCAAATGTGGAGGATAAGAAGAAAGAAGAGAATATAATATTTTGAAGTATCTTTGTCTATAGTCTTTAGAATTTGATCCGAAAAAGTCGGATAGAGTCTAGGGAGTCTATGTCTATAGTCCCTAGAGGTGTCCTTATGGTAATCACCTCATCTTACCAGAATGCATGGGTAACTAGTCGCTACATCCAACAAGTATGATATATGAGAATACTATATACTAGGTTCACTTACATAGAGTGTCGAGTTCAACCAAAAATGAATTCTAGAATACAACAATATTTGAGGTTACCTTAAAAATGAAAAAGGACACCACCAACATGTCCGTCTCAAAAAAACATTTTCAATGACTATAAATACCCCTATGTTTGGGTTTCAATGAGGCCTTCAAATACTATAAAAAATAATAGTATGCCTCTTTAGGTGACAAAACATCAGGAATATTCTCCTAGCATCACTCAATGGTGGAATCACACTATGGCAGAATTAAAACTCCATCATCATTTAAAATTTTCCCTCCAAGAAAAATTACATAAACCATGTTGACCTTCTATTTCCACTACCCATGTGGACATAATATTAAAAAAACTTTTAGGCCTTCAAAAAAATTCCACATAAGGCCATATGTATTAAGAAGTGCCATCCTCTAGAAATAAAAGCCCCCTTGCTTTTTAGAAAAAAAATTACATGGTTTAAAAATATTTCATATGGCCCCCTTATTTTCAATTATGAAAAAAATATTTTTAGATGATTATACCATGGGGTCTATTGAAGAGCCATTCAAATCACAGCCCAACGGTGTCATCATTGAATATGACACCTCAACAGTGTCACCGAGGGGGGGGGGTTAACTGCAATCACAATCAACAAGTTACAGTGGGGACAGTTGCAACAAACTTTTGGGTGATCCCTTAGATCAGGGTTTCACCATGACCAAATGCACATATGGTGGAGTTAAAATTGAATGCAAGCCACATGCCTATAGAAATTAGCCTTCAACTTATGCACCAACAAATAAGAAACTCACAATGAGCTAATTTGCGATGTGGTTGGTGTTATCAGGATGTGCTAGAGTAGACGAACAACAACTGCTCCAGAGATGATGCTTCAATAAAGGATGACATGAGAAATGATGATTTTTGATGTTAGATTCAAATTTCATCACCAGATCCAATATGTACTGAGAACAAACAAGTCTTCTAATATCAATGAAAACAATGTTCGGCTCCAAAATATGCATAGTTGCAGTGATAAAGCGAAACACAAAAGAGCCACAAATATTAAAAATAAATGAAAGTGGGGCACCATTCATTTTTAATAATCCATTTTTGTAAATTATTTGTGACTTTGAAAATGGTCCTTTAGCGGCTTAGCATGAGATTTTACCACCATGTTCGTTGTACTTCCATGTGCAACATGCATCAAGCTGATGTGAGTGTGGTGTTTTTGTTGGAGGATAGCACAATGACTGTCCACTATGCCTTCCACTCATCCATGCAGAAGATCTTCTAAACATTGGCATATCATATATAATCCTTAATTCCACCTTCAACAATTCTGGTGTGCTAGGGTATTCAATATGGAAAAACCCACATGTAGAAACACGAGTCGTAAAATACTTCCAAATAGTAGGAGATAACAAATTGGGGTATCATGGAGTTTCTAGATGATAAAAATGAAATGGGGATGCCTTCACAAAGAGGCATTCGATGTTGCCACTATGCATCAATGTTCTTCGTGGTGGATGAGCACAGGTCCTAGAAAAATGCTATGGCTTCTCATCGACCAGAATATTACACCATTCATAAGCATCATCGTTGCCATCATGCACAGATCTACTGGTCTAATCGAAGAAATAAAATGTGCTACTAAAATATGGTAGGCAAAGGGAAATGGCCATCGCTAAGTCCACATGGAGAATGTCCTAGATTGCACTGCTGAAGTAGTGTGCATGTATAAAAAAATAGGGTGCCATCAACACTGTGACACCTCTCATCTACATCCCTTACAAGAACTACATAACCACCATTAAAAACTGAATCGAATATCTATGGGCCTGTATCCTCATGCTATCGATTGCGCCTTTGCGCTCCTTTGAGCTAGCATATCCCCCCTATCACTATTTACTTTTAATGACCCACCATTAGAATCTTGGTGGATGAAAAAATCAAAAACTTCAATCTAATTTTGATGATGAAAAATAGTGGCACCAATGGTATTTGTTTGGTTCAACACATCTCTTCAAAAAAATAAAAGCAATCTCACAAAGTATTGTTGAGCAAGGTGCAACAGCAATATTGTCATTGTTGTCAACACAGTTAGATAAATCTGTTGATGCAGTGGACAAGAAGTTCAAAAGCTTTTCAGATGCAGAAGACAGGAGTTCAAAGGTTACTCAGAGTATGTACAATGATTTTCCAAGAAGACCGAAGTGGCCCATATGCAAAAGATCAAAGAAAAAGACAAGTAAGAAAAGTGTCACGATATTGTGACATATACAGCAGGCAAGAAAAACTGTCGCAATTTTGCGACATGTTGGAAGAGAGAGAAAAAGCAAAAAAAATTGTCACGATTTCACGACATGTTGGAAGAGAAAAAGGCAAGAGGAAAAACTGTCACGATTTTGTGACATGTTGGAAGAGAGAGAAAAAGCAAGAAAAATTGTCACGATTTCACGACATGTTGGAAGAGAAAAGGCAAGTGGAAAAACTGTCACAATTTCGCGACATGTTGGAAGGGAAAGAGAAAGCAGGAAAAACTGTCACGATTTTACGACATGTTGGAAGAGAAAAAGGCAAGTGGAAAAATTGTCGTGATTTTGTGACATGTTGGAAGAAAAAGAGAAAGTAGGAAGAAGTGTCGTGATTTTGCGACAAGTTCAAAGAAAGAGAACAAGTAAGAAAAGTGTCACGATTTTGCGACATGTCGCATTTTCATGACTAAAATAGGAGAGAGAAAGCAAGTTTGAAAAGTGTCACGATTTTGTGACATGTCACATTTTCATGACAAAAGAAAGAGAGGAAGCGTATAGAAGCAGAACTGTCACGATTTTGTGACAAAAGCAGAAAGCAAGACTTCGAAGCAGAAGTGTCACGATTTTGTGAAAAAAGCAAAGTAAAGTATGAAAGCAGAAGTGTCATGATTTCATGACAAAAGCAGAGAAGAAGACTTCGAAGGCAAAAGTGTCATGATTTTGTGACAATAGCAAAGAAGTGAAGTACGAAAGCAGAAGTGTCATGATTTCATGAAAAAAGCAGAGAAGAAGACTTCAAAGGCAAAAGTGTCATGATTTCACGATAAAAGCAGAAAGCAAGACTTCGAAAGCAGAAGTGTCATGATTTCATGACATGTTGCATTTTTGCGACTCAAAAAGGACAGGAAGGCAGAGAAGCAAAAGTGTCGTGATATCGCGACATGTCGCATTTTTGCAACTCAAGAAGGGCAGGCAGGTAGGATAACAAAAGTGTCATGATATCGTGCAATGTCGCATTTTCATGACAAAGGAATAGAGAAAGCTTACGGAGGCGAAAGTGTCACGATATCGCGACATGTTGTATTTTCACAGGCCAAATCTAAGAGAAAGAGCAAGGAGAAAAAGTGTCACGATATCACGACATGTTGTATTTTTGAGGGCCAAAGCAAGGAGAAAGAGAGAAAGCGAAAGTGTCACGATATCGCAACATGTCATATTTTCATGGTTGAGTTGAAGCCGACGAAGACCGATGATAGCCGACTAAAAATTAGAGTTTATAGTTGTCATGAAAGCCGACTAATATTAGGGTTTACAACCAACTAAGATTAGGGTTTTCATCACAAAAATTTTGTTATAAAAGAAGGGCTATTTGGAGATTTGATGCATGTTGAAAGTGTTCGAAATACGATTGTTGTGCACAGAGAGCAAGTCATGTCGAATCATTCTAAGTGTGAAATTTGTTAAGAAAGTAGAGTGCGCAAAAGGGAGAAGATGATTGTGAAGTTCGAGTGTAGCAAAGCAGAGTGTGTGAAGTGATTACGTAGAGAAAGTAGAGTGCACAAAGAAAACAAAGGTGAAGAGGACCAGTCAGGGTCTAGCAAAAGCAAAGGTATCTTACTATCAATCTTCTAGTTTCAGAATTGAAGTCCAAGTTGGTGCTTGACATCAGGGGTTGGTGCTCCTTTCTGTTGGTGTAGATAAATCAGGGGTTGGTGCTCCTTCTAGTGGGTGCTGGTAAATTTTTTGTAAAGTTGTTGCTTTGCAAAGGCTAGATTTGGATGGTAGTCCAAGCAGTCATTTTTGAGGAGTAGCCACATTGGTGAACCTCATTAAATCTTGTGTTGTGTGATGTTCTCTTATGATACTTGCTTTATCTGGTTATAAGGTTTCATTATTTCTATTTTAAGAGCTGTGAATTTAAGTTTAAAGAGCTACACTGATTCACCCCACCCTCTTAGTGTCATTGTAAGACTAACAATTGGTATCAGAGCTAAGTTCCTATACAAGCTTAATCGACTAGGGTGATCTTGGAAGTAACACAATGGTAGGTGGTGAAGGCTTCTCATCAAACAAAGCACTATTATTTGATAGATCTAATTACGCATTCTGGAGAATCAAGATGCAGACATATCTCTGTGCTTTGGGTTACGACATCTAGGATTCAATAGTTAATGGATACACAATACCCATCACTCCTCCAAAAGAGGTTGACAAAAAGAAACTATTTGAAAATAACTCAAAAGCAAAAAATGCTCTCATGTGCGAATTAGCAGACAGTGAACTAGTAAAGATCATGAGCTGTAATACGGAAAAAGAGATATGGGACAAATTGAGGAGTATTCATGAAGGAGACGATAAGATCAAGGAGGCCAAGTTACAAACACATTGAGCTTAGTTCGAAGCATTGAAAATGAATGACGATGAAAACATTGAGGCATATATGCTGAGATTTAATGGAATCATTAATGCAATCAGAGGACTCGACGAGGATATTGAAGACTCTACCATCATGAAAAAGGTACTAAGATATCTTCCTCAAAGGTTTGATTCTAAAGTCTCAATGATAGAAGAAGCTAAAAATCTAAATTATTTAAGTATAGATGAGATGTATGGATCTTTGACTGCATATGAGATGAGGATAGGAAGATCTAAACCCACAGATAGAGAAGCGACTTTTAAAGCCCTTAAAAATAAAAACGTAAAACAAGAATCCGAGGAAGAAGAGACATCAGATGAAATGGAAGAAAACTTTGTTAGAAAACTAAAAAAGGGAAAAGGAAAATACAAAGGGAAGCTACCGTTTAAATGTTTCAACTATGGAGGCGTTGGGCATTTTGAGACTAAGTGTCCACTTAAAGAGAAGAACAAAAATGATGAAGGATCGCACCAAGAAAGAAGTGACTGGAAGAAGAAAATGAATTTTAGAAAAGGCAACTTCAAGAAGAAAAGTTTCATCTCCAGGAATGCCAGTTCATCAAAAGACAGCTCTGGTGAGGATTCTAAAGAGGAAATAGGTGAAGCTCTTTTCATGGCATTTGAAGAAGTAAAATAAGAAAATGAAGAAGGAGTGAACTCAGAAGTATGTGGTGAAAACCCTGAGGCTGAAGTAGATCTAGAAGGTGAGTTGATATCTGCACTTGAAGAGTGGAAGATAGAAAGGAAAAATATTAAGAAAATTTTAAGAAAGCTTGAGGATGCAAATGAAATCATAACCAATTTGAAAGTACATATAGAAGAATCCAAGAAAATCTTCAAAGTTCTCAAAGTGCAAATGACTATGAAAATAGATTATTGCAGCAAGCTAGAAGAAGAGATTGTTGGTTTGAGAATGCAGCTAGAAGATATGAATAAGAAAATTAGTTGTTATCACAAATGTGAAGAAAGTTCTATGAAGCTGGATAAGATCATAAATGACCAAAGGCCACGAGGCATCAAATTTGGTCTGGGTTTCATCGAAGGAGAATCATCAAATGGATCAAAGGCCAAAAATGTAGAATCCATAAATAACGAAGATAAGAAATAGGTTGATCAAGGAAAAATGTATCATGCAAATGAAAGCAATAATTCCAGGCACGAAAGAAGAATTGACAATGATGGATTCACCAATGTCACACATCAAAGAAGAAGAAGACCTATGGCTCCTATGACAACATGGCAAAGACCATCACCCAGGTTTAATTATCCCTTTTCTGGTTTTTGTTTTAAATGCAATGGATATGGACATATAATCTCAGACTGTAAATATAATGTAAGACCAAGGAATTTCACCAGTAGAAATGTTTTTTCTCCTCTGATGAATTATACAGTAGAATGTTATAACTGTCATAATTTTGGGCACATGGAAAGAAACTATAGAAGTACATTTGCATCAAATCAGTTTCAGGGAAGAAAATTTCAACCAAATAGGATGAGACAAAATAGAAAACTTCTCGAAAAACATGCACAAGCTACTGATAAGGGAAAGGAAAAACAAGAGCCCAAAACTACTATCAAAATGGAGTGGAAAGGAAAAGAGCGACTTAAGGAAGAAAAAGAATCCTTAATCGTACAAACAACATTTAAAGCACAAAATAAATATGTACCATGGATACTTGATAGTGGATGCTCCAGTCATATGACAGGTGACAAACATAAATTTGAGAAGTTACGAGAAATATGAAGGTGGTTCAATAAAGTTTGAAAATAATGATGGAGCTAAGATAGTTGGCAAAGGTTCGAGTTAAAATTAGTGACGAAAAATTAAGTCGAGAAGAAGTCTTGTTTGTGGATCGTTTGAAACATAACTTGTTGAGCGTAAGTCAGATTTGTGATAAGGTCATGAAGTAGTTTTTATGAAGCAGGGTTGTGAAGTCTGAAAAACAAACAGTGGAAAATTGATAGCAACTAGATCAAGGACATCTGGTAACCTGTACACGCTCTCGGAGACTTCAAAAGGAGCTTGTTTTATTGGATAGGAAGAAGAAAATTGGTTGTGGCACAAGAGACTCGGTCATATCAGTTTTGATAATCTAGTAAAAATTAGCTCAAAAGGGGCAGTGAGAGATATTCCCACCATCAAAAAACCTACAAACAACATTTGTGCTTCATGCCAAAATGGGAAGCAAACTAGAGTCACATTCAAAACAAAAGAGTACTACACAAGCAAACCTTTGGAACTAATACACACTGATTTATGTGGACCCTTGAGAACACAAAGCATAAATGGTGACAAATATTTTATGTTGTGCATTGATGACTATTCCAGAATGACATGGATATTTTTCTTGAAGCATAAATCAGAAGCTCTTGATATGTTCAAGATTTTCAAAAACCATGTTGAGAATGAAACAGGAAAGAGGATCAAATGTTTAAGATCGGATAGAGGAGGAGAATTCATTTCAGAGGAGTTTATAGAGTACTGTGAAAAATACGATATTAGGAGACAGTTTTTAGCAGCCAGGACACCTCAGCAGAATGGAGTGGTAGAAAGAAAGAACAGGATAGTGCAAGAAATGACACGGACTATGTTGGCTGAAAGCAGAGTAGCAGACAGATTTTGGAAAGAAGCATTCCATACTACAATGTATATCCAAAATAGGTGCATGCTGAGAACACATGAAAGCAAAACTCCTTATGAGTTGTGGTTTGGTAAAAGGGCAACAACAAAATACCTCAAAATTTTTGGTAGCAAGTGCTACATCAAAAGAACTGAAGATAATCTTGGTAAGTTTGAAGATAGAGCAGATGAAGGTATTTTTGTTGGTTATTCATCAAAGAGCAAAGCTTACAAATGCTACAACAAGAGGCTAAAGAAAATTGTGGATAGTGCCGATGTTAAATTTGATGAAGGTAGAGAATGAGTAATTAGCTATGAAATGAACTACCCAATTTATGAAGAGGTTATTGAAGGAGATGAGAAAAATGAAATGGAAAAGATACAGAAATTTTTTATTTGTGGAAAACATCCCAAAAGGGATGCCACTTTCGGGTAAGACCCAAGGAGGCAGGGGTATCCATTCCACCAAAAACGCCCAGGACTCGGACCTGGCCTACCACCTTTGACATACTCAAGGAGCAAACAAACACACAAAACCAAATTAAAAAAATAAAATAACAACAAAAATAATAAAATAAAATAAAAAACATGCTCCTTGAGTGTGTCAAAACCAAAAGCACAACCAAACACGCACAATAAGATAAAAGAAACCACAACACAAACCACATAGAAAAACACAAGAACCACATAACAAAACACAAACAAGACAAAAACAACATAACACTACAAAGACATAACCCAAAAAAACATGAAAAATAAACACAACCAAAACCTAAAAAATAAAATAAATAAAATAAAAATAAAAACAACCAACAAAAGACAATAAACAAAAAAAAAAAACATAGAAAACACTCACACATAAAAAATGAAATAACACAAACAAAGAGAAACCCAAGAACAAGAACGAAAAAAACACAAGAACAATAACAATAAACATAAAAAAAAAAAAACAACAAAAACACAAGAACAACAAAAAACAACACAAAGAACACAAAAACAAAACAAAACAAAAGAACCCACCCACCTTAAAAAACTAAACAAAAAAACAAAGAAGACAAAAGAAAAAAATGAACAAAACAATGACCTATCTAGACCAGAAGACTATTAATGCAAGAATCAACAGAGGAAACAAAATAAAGAATAGAATGAGCTAGGGAACTAAAAAAACTGAATGAACCAAAGAGAAACAAAAAAAAAAACAAGAAGAAACTAGGTACCTTCAGAACTCGGAGCCATCCAAAGAAATGATAGAAAGAAGAGCTTCCCTAATTTGAGAAGCCCACCATATAGGAGGGTGGCCATAACAAGTAAGATCACCTTTGTCCAAAGCCCAATTAGCTAAAGCATCAACACTCTTGTTTTGATCTCTCGACCACATGATTGTAATCAACTTTCAAAAATCCCATCTGGATTAACCGAATCTTCTCAATAATTCTTTTTATTCTCCAATCCACCTTATGATTCTTAGAAGGAGTCTTCAAGAGATTAATCATAAGTTGAGAGTCAGACTCAACTAACACCTTTTCCCATCCAACCTTAGTAGCCTCCTGAAGGCCTCTAAGGATACCATACCCCTCAACAAGGTTATTGGAAAGAATACCCAAATTCTCAAGCAAAAGTAAAAACCAGGGAGCCATCTGAAAGTCTACCAATTCCTCCCACACCGGCTTTTCCAGGGTTCCCTCTAGAGGCTCCATCAGTATTGACTTTTCCAAAATCCTTAGGAGGAGGTTGCCAATTTCTAGTCCTATCCATCTTACTAATACTCACATTCCCTTTAAGTTGGTTGCCCTTAGAAGGTTTAATCTTCAATATTTGCATCACTTGATCCCATCTTTGGTGGGAGTTTTGGGGGTGATTAAGGAGATGATGGACTGATTCAACTAAGTTGGCTATGGTCTTTTGCCAAATATAGTGAATATCCTTCCTATCTTGATTAAAAATTTGGTTGTTCCTTTCATTCCAAATATTCCAAAGAAGAATGGTAGAACCCATCCAAACTAATTGCCTAATAAAATGATCAACACCCTCTTGATTAGGCCAATCCCTCCAAAGCTGTTCAAAAGTGAAAAAATTGGACCACTGTAAGCCAAGTAAAGTTGCCATTCTCCTCCATAGCTCAGAGGCTAAAGTACACTCAATAAAAATATGGTTGATATTTTCTACATTCTCTTCACACATTTCACATCTAAAAGGGCCATGAAAACCACGCTTCATAAGTTGCTCACCAAAAAGCACCCTACGATGCAATAAAAGCCAATTAAAGAACCTCACCTTAGGCCAGAGCTTTTGAGCCCACAATTGAGAAAATATGTCGAAGAATGGTTGGGATTATTATGGCATAAGGTCAAATAACCTTGAGCAACTGAATACTCACCCTTAGTAGTGTCGTTCCATCCAAAACAATCTTTTTCATGGGACCAAGAGAGGGATCTCATATGAAGGATGCCTTGGATATCTTGTCTTTGCCTTTCTAGGATTTGAATAGGCCAGTCCTCAATAGGGATCCAATATCTACCAACCTTTGAATTACCAAGTATGGTACCGAAAGTAATTAGCCACCTTTATCCAATTAGCTCGGTGAAGCTCCTCCATCCAAGGCCTCCAATCGGGAAACTGAGTTATCAAAGGCTTGTGACCATCCCAAGAATCTGTCCAAAAATTTGCATGTTGACCATTATGAATGATCCAAAATAATTTTTTCTTTATCAAATCCTCACCAGTCTTAAGAACTGCTAAAATGGGAGAACCTTTGGTAGGAAGTTGATAGCGAACAAGGTCTTCAGGACTTTTGTTCTCAAGCATATTTAGCACGGAGATTATTGGCCCAAAGAGCATTGGGGTTATGCAACATCCTCCAATATAATTTAGCAGCTAAAGCTTTGTTGTTATTAATTGAAGACCGAAATCCTAACCCCCCTTCACTCTTAGGAAGACATAAAGTATCCCATTTCACCAAGGCCCATTTTCTTTTCTCCTTAGTACCACTCCAAAGGAAACGATGACCGATTTGATCCAATTCTCGAAGAACAACCTTTGGGATATTCAAAATGGAAGAAACATAAATAGGAATAGCTTGAAGGACTGATTTTACCAAGGTGATTCTACCCCTGAAGAAAGCCACTTGTTGGTCCACTTTCCAATTTTCTTCTTGACTTTGTCCAACAACCAATTCCAATCTTTATTTTTCTGCCTTTGAATATTTATGGGAATACCTAAATAAGTGATTGGAAGAGAGGTCTTCTTATATCTTAATTTATCCAAGACCATGGCTTCCTGTCTAGCAGAGCAAGTGAAAGAAAATAACTTTAGATTTGTCTTCATTGATCAATTGCCCAGATAGCCTTAGAAAAACAACTAATGATTTGCTTAAAATTAGAAGCTTCCTTAACTGTAGCTTTACCTAAAAGGGTAGAGTCATCCACAAATTGAAGATGAGAGATAGGTCTAGCTCCATGAGCAATGGTAACTCCCTCAAGGGTTTTGTTTTCCCTCTTTTTGGTTATAGTCCTACCCAAGCATTCAACAAGAATGATGAATAAATAAGGGGATAGCGGGTCACCTTGCCTAGATACCTCTGGAAGCCGGGAAAGACCGAGAAGGCCTGCCATTGATAAGAACTAAGTAGGAAACTCGAAGAGATACATCCCATAATCCAATCCATCCAATCCTTAGAGAAACCAAATTGCCTCAAAACTTTGATAAGGAAGTGCCAATCCACTCGTCATAAGCTTTGGATAAGTCTAACCGGATGAACATAGAAGGAGAATTTTGCATATCCATGGAATGGATGGCTTCCTGAGCAAGAACTATCTCATCTACTATTTGACGTCCTTCCACATATCCCCCTTGCTCTGGGGAAATAATCTTATGTAAAAGAGGCTTCAACCTTTCTGCCATGATTTTAGTAATAATTTTGAGAAGAACATTACATAAAGCAATAGGTCTAAAAGCTGAGATATGATCAACCTCTTGAGCTTTTGGAACAAGAGTAATATAAGTTTTATTGATAACCTTCAAAATTTCTTTGGATTTCCTGGCTTCTTCCACCACCTCTAATAAATCAACATGAAGGATATCCCGTAACTCTTGGTAGAACTCAATAGGAAAACCATCGAGACTCGGGGTTTTCCTTTTTGCATTTTAAAAACAACTTGTTGAAGCTCATTGATAGTAACATGAGCAGTCAAAATAGAGTTCTTCGAAGTGATAAGAGAAGGGATTGCTTGAAGAACATTTTGTTGATAAGCTGAGTCAAGAGGAGTAGCAAGCAAAAATATTGGAAAAGTAATCAACAACAATAGAGTTCATGCCATCCCAAGTATAAACAACATCTCCAGAATCTGATTTTAAGGAAGAAATAAAGTTGTGAGATCTTCGAGCTAGAAGAGATTTGTGGAAGAAATTTGTGTTTCGATCTCCTTCTTTGAGCCATTGAATTCTAGATTTTTGCTTCCATAAGATTTCTTCTCTTTTTCCCATTCCTCTAACCGAGTTGTGAGTTTAATTTCATTCGCACTTCTCTTCTCTGTGAGGCCATCTAAACGGATTTTCTTATTCAAATTTTCAAGATGAGCAATAACTTCATGTTTTTTTTTATGAACATCCCCAAACTCTTTCCAGTTCCAAGTCTTGATTTTGGATTTAATGTATTGCAGTATTTTGGCAAAACAGAACATCTTAGTCCCATGCCTAGGTTTACCTTCCTTCCACCATTGTTGCACATGAGGTCTGAAGGAAATGTCTCTAAGCCACATTAATTGAAAACGAAAAGGAGAGAAACTCACATTGGTTTTCCACATTTCCACCATGACCGGCCAATGATCCGAACCAACATTATTAAGAGTCTTCACTTTAGGAATGTGACCATGGATTAAGAAATTTTTAGAGAGCAAAAACCTATCCAATCTCTCCATTATACAAGCTAAGCCTTGCCTTCCGTTAGACCAAGTCATAAGGCCATTATCTCGGTTGGATATCCACAAGATGGAGGTTTGCAATATATTCGCTCATGAGGTCAGTACTTTTGTCCAAATTTCTATTTCCCCCATTTTCTCATCCAGAGAGAGGATGGTATTGAAATCTCCTCCGATCAAGATCCAAGATTTAGGAAAATGAGAGATAATATGAGTAATATCCTTCCACTGTCTTCTTTTTTCCTCCAAAGAAGTCGGGGCATAAATAGTAATGCAGAGCATAATCTGGTTGGAATGTCTACTTTGAATAGCTATAGCCAACAAACCCCAACTGCCAACCATATGGTGAATAACTACCTCTTTTGGGTCCCAAAGACAAGCAATGCCACCCGAAGTCCCTTGGGAACTGAGGGAAACCACTTTTCCAGCAGGCCAAATTTTATCGGCAATTAAGTCCATATCCTCCATTGACATTTTTGTTTCTTGAAGGAAAACAAGATGTGGATGATTTATCCGAATCATTCTTCTAATTTCATTTTGTTTTGAAAGACTCCCTTTGAGTCCTCTAATATTCCAAGTGATGATCTTCATTAATACCAGGGCTAAAAATGTTGGGAAGGGCATTAATCTTACCTTCCTCTACAAGCTTTTCACCTTCTTTTACCATATGATATTGATTGGTCTTGCGACCTACTTTTTGATTAGAATCCATCTTCAATTTTTTTTCCCTGTTTCTTGACTTATTCCAATTGAATCTGAGATGGCTTCTAACCTTGAAGAATGCTCATACACAACCAAAATTTTACTAGATGGTTCAATGGAGTCTATATTGGGACCTGCATTATTTGAAGTTTTGACATTTGAAATATTGTTTTTCTTGTGTAAATTTTCTCCTTTTTTTTTCTCGTTGAAAACCTTAGATTTGTTGGTTTGTCTCTCGAGTTCTTTCCTTCATATTTAAATTGTGTTTCTAAGATTTTAGTTTCCATTATTTCCTCTTCCTCACTTGGGACATCATTTGTGGAAAGGATTTCAAACATATTAGCAAATGACTTTGATTGATCCTTCATTACTGGTTTTTTTTCGAGTGTTCTTCTTCTTAGGTATTTGGAAACCTGCTAAGTTTATATCTTCTTTCTTTTGATCAAGAATTTTATTTGGGCAAGCACTGGCCAAATGACCATATTCATGGCAAATTCTACAACGAAAAGGAATGTTCTCATAGTCCACTACTTGCTCCCAAGTGTCTTCCCCAAATTGTAATGTGATCTTTTTAGGTAGGGGTTTGTCAAAATCCATTAAAACACAAATTCGAGCATAAATAATATGTTCAAAATTTTGAGTACAATCAGCAATCATCATAAAAGTTCCTAAAGAGTTTCCAATTGAAGAAAAAATAGTAGGATTCCAAAATTCAATAGGGAGGCCAAAGAGTCTAACCCACACGGGAGCTATAGAAGGCATCTCTTCTTCGGCTTTAAATTTAGTATGCCAGGGCTTCATGAAAAGCCCCGCCCTTCCAAAAAACCAAGGACCCCCTTGAAAATTTTTCTCTCTATCTTCATTATTAGCAAATAAAACAAGAAAATAACCATTTGGATAAATAGAGATTTGTAACTCACCTTTAGTTTTCCAGCTTTTTGCAGCCCAGACTTTGAAAGCAGATAGACTCGGACGAAAACCCACGAACCGACAAATTAGTCCTCTTTTTTCCAAATCTTCAATGCCAATCTGAATGTTACCCATATCAAGCTTAACAATAGGAGTTCCATCAGCTGCTTTAAGACATCCTGACTCCATTTTCCTGGGATCAATCTTAGGCATTCTTAGAGGTTTATGAGAAGCCCTAGTATTGATATTAGCATTGGGCTGAGGCTGTCCACCATGAAGGGCATCCCTAAAATTCATTTTTGGGACCGAGTCTTCAAAATTCTTACCCTTGATAGGGGTTTTCATAGTAGAATTATTTTGTGGGTGCACCTTAGCACCAGATTCACTTGAGATATGAGCCATTTTTTGATCAACTGCTTGAAACTTATTTCGTGGTCTCTTTAATCCTTGCCCTAGACGCCGTGGAAAGGTATGGTTTTCACTTTTCTTTTGTGCAGCAAATTGGAAGCCGTTGTCACTCAAGTTCACAGTATGATCTATTGAAAGACAAATTTCTAACCCATATTGTATCCCCTGCAACATTTCTTGCTAAAATATTGAGCATAAACCACAAAAATATTGGCCGCTAGGGCCCGAAGGCCCTAAAAACCAACCTCTAGAGCTGCTTGCACTCAACCCAGATGAAACCCTCGCATAGCCGCTTGCCAAATATATCGTTCACACATAGGGATGCGCTAGGATCTGTGTTGCTCCAAATGATATGAAAATTGGTGGAGACGTTCTAGGGTTTTTCAGGCATCTACCCTCAAAATTTTAGCTCAATCCGAGTTTGGATGAGTGAGATATGGCCAAAACGAGTTCGGTAGTTTGGGCAGTCCTGCGAAAAATGTCTCTACCATTCAGCTCTTGTCTCACCACAATAATATTTAGAAAATAAGAAGCTACAGAAAATTGAATCAAATGATTTAAGTTATGATTCAGAAGTGGAAGAAAATAAGAAATTCAAAACAGGCAGCTGGTAGAAAAATCATCCTAGAGAGCAAATAATTGGAGACTCCAAAGTTGGTGTTCAGACAAGAAGAAGAGTAGTAAGTAACTACTCTCTATTATCCAGCATTGAGCCCAAAAATGTTGCAGATGCAAGCAAATATGAAAGTTGGATGAAGGCAATAAATGAAGAATTAGATCAGATCGAGAAAAATGAAACTTGGGAGTTAGTACCTAGACCTGCAAATAAAAATATAATCAAGACTAAATGGATTTTTTGAAACAAATTGAATGAAGACAGACAGGTAGTCAGAAATAAAGCAAGATTGGTATGTAAGGGTTATGTACAAGTTGAAGGCATTGAATTTGAGGAAAATTTTGCACCAATAGCTAGACTAGAGACAATTAGAATGTTTCTAGCTTTAGCAGTCTACAAGAATTTCAAAGTTTATCAAATGGATATGAAATCAACGTTTTTGAATGGGAAACTTGAAGAAGAGGTTTATATTGAGCAACCAGATGGTTTCCAACTTGGTGATGATCCCAAATTTATTTGCAAGTTGAAGAAAGAATTATATGGCTTAAAACAGGCACCCCGAGCATGGTATGCAAGGCTAGAAAACTATCTCACCCAACAAAGGTTTAAGAAAGGTATGGTGGATAGTAATTTGTATGTCAAAATAGAAAATGGGCATCTTATTGTTCTTGTTGTATACTTATATGATATCATATTTGGCAGCAACAAAGATGAGTCATGTAAATATTTAGCAAATAAGATGCAGAAAGAATTTGAAATGTCAATGATTGGTGAACTTTCGTATTTCCTCGGGTTGCAAGTTAATCAATATTAATGGGAATATTTATTTATCAAGTTAAATATGTGAAAGAGATGTTAAAAAAGTTCACAATGGAGGATTGTAAGCCAGTTAGCACTCCCATGACGACATGTTGCAAGTTGAGCAAGGATGAAAAATCTCCACCTGTTGATCAAACCATGTACAAATCTATGATTGGAAGCTTACTATACCTGACAGCTACCAGACCATATATTTGCAGGCAGTATGCATGGTAGCATGATTTTAGGCTAATCCTAAGGAGACTCATGTTACAACAGTGAAAAGGATTCTTCGATACCTCAAGGGTACTATGGAATATGGGTTATGGTATCCAAAAGTTAAAGACTTCACCCTTATTTCGTATTTAGATGCAGATTGGGCAGGATGTATACATGACAGAAAGAGTACCAGTGGAGGTGCATTCTATCTTAGAGACAGATTGGTCGCATGGCACAGTAAGAAACAAGAGTCAGTTTCTTTATCGACAGTAGAGGCAAAATATATTACAGCGACATGTTATACGCAGGTATTATGGATGAAACAAACCCTAAAAGATCTTGGTATTAGCTTCAGTGAGCCAATATCAGTTAAGTGTGATAACACCAGTGCCATTAAAGAATTTGGTTATGCATTCATGCACAAAACACATTGCTATCAGGTATCACTTTTTGAAGGAGAAAGTTGTGAAAGGTGAGGTTAAGTTGGATTTTGTTCCAACTATAGAGCAAGTAGCAGATATCTTCACAAAACCATTGCCCAAGGAAGTTTTTGAGTACCTTCGCAATAAATTGGGAGTGGTCACACTTCCCAAGAATTGACTAGCTACAGGGATCACATTCTCAAGGGGAGCATTTAAGTATTTGATTATCTTTTTTCTCATGCTCATGATTTTTGCTGAGTGTAATAAATTATTCCTGAGAATGTTGTGCATGGACTCAGGGGGAGTCTGCAGTAGCCCTTTGGTATTATTGTCAAAGGGGGAGAAGAGTTATAGAAAATTGCACATGTGTTGCCAACAATTCCAAAGGGGGAGATTGTTGAGCAAGGTGCTGCAACAGTATTGTCATTGTTGTCAACACATTCAGATAGATCTGTTGATGTAGTTGATAGGAAGTTCAAAAGCTTTTTAGATGCAAAATAAAGGAGTTCAAAGGTTACTCAGAGTATGTACAGTGATTTTCCAAGAAGACCGAAGTGGCCCATATGCAAAAGATCAAAGAAAAATACAAGTAAGAAAAGTGTCGCGATATCGCGACATATACAGTAGGCAAGAAAAACTGTCACAATTTTGCGACATATTGGAAGAGAGAGAAAAAGCAAAAAAAACTGTCACGATTTTGTGACATGTTGGAAGAGAAAAAGGCAAGAGGAAAAACTGTTGCGATTTCCCGACATGTTGGAAGAGAGAGAAAAAGTAGGAAAAACTGTCACAATTTCGTGACATGTTGGAAGATAAAAAGGCAAGTGGAAAAACTGTCATGATTTTGTGACATGTTGGAAGAGAAAGAGAAAGCAGGAAAAACTGTCATGATTTCACAACATGTTGGAAGAGAAAAAGGCAAGTGGAAAAATTATCACGATTTCGCAACATGTTGGAAGAAAAAGAGAAAGCAGGAAGAAGTGTCATGATTTCACGACAAGTTTGAAGAAAGAGAACAAGTAAGAAAAGTGTCGCGATTTCGCAACATGTCGCATTTTCGTGACTAAAATAGGAGAGAGAAAGCAAGTTTGAAAAGTGTCATGATTTTGTGACATGTTGCATTTTTGCGACAAAAGAAAGAGAGGAAGCGTACGAAAGCAGAACTATCATGATTTCATGACAAAAGCAGAAAGCAAGACTTCAAAAGTAGAAGTGTCATGATTTTGCGATAAAAGCAAAGAAGTAAAGTACGAAAGCAGAAGTGTCACGATTTCGTGACAAAAGCAGAGAAGAAGACTTTGAAGGCAGAAGTGTCATGATTTTACGACAATAGCAAAAAAGTGAAGTACGGAAGCAGAAGTGTCATGATTTCATGACAAAAGCAGAGAAGAAGACTTTGAAGGCATAAGTGTCATGATTTCATGACAAAAGCAGAAAGTAAGACTTCGAAAGTAGAAGTGTCACGATTTCATGACATGTCACATTTTCATGACTTGAAAAGGACAAGAAGGCAGAGAAGCAAAAGTGTCACGATATCGCGACATGTCGCATTTTCGTGACTCAAGAAGGGTAGGCAGGCAGGATAACAAAAGTGTCACGATATCGCGCAATGTCACATTTTTGAGACAAAGGAATAGAGAAAGCATACGGAGGTGAAAGTGTCACGATATCACGACATGTTGTATTTTCACGGGCCAAAGCTAAGAGAAAGAGCAAGGAGAAAAAGTGTCGCGATATCGCGACATGTATTTTTGGGGGCCAAAGCAAGGAGAAAGAGAGAGAAAGTGAAAGTGTCACGATATCACGACATGTCATATTTTCACGGTTGAGTTGAAGCCAACGAAGACCTATGACAATCGACTAAAAATTAGGGTTTACAGTTGTCATGAAAGCCGACTAATATTAGGGTTTATAGCCGACTAATATTAGGGTTTTCATCACAAAAATTTTGTTATAAAAGGAGGGCTGTTTGGAGATTTGATGCATGTTGAAAGTGTGCAAAATACGATCGCTATGTGCAGAGAGCAAGTCATGTCGAATCATTCTAAGTGTGAAATTTGCTAAGAAAGTAGAGTGCACAAAAGGGAGAAGACGATTGTGAAGTTCGAGTGTAGCGAAGCAGAGTGTGCGAAGTGATTGCACAGAGAAAGCAGAGTGCGTAGAGAAAGCAAAGGTGAAGAAGACCAGTCAAGGTCTAGCAAAAGCAAAGGTATCTTACTATCAATCTTCTAGTTTCAGAATTGAAGTCCAAGTTGGTGCTTGGCATTAGGGGTTGGTGCTCCTTTCTGTTGGTGTAGATAAATCAGGGGTTGGTGCTCCTTCCAGTGGGTGCTGGTAAATTATTTGTAAAGTTGTTGCTTTGCAAAGGCTGGATTTGGATGGTAGTCCAAGAAGTCATTTTTGAGGAGTAGCCACATTGGTGAACCTCATTAAATCTTGTGTTGTGTGATGTTCTCTTGTGATACTTGCTTTATCTGGTTCTAAGGTTTCATTATTTCTATTTTAAGAGCTATGAATTTAAATTCAAAGAGCTACATTGATTCACCCCCCCTCTTAGTGTCATTGTAAGACTAACAAGTATCTCTGTGGATTATGACCATCATCGCTGCTCCTGATATCGCTTGATTTTCACCCTTTGGGTACTAGACCTCGATAGGATCATATCCAACAAATTAAAAATCATGACACAAAATTACACAGTGTAGTAGATGGTCACTATTTGTTCTCCAATGGTCCCCAATAAACAAGTTAGCAAAAGTGCCAATTTTTAAAATGAAAAATTTGATGCAAATCATTCCACCACGAGCATGTAGTGAGAAATCCACTGGTGAAGAGATTGAGCTTTGGATAAAAAGAAATTAACTAGGCTAGCTCTAGGTACAATCACATACAACTCCAGTTCTTGTACTCACGGTGCACCCATAGCTATATGAGAAATAAAAAACTTGCAGACAGGATGCAGCCTCACTCTAGGACGGGCTGAGTCGTCACGACTCAACATTAGAAAGATATTGCATTTAATGAAACATGGCCAAAAAATATAGGCTTGAGCAGTGAATGGGGCATGTAATATTGACACTTATTATGCCATAGGGGGTGCCACTGTGTTACGACACCGCTACATGATGCCCATCATATCAAATCATCTTGTAGAGAAAACTCGTTGAATGCCCAAAAAAAATTACCACCTCATCGAGCTACTTCTACAATGCTATGTCGTGATGTGTCAAATTGAACACCAAATGTGTTGCCCTCCATCTCTGCTATGTTGTCCGTATCGATCCTATCCTTCAATGATGTCATCCATTGTGATTTGTGGTGCTACAACAAACTCAAGGCTATAGGTGTGGAGGTTGCTTATAAAGCCATTAAAAATAAAAAATATTCGATGGAAAAAATCTTGAAAAAATAATTTTGTGAGGGTTGCATTTCTTGGTTCACTTGGTTCAGTACCTGAGTTTATTTTTTTCTAATAGTTGTTACACTTGGAAGCAGATATGGAAGAAACTACTGCTCCAACAATGAGAAGCTCAAGGATAAATTTGGGATCCATAACATCATCCAAAAATACATGTATTTTCACCAAAATAATTCTTACAAGCCCATTGAAATAAAAAAGACCAACGAATCTGACCAATATTTTAAACATGATCAACAAACACACAACTATCTACAACAAACTCTTCAAGGAGTGCTTCGAGACTACACTCGTCAGCTGTCCAATACACTCCTCCATATCTGATGGGAATAAACAACTAAGCACAACATTAGAAAATGTAAATCATGGCAGAAGGTGGTTTCAGGAGGATTACCACTAACCCTTGATATTCAAACTAAACCAGAAAATGTATCCCATTTTTCATTTTTTGAGAAGAAACTACTTTTGCAGATGGATACAAGGAAAAAAAATAATGGTAGCCATGATTTTTCCAAATTTTTGGTTTTTGATACATCCATAAAAGGATGGAGAGCATACTCCCTGGTTTGAAAAAATGGGAGAAAAATAATAAAATTGGGGAAAAGAAAAAATGAGGGGGGATTTCCATGAGGGAAATCCCCCTCAAGTTCACAAGCTCAGGAGAGCACTTGGGATCTGATACCAGATGTTGGGATTGGAAATATGAGATGTGTTATACATGAAAAGGAGTACACTATATAGGCATAAACCCATATGAAAAATATGACACTTGTAAAGGAACATGACAAGTGTCAAAGAAGGCATAGTGCACATTATATTATTCTAACATGGGGTACATTAGCATATACCAAATAATGTAATATTATCCAACACTCTATGTATTACATTTTTTGGTCATTGAAAACTTTTAGTCTTCAATCATTGTCTTCACCTCGTACCTTATTTTCCCACTAGTTTTGACATTTCATGAGTTTTGACATTTCATGTGATTCTAGTGCTAATTCAATTTTATCTCTTGTATCATTTTTGGTATTGTATTTTCTATAATTATGATGATTTCATAAATTTGCTTCAAAAATAAAATATTTGAGTACCTCATCCAATGAAATTAGTAAAATTTTATTCATAATATTTCATTCACGGACATCATTCCCTCTATACCAACATGTTGTTTTGGTATGATTATGACTCCCACAATTTAGGCAATGAGCCTACCTCCGACAATATTTAGTCTTATGTCTAAACTTATTATTTTGTTAAAATTTTGTTTTTGGATAAATTTTGATGGGAACATAAAACTAATTTCTTGGTTTTGTAGTTATTTTTTGATATCATAGTAGATTCATAACTTGATTTATCTTCATTATGAGCATCTTCAATGCATTGCTTAAGAATCATAAAAATTATATTTTTAGCTTCCTTTATAATAAATTGAATATGCTCTATTAATTCTTGACTTTTAGATGCTTTTCCTATTTCTTGAGCATTCCTTCTTCTTTTCCATCTAATTGTTTCTTCAAAACAAAAATTCCTTTGGAATAGAAGTCCTTATTACTCCAAATTTCAAAATTTTAATTTTGCAAATCAAATTCTCCAATGTAAATTTTTTTCAAATAAATCTTCGAATTTCACAAATCAATTCCTTTGGAGTTGGAAACCTTATGGCTCAAAAATTTCAAATAAAGAATTCTAATTTACAAAATTTTAACCAATCAAAAATTTCAAATTTTCTTTTGGAGTAAACTTCCTTAGCTTTCCAAAATTTAATCAATTTTAATTTTTTCAAAAATCAAGTTTTTGAAATGAAAAAATTCTATCAAATGTAGAATTAGTTTTAAATCCCTAATTTTAACTTTTCAAACTTTTCAAGTTTTCAAAAATTAAAATTTTGAATAACTTTTTTCAAAAACTTTAGAAAACCTTATTGCTCTCCCTTTATTAAAAAAATTAATGCAATTTAAATTTCACTTAAGTGCTCATTCAAAATAGAAGTATTTTAAATCATACCTTATGAAACCTTCACCAAATTCCCTAGTAATCATCAAATAATTCAAGTGGTGACTAAATTGCTAGGGTGCTCTCCAATCATCGTCACCCAATTATCTTCAACATTCTAACAACTTTGAATAAAACTTGAGATGTTTCAATTCCTCCAAAAGTATTATGAATATCTTAGGTTCTAATGTCTCAATTTTGCTCAGGGTGCTCATAGGTTTTATAATGAAACTCAATAAATTTGGCACTTAATATTATTTTAGAGCTCAAATATCTCTGGCACTTCAATCTATCAATTTATTTTGCAATGCAATGGTGCTTACTGCTTAGATGATCAATCTATACTAATGCTTAGTTTTATCTAGCACTCCAACTTACAACCAATTCTACTACTACTCAATGATGCTAAGGTGCTCAATTTGTTCCCAAAATTAGTCTTCTTCAATGCTTCAATCTATCAGTTTCTTCTACAACACAACGGTGCTTAGACACTCATCTATTCCAACACCCACTCTTCTAGTGCTTCAACTTTTAGCTACACTATAATGCAATATTACTTAGATACTCTTACTTAGTATTCTCTATTGCTTCAACCTTCAACTGCTTTTGCTACTATGTAATGGTACTTATAAGAATGCAATGAAACTTAGTCACCCAATCATTATCTTAGGATGAATTTCAATCTCCTTTAGCTCTATGTTCTTGGTAATAGATGCTTTTGGATTAGTCTCAATCATAGAGCTTTTGACTTATTTATATATTATTCAATAGGTAGACATAGGATGCTTTAGTGGCTCCCTTCTATGTATCCATGCTTCTCTACTAGATATATCTCAACTTGGATAGCTCTTAATGGCTCCATCTCAATTTTGGTTATCTCACAAATTGGGAAGCTCTTAACAAATCCCTCTCTAATTCTTCTTGACATCTTCCAAATTGATCAACTTTATACTACTCTCTTTCAATTTTATTTTACAAATATCTCTACTCATGGTAGTGTGAGTTTGCTTTGCAAGCTTCCTTTCCTTTGGCCTTAAATACTTTCTTAAAGATGACTTATACTAGAACCCTTTATTCCTTAGGTTTGTCCTCTTATAACTAGTGCAAGTCAATCAACCATGTTGGAGATTTTTCTTACATCCGTAGGATGAGTTTTCACATTATAGGAAAACCTATTGCCAACAAGCTATTATAGGCTTTGGTCAACCTACCTCTTTTACTTGGGAATAGAGTTATTTAATATTTTCTAGGCAAACCAAGTATGGTAAATATAACCTTGAGGTGAGCTTAAATTCTTTAAGTTCATGCTCTTCCAGATTTATGGTGATGGATTAACAATTAAGAAATTTGACTGATCTAAAATGATATCTAAAATGATAAGAGTTCTATTATACCTTATGTATGATCGGTGCTTTAATATTTTTGGCTATTGTAGCAAGATTTAATAACATTTCAATGAAAATAGAAAGAAGGAGAAATGAAATAATTGGTAAAATTACGTTCATTCAAATATCATAATAAACACAACAATTGACCTATCAAAGAAGTTTTAATTATACGTTCAAATAATGTAGTCCATAACAAAGAAATACATAGAGCTAAACAAAGAAATATAATAGAAAAGAATCCTAGAATTGTATTAATATTTTGTAACAACCTGAGTCTACTCACCTAGTTTTCAAAACACAAATTCAAAATTTTGATTTATCAATACACATTTTTCATAAGTATACCCAACTTTGTATTAGTACTTAGGCATAGATGTTCACTGTTCAAGAACTTATACCGCTACAATCGAAATATCAAGTGCTCAGGATCGACCAACTTCCTGCTTTAGATTACCATACATGAGTCCCTTCTCCTTGCTTGAGTTTGGGATCTAGGGATGGGGTTGCCCTTCCAAAGACTATATCAACGAGAAGGGTGGATGCATTATTTTCCTCATATCATAGCATGGAGGACTTAGATCTATGATCTAATTCTTATCCTAATGGTCCACCGATCCAATTTCTATTCCATGATTATACCTTTAGGTCCATTCTAGAGCTAGCATAATGATGCCAGTGCCTGATTATTGACCTTAAACTAAGGTATTATCAAGGTCCATAAATAATATGACTTTTAGACAAGGTGTCTTAGATTAAGCTCCAATTGACGTCTAATTCTCATTTTTCTAAATTTCACAGTGTAGAAGCCACACAAATTTCAATAAATATATTACTCACTTATCCTTTCAAATACAATAGTAAATAAATCTAAAATCAAATCAACTTTAAACTTCTAATCATTTAATACAATGCCTTGGAAACCATTTTTTCCAAGCTAAACTATATCTATTTCATATTTCTATTGAGAAGCTCTAATTTGGTTTTAAGACACATCAATTCTACCATCATTGTATTAATTATGAGCTGGTAAATTATTTACTATTTTTAGATTCGGCAAATATCTATTTTCATTAAAATATTAACATAACGAAATCAGAAAATAAAGTTCACTTGTAATCAATTTGTCATGGTGAACCAACTATTCTCAGGTTTTTTCCAATTTCAATTATTTTTAATTAAAATTATGGATCGAAAACACCAATCCATAGCCAGTGAAACAGTCTAAAAAAGTGGTTTTCTCAAAAGAAAGACAAAATCTACTCTAGATACACAATATAAATATTTTCTTTTTAGATACACAATAAGACTACCTTAAAACACTCACCAGAGTTGTGCAATCAACATTATTTCTTTTTAAGAAATAAATTCATTTACCAAGGATTTCACTATTTTTTTTAAAAACAGATAGACATTGCATATTTTATTATATTAAGAAAAACAATATTAAAATCTATATGTAGACACCTAAAACCCATTATGTCGAGGGCAACTACTCATATGGACATGCTACAAGACCATATGGAAGATCTTGGACAGACTCCAAGATAGAGTAGTGGTTCTAACCACTCAATTTGGGCTCCTTGGCCTAATCAGTTTGAATCGTAGCCTAGACCTACGGTTTATAGCTAAACCATGGCTGAGACCTATGGTTTGCAGTCTAGACCGTAGCCATGACCTACGGTCTTAACTGAAGTTCAGTTGGCCTTAAATCCAAGCCAAATCAGTTGAAACAACCATTGGATCTCGAAGAAGGTGGTTATAGGGTGGAAGCTTCCATTCCAACTGTTATAACCACCCCTTCTTGATCTTGGCTTCTCTAGGAAGCCACCCCCAAGTCCTAGGGCATCCTATAAATATCCCCTCCAAATGGGGAGAATAGAAATGATTTGTATAGTTTAGCGCTGATGAATTATCGAGTGAGTGTGAAGTAATCAAGCGAGCAGTGAAGCCCTATCAGATTGCATACTAAATTTGTGCACTCGAAGGCTACTTTGTTATTCATTAAATGATTAGTGTGCTATGGAAGTTCTAGGAGCCTAGGAGGATCAAGAAACACAAATCTAGGAAAATGAAGGTCCATCACAGTGATTCAACCACCAAACCTATCAGAAGGAAACCGAAGAAAAACCTTGAACACCAATTGGACAAGGAGGTTAAGCCCACTTCCCTTGGAATTGAGGGTAAGCCTATAAGAGTGCTAACCGCAGATGTCAGCCATAGTTTATAGTGTAGATCGCACACTAGAGCTACAATTTAAATAAGAGGTACAATTGCCTTCCCATTTTCATTTTTTTCTGGGTAATTGGGTTAGATTAGATGTTTTTATGGTTTAATAGAATTTTAGAAGATTTATGACCGTAGAATTAAGTTAGATTTACTTTTTATGCTTATGCTTCAATTATGACTTAAATGCTTTATTTACGCATGTTTATGCTTCACTTTTTATATATGATCCATGCATAGTGTAGCTGCTACTTTCTTTTACACTATTATGTGAATATTGATTCACTTTGCATAGTTTAGAAGTATTCTTTATGTTTTCTTCATTATGCATGTTAATGGTGTCATTATGCAATTTACCTAAAAGGGCCTCATCATGAGAGGCTGCCTATATTTTTGACATTCTTGTGTTATTTCTTGATAGTCGGGAACAATTTCAAAGGAGATCAAACCATCACGTTCCTTCCCCATCACGAAGAAGAGGGCACCTCCACCCTAGAGCAGTTTGTGCCATTCTGAAAGGCATTTGGAAATCACACCTACCCTTAAGAGGGAAAACAACTGTGCACTCCTATTGTAATATTGTATCAAAATGAATATCCCTGAGAGGGATGTACTTGTAATTGGATTTTGGGTTTGAATACAATGTAATAAAGTGCTTTATTTCTTGTTTCATTTGTTGTTAATTTTATTTTCTTGTATGCATGCTATATCTTTACCATTTATCACAATAAGAGTCGCCATCGAGTGTGACCCTTTCTGGTGGTTACACTATATACAACAATGAAGGTTACATAACATCAATTATTCACACTATAGTGGAAAAATCATCCTACTGAAATATGGAGATCAAATGGGACAAATAAATTTATAAAATCTTTATTTTATATCTAACATGCAATATAGCAAATGAGACCACGACTTCTCCATGTAATACTGTCTAGATCAACATGTAGAGTTACTCACTACTATGGCTTACACCAAAAAAAGTGATGCCTTCACCACTTCCTTATGTGCGGAGACATGAGGAGATGAGATATTTAGTTCGGCTCATCTTGGACCTAATTTTATGCAATTTCTATATGAAAATAGTGCACAAAATACAATTCAAACATATCAAGATTTTAAAAGCTCACAAAGTTTGATTTTAGATTCACTTCAAAACAGATTTGTTCTATGAGAAATTTTTGGAATACTTCTACATTATTTTAGAGTAATCAATAAAAGTGTTAACCGATCATGGTCTAGTGTTTTCAGTTCAACAAATTTTCTTAAAAAAATCTATTCAATAATACAAAGTACGCACATCAAAATTCAACCATGAAATATAAATAGAAGATATAAATTTCAGAAAAATCCTATATTATTACTCCAATACATCTACATATCACATTATAAAAGTCAATTACACAGTAAGCAACTTATTTTAAGAATGTAGATGCCAATTGATCACTCAAAAATCCGGATGCCCACAATTATCTGGCCACACTCATTGAAAAACTAGTCACACTTACTATTTCATTTTCATAAAATAATCCCCCCTCCATAAATGAAATATTCCCATTGTTTTATAGCCAATAAAAATAATTCTTATGGTGACACCTCTTGCTCAAACATGCAAAAAGTTGCTCCAATGACAACAAGGTGGTGGTGTCCTATTTTATCCAATTTTATGAGATTACTTAGACATTTTCAACATGTACTGTCATACAAATTTTTAGTTGTTCTTTTATGGATATGTATATAAATATTATTATTGTATATATATATTTTGTTTATATATATTTTTAAATATATATATATTTATAATTAATATCTACAAATTAACAAGATATTTATTTTTAACATCACATAGGATCATTTCATTCATCAAAAGAAAGTTAAGTAATCAAACAAATGCATAAAATGCAACAACATGCAATATGATCTATATGCAATTTTTTAGTGGGCTTCCATTTACCCACGAGCCAAGGTGAATGAGGCATGACATCATATACCATCTCACCTAATGCTTTAAACCTCTATCTCTACCAAGAGGTGGTATTTACCTTGTCTGGTTCTCCTGCTACAGAGTGAATACCTGCACCTACATTCACAAATACTTACAAAAATATCACATTATTCAAACATATAGTAATCAAAATAGTGGGGATATGAAATTCTCCCCCACCAAAATTTAATACAGTCCATGTGTTAGCCATAATATTCTTAGCAAGTTTCAAATATAACAATTCAACATATATAAAACCAACCATATGCATTATACCTACATGCATTACAATATAAGCATATCAAAACATCATCAATCCAAATATACAAGTATTGATATAACAAATGTCCAAATGTCCATATAAATATCAATTTAAAAAAAAAAATTGAAATTATTTTTTTATTTCTTCCACATCTTCCAATGTGGCATTTCTCTCTGAGTAGTGATCTCACTGGACCTTACACTGGTCAATGGTTATTTTCCTTAATTGCTTGGTCCTATATCTTAGAATTTTTATAGGTTGAACCTCAATGAGTTGTGGGTCCGATGTTTACAAATGAGAAACATCAAGTATATGTGAAGGGTCAGCCACATACTTACGGAGGAGAGACACATGGAAAACATATGGATCTTGGACAAATTAGGTGGCAGAGCTAGTTTATATGCAATAAGACTAATTTTGGCAATGATATAAAAAAAACCAATAAATATAGGGCTAATTTTGGTATACTTGATGTAGATTTTGGTTAGTTTTACTCTAATAAAGACTTTATCGCCAATAGCAAACTTTGGAGGATTTTGTTTTAGGTCAGCATAGCTCTTTTGATGGTTTGTAGCTTCGTGAAGCTATTGGAGGATTTCTTTTAATTGGACCTCCATTCTCCTAATAACATGAGGATCGATCATCTCTTGATCATTCAAATTATCCCACATTAATGGTGTTCTACACCTACGCCAATATAAGGCTTCAAATGGGTCCATGCCCAATGTGGTATGATAGCTATTGTTATATGTAAATTCCATTAGGAAGAGATGATCTTCTCACTTATTCTGGTGGTCCATACAGTACATACGCAACATATCCTCCAACATTTGATTGACTTTATTGATCTGCCAATCCATATCAAGATGGTAGGATGTTCTGATATTAAGCTTTATACCCCATGCTCGATGTAGAGCTTGCCAAAATAGTAGGGGTATCATCATGAATATTATTTGGTATAAAATGTGCCACCTTAGTCAATTTATCCACCACAACAAGAATCACATCATGTTGGAATCAATTTTTGGTAAGACCTACTAAGAAATCCATAGAAATCACTTGTCATTTTTGTTCTGGAATATCAAATAAATGTATTTGTCCCCTTGGGTGTTGATTCTCATATCTAATTTTTTGGTATTCTAGACACTTAGCAAAAAAATGAACCACATCTTTCTTCATTCTAGGACAATAATTTTTTTTTTTCAAATTCTCTCTCATTTTAACCACACATGGGTGAGCACATTATGGATCACAATGTGCTTCTTGCAAAATCATTCTCTTTATCTCTTCATTATTGGGTACTATTATCCGATCTTTGAAATATACCTGATCCTCCTTGACTTTGAAATCCATATGCCAATTTGATCCTTGCTCAACCTTAATGCGACATTGGTTGTTGAATTCATAAATTTTTTGCACCTCCCTAATTTTCTCTTTTAATCCATACTAGCATCATGTTAGAGCAACTATGTATCTTCTATGATTAAGGGCATCTACTAATTTATTTTACTTCCCTTTTATATATTCAATTCTAAAATCATATTTAGCCAAGAATTCCATCCATCTCTATTGTATAGCATTTAATAAAAGCTGAGTGAAAATGTACCTCAAAATTTGATGATAAATTTTAAATTCAAAAGGCTTACTTAGTAGATAGTGTCACCATATTTCAAGAGCATGAACTAAAATAGCTAACTCTAGATCATGTTGATCATAATTAACCTCATGTTTATTAAGTTTTCTAGATTCATATGCTATAATAGCATCGTATTGCAATAAGATACCTCCTAGACCTTCTAGGGAGGCATCATTACAAACTATAAATGGTTTGCTGGGATACAAAATTTGAAGAATAGACATTGTTGTTAAAATTTCCTTAAGGATTCTGAATGCTTCCTCACACTGAACTGTCCATTTAAATACTTTTCCCTTCCTTTGAAAGTTAGTGATAGGAAAAGCAATTTTTTAAAATCCTTTGAAAAATCACCAATAATATCTAGCAATTCCCATGAAACTTCTCACTTCAATAACATTGGTATGAGCTAGCCAATCAACTATGGCTTCTATATTTTTAGGATCAACTGCTACTACAGTGGCCGAGACTATATACCCCAAGTACTGAACTTGTGGAGTATAAAACTCACAATTAGAAAATTTTTCATACAACTGATTTTTCCTAAGGATTTCAAGAATTATTCTCATATGTTGGTTATGCTCCTCTTTTCTTCGTGATTACATCAAAATATCATCTAGAAATATCAATACAAATTGATCTAACTTATCTCCGAATACACTATTTATTAGGTTTATGAAAGTAGCTGGTGCATTTGTTAACCCAAAAGGTAGCACTGTGAACTCACAATGTCCATATCGAGTTCTAAAAGCAGTTTTACAAGTATCTTCTTCCCTAATTCTCAACTGATGGTATTCTAATCTAAGGTCAATTTTTGAGAAAATAGTAGCTCCTCTAAGCTGATCAAAGAAGTCATCTATTCTTGGAAAAGAATACTTGTTCTTCACTATCATCTTATTGAGCATTCTATAGTCAATATAAAGTCTCAAGGATCCATCCTTCTTCACAAATAGAACTGGTGCTCCCCATGGTGAGACACTAGGCTTACTGTGCCCTTTTTCTAATAGATCCTAAAGCTAGGTATTGAGTTATTACAATTCAAGGGATATCATTTGGTAAGGGGTTCTGGCTATGGGTGATGATCCTAGTAAAAGATCAATAGAAAAATCAAATTTCCTTCTTGAAGGAAGTTTGGGTAGGTCTTTAGGAAAAACATCTCTAAACTCATTTAATATAGGATACTACTGAAATAGAGCAGAGCTAGATTATGTTTCTTCCTTCTTATTTAGTTTAACTACATATAGTCTACACCCTTTCCTTAAATATCTTTTGACTTGCATAGTAGTTATCAGATGGGGTTCCAAGGTCACTCTACTACAATAGACTCAGATTCATTGATTGGAATCATCTATGAAATCCAACCACCTCTCTTCAAAATTTAGTAGGGCTTTGTGGTATTTTAGCCAATCTACTCCTAGAACAACATCAAAGGCATGCAAGGGTGCTACATACAGGTGCCAATTAATATTTCCTTGGGGTATATCTATTTGAGGGTCAAATAAACACTAGTTGACCATATAGGTCTGTATTGAACCATACTCAACTTGCCACCCATTTGCCATTATCCCAGGTTTTACCAATATATCCCTCAAAATACTAGAAGATATAAAGCTATCAGTTGCACCACTATCTATCAAAATACGAACACATTTTTTACCTAGTTTTTTATAAGAAATGGAGTAGCTTGCCCTAAAAGATTAGATTTACCTATGGTAGCATAGATCCTATGTGGGACCTCTTCTATTGGATTTATCTTATCGGCTCTCTATGGGTATTGATTTGCATAATGATCCAGGGCTCCACACAAAGCATATATTTGGACCCTTATTCTTTTTTTTGTCCCCTTCTCTGTTCTGGTTGACATTCATTTTTTCCTGGAAAGTAGTCATTTGCTTGGTTTTCTCTTAAAAATTTCTTCTATCCGATTGACCCTTATTACACTAAAATTTTCCTTTGTTTTTATTATCTCCTCTGTAACGACCAACATCTCTATATTTATTGTATTGATCTTTATCCTTAACTGGATTTGGGTATTTTATTTTCTTAAATTCTTCCTTTTCAAAATTTTGGTAGTAAACCTTTTTATTTTTCTGGCTCACCTCTTCATAACAAGCTACATCAAAATATGTTATCAAATATTTGGGTTTACCCCGACCAATAGGAGTCCCTATTATAGGATATAAACCCATTATAAATTTTTGGGCTTTGGACTCCTCTCGCTTATCATGTTCAGGAGCATATTTCAAATGCTAAACAAACCTTTGATAATATTTAATTATTGACATGTTCTCTTGGCACAAATTTGTGAATTTGATGTATTTATCAATGTAAAATTGTGGTGTAAGGAATTGATCCTTAAATTCTCTCTCAAATACATCCCAAGAAATGTCAGCAACTTTCTTATGACTGGTTTTTTTATAGGTGGTCCACCAATCCTTGGTTGGACCTATTAAATGAGCCACTACCCATGTGGTTTTGGATTTTGCACAAAGAGGTTGAATAGAGAAATACCCTTCAACTTCACTCAACCAATTAATAGCTTCTTCACCGTCACCTTTACCATAAAACTTGGAAATTTTCTTCATGTCAACCAAAATGTCTTTTAACTTAGGTCGTTGCTTTCTTCTCGTCGGCTGAAAATACTTCTTTAATGGACCAAATTTTTCTCAACTGAAAAATCCTCGACATCAATCTCCTTTTGGTAGGCCGATTTAAAATTTTGTGCACTATTTTTATTTTGGCTCTTCGGTCTGAGTGGTCAGCCAAAAAATACTTGTTTTGTAAACATATTAGTTCTTCTTCTGATGGCATCGATTGAAGAATATTTAACAATATTTAGATTCGATCGATCTCTCTTTTTTCAAACGATTTCTTTTCGAAGTCAACTGAAGGATGCTTATATTTTGATAGCTTTTGTTTATTTATTGTAAATTTTTTTTAGTCGACCAAAGGGTGAAATATTTGCAAAAGTGAATCCCTTAAATTTTAATGAAAAGAAAACATTAGCTACTTAGGGGTTGGAGATGCTCATGAAGACATAAAATATTTTACTTTAGACCTGAACTCTTCACAAAATTATACTTTCTTAGGATCTTCAAAACTTTAAATTACAAGTACATTCATGTTGTATCAATTTTTGCTACAACATAGGCTATGAATGGGACAAATGGCGAAAATATGAGATATTTGAGAACTCTAGAATCTCTGGTTAATAAAAATACTGTGATGACAAGGATATGACATTTTTTTGCTAGATTATTACAAACAGTAAAGAAAATAAAATCAATCTAATAATAAAGCAATATTTAATCAGATAAAATTAGAGATTATATTTCTTCAAAATAAAGGAACCTTTTACTCTTGAAGTTTTAGATGTGCTAGCAATATCCTTAAGGGAGAATCAAACAAAATTAATCAGAAAGAACTTCCACATAAAGCTTATGACCAATGTGTGTGCTAAGGTGTTATTTTACTATTTTCTTAGATCAAACAAAATTTTCATCAATTCAAAAAGGAGTTATGATTATTAACGATTTCACTCTTTTAAATAATTTCACCTTGTCATTGCTCCATTGCCAATCAAACATTTATAGCTTCGATGGAGATTAAATTAATCCCTTGGACCTACTTTACTACCATAGAGGCATCTATAGCCTTGGTAGAGGTTATCCAGATAGTCCTAAGCACTTGTTAATTTTGCATTATAGAGATTTTTCTTCTTTTAGGAAGAATTTTGATAAATTGCAATTTTTTTCAGAGCATGCTTTATGGGTTAAAGATCTACAAGGCTATAATATTGAGTGTATTTGTATTTAGTCCAACTGCCTTATAAAATTTTATTATATTCCTTGATTTTTGGAATTGAATTTTAGATCATGACATTATATGAGCTTTGGCTTGATGTGTTAGCATTCCTAGATTTCTTGTTGTATTCCAATCCTTACAAGATGATCACTAAAACTCTGCTTCCTAAGTTTTGTCAGTTTATCTGTATTCAATCTCAAAATCTTCATATTTTCTAGTTTAGAAATTAGTTAAAAATAATGGGTGGTGGTCCATGGTTTATGGAGATAGGTGTCCTTTATTTAAGATCATTGAGAGAGAATTTATTTGTTGAGACAACTATTAAAAGGCTTATGATGTGGGTTAGGCTCTTTGGACTTCCATATCAACTTAATAATAAGGATGTTTTGAAGAATATTGGAAATAGCCTAAGAGATTTCATCTAAGAGGGACCAACTCCTAAGAAGTGATAACATGTTTTATATACCCAAATATGTATTATCATGGATACTTTAATACCTTTGCCACAATCCATTAAGATCAAATTTGAATCAAGAGAATGGGATCAACAAGCAAATTATGAAAATATTCCATTTTGATGTCATAATTGTTATGAGACTAGACACATGACAAGAGATTGCAAAGTGAAAATGATGAAGAAAGAGAAACAAATTTGGTGAACGGAAAAACTTCAAGATAAAACAAGGAAATTATACCATAGTAGAAGCTATATTAGATTGAAATTCCACTCCAAAAGAAGACGTAAAGAAATATTATCTACAATATTAGATGGCAAAGGCCACCATAGTTCACTCGGATCAACCATTATAAGAAACAAAGAAAGATACAAGGGATGATAAATTACAATGAGAAAGTTCAAATTCAAAAGGAGTTAAATATGCAAAGGATTATGTGGAGGAAAATTTTGAAACAAAGGAGGCAAAAGAGGTCAAGTTTGTTCCAAGTAAAAGGTCTTCATTTTCTTCAAGTAGTATAAAATTCTCTTTTGGAAATAGAAATGAAATAGTGTAGAGTTCATCCCTTGCAATATAGGGTTTCAAGAGCAACATAATAAATAAATGAGGATGGAGGAAATCCATGACAATTTGGAATTTTTATGAAAGCAAAAAAAAAAAATTACTTTGAAGGAGCCTCCTTCTACTTTAGGGTTTCTAGGACAATATAAATAAGAAAGTGTTTTTGAAGTCATTTCTTACACTTTAGATCCTTCAAAGTAGGATAAAATTATAGATGATAAGTCTCCTTGTGAAAAAATCAAAGAGACCAATGAAGATACAAGTGCTAGTGGGAATGAAAAAAAGAGAGGAATACCTAAAAAGCAAAATGAATAGAATAGAAAACTCAAAGGGATATTGATACAGAAAAAACAACAAATATCACATATGTTAAGAAGTGAGACAAATCCCACAAATAAAAATAAAAAGTGATGATGAAAATGATATCTTGGATATCAAGGGCATGCATAAGACCCTAAAAAAATAGGTATTAGGGAATTGAAAGGTTATTATAGTTGGCATATTTTTAAATATGAAAAGTGGATGGAAATTTTTTTATCCATTCATGGTGTTGATTTTCATCTAGAAAATAATTGAATAAGTGAGATTTTATCTCTTAATAAATAGCATATTAAGGAGTTGATTACATAAACTCAATAATTTGATAAAGATGAAGAATATCTTTTAAAAAAAGATGAATGAAGAATATCTTTCATGAAAAGTGAGTTGGATATAGTTTAACTAACCTGATAGCAATGTAAGGAGAACAATGTAATATTTTGTTATTAAAATCCGCACATATATTGTTTAAAAAAGGTAATAAATATTATTAAATTTTAAATTTAAATAAAAAATACATTAGAAAAAGTATTTGGATTGTTGAAAAATCAATAAACATTAACTACATTATCAAGTTATACAACTAAAAAGCTTTACACTAACAAATTTTATAAGAAACATAATTTTAATTATGTCTTTGATATGAACAAATCCCTTGAACATAATTTTAGTTTTAGTACACATATTATTCAAATAGATTTTTTAATCTCATCTTCTATTAGATTTGGAAAAACTAAAATGCAAAGGAATAAGTTAGATGTCCATGAGAAAGTAAAGTAAACTAGACTTTTAATGTCCATGAGGCCATGGCTATATGGGGCAATATGTATTTTTCATCATTAAAGCATTGTGTACAATCCTTTCCTTTTAGAGTCAAACACTAGACTTATTATTTTTTACTCTAGACTTATTATTTAGAGTTAACTTAATACATTTTATTTTATAATTAATTAATTAATATATTATTTTGTATTTATAAATTGATTATTAATAATTAAAAAAAAATAATATCATTCATGTTTGTTATAATAATTTTTAAGCTTTCAATTTTTTTAATTGTTTATTCATGACATTGAAATCAATATCCCCTGTATTATATCTTAACCATGATACCCTAGTATTTCAATCAACCATATACTTTTATTACAAGCAATCATCCTTAATTTTTGTAACTATGATATTTTCTAAGTTTCTATATTTAAACTAATTATAGGGGATGGAAGCCCTCCCACCTATATTACATATCTTTCTCTCTCTATCTCTCTCTATATATATATATATATATTGATATAAAAAAACATATATTAAAAAATTAACAAAATACATTTTTACAAACAAAAAAAGAAGAGGCGGATAAACACGCCATGTGGCTAACGCCATCATCCAAAAAAAACTATCCCTATCAAAATAGAGTGGGAATCCAATAGAACAATCTATAGTTTACATAACTGATGGACAAAATAAACTGATAACAGTTTACATAACTGATGGACAAAATAAACTAATAATATTTTACATATCTTATGGATAGAATAAACTGATAAATTTTAGCCACCCTTGATTCCCACCTAGAGAATTTGAAAATGATTCCCTACCCTGTCTAGAAGTGTCGAGAACATAAACCCAACCATAAAATCTTAAGTTACCCCAAGCATCAAGTCGAGGAGTTGGGGGAGAGAGGAATAGTCACATAGCCACAACCATCTCTATAAGAACCTTGAACTGGTATAGGAGTGCAATTTGAGAGCAAGTGACACTGTTGTGTGAACCTAGATCTGATACAAGACGTATCTTGAATTACTGAGCATGATGTGTTCCCTAAATTTTTAATAAGCTCTTAAATATGAGTGATATCCATGGTCACATTATTTTCCTAAAATGTAATTTGAAAATACATAGAAGAAATAATATTAGACTTCTCAAAAGCAGAGATGTGCAAAGAGAAAGTACACTTACCAAAGATACAATATTTTTTAGCTCTCCATAAACTAAACATGGTCACCATACAAAATAAGTGCCACACTTCAAAAAAAATAATCGGTAATAGTGGGGGATCTCCTAAAATAATATGCTTCCACTCAAACATGGCAAAGGAATAGGGTCTAAAAGGGGAAAAAAGCCACTCCCAAAGAGAATGAGCATGCGCATAAACCCAAAAAAAATGGATAAAGTATTCATATTGAAGATAGAAAGGACAATAAGGGTTGGGGATGCCTAAATGTTGTAGACGCTCCCCAACAGGAAGACCTTGGTTCAAAAGACTCCAAAAAAAACAAGAAATTTTGGGCTCCAAGAAAGGATCCCAAGTTGTTTGGAACCTACACAACTAAACAAGTTGAGAGGAGGAGACCTTCCAACGTTGATTGAGCTTCTCAATCATAGGGAGACAAGGAGAGATCCATCCATACCCCAATTAGGCCTTATAATTCTGTAATGGAGTGTTTAGATACCACTTTCAGTCCTTCCACCAAGGTCGGTAAGAAAGCATAGAAATCTTGTGTAACATGGAGTCAAGGAAAGCAACCTTGATAGCCTCAAAGGTATCCTTGTTAGAGTGATTAACCCAAAATTTAGCTCTAAAGTCATCCCAAGAGAGCCAATCCTTGGTAGGATGATAAAAGAAATCAGTGATGCATCACACACCTTTGTAAAAGAATCTCAATGCATGAATCCAGGGAACCTGTGCAAGTAGGAAATCTTGGTAGGTGATAACATGTGGACACCAAAAATTCATTTGGTTGATAGATAGGCCATGCCAAAAGCTCTGTCCATTCCATATAAGCCAAGGTTTTACACTCTCCCAAGCTTTCCAAATGCTCCTAATTACGAAGGATCCTGACACTTTGATAGACACAGGGGCAACAAGGAGGGAAGGGAACCCCATGCCCTTCCAACTATTACGTCCAAAAGGAGAACCTTAACTAATATAGTGTTAGTTGAGAATATTCCAGGCCTCATTACCTGTGAGGGTTTTGATGACCCACTTAACACAAAGGGCCCAATATTGATGTTGGGTATTAATAATACCAAGTCCACCATGGCTTATAGTCAGACAAAAATACTCCCAGACAACACGTTGGAATCTTGAAGCATTATTGGAGGAGGACCATAAGAAGTCTCGTAGAAGCTTATCAAGATTCTTATAACAATTTTTGGATGGGACCCAGCAGGAATAATAATAAACATGGGTGGTTGCAAGGACTTTAGTGCAAATTTGAAATTTACCAGCAAGGGAGAGTTTCTTAGTGGACTAGTAGGTAAGTTTTTGTTCCACCCTATTAACAACATACTTCCATAACTCTGGAAAAGACTCGTTAAAGGCAAAATGAATACCTAAAAAATGAAAAATTTCCTCCTCTTAGATGATATTCTATTGATATTGATTAAGCTAGTGAGTTATTGGTTTGAGACACTAACTATAACATTGGGTCTTTCTCCATTGAATGGAGGATCCAGAATCCAGATAAAAAGTGTCCAAGAAAGCAAGTGCTTGTTGAATGACACCTTCTTACTCAATAAGAGTGAGGAAAGAGTCATCATTAAAATGACCATTGACCAACTAAGTCTCACATCCAGGGAGAGAAATTCCTCATAAAGAACCTAGCAGCATGATGAGCTAGTAAATAGCCAAGCCCTTTAGTAGCAAAGACATAAAGGAAAAAAGCTAAAGTGCAACCTTATCTAATGGATCAAAAGAGACCAATGGTTGAGGACTTGTGTCTATTAATGGAAAAAATAGTCGAAGCCTTAGAAAAAAATATTTTCACAGAACTAATAAAGCAAGGCCCAAAACCAAGAGCTTTAAGCATGGCTAGAATGAAGGACCAATCAATCCTATCATATTCTTTCTCAAAGTAAATTTTTATGAACACAAACTATTGGTTATAATTATGAGCCCACTCCATACCTTCCCAGATATAAATAATATTGTCAAGGATGTATCTACCATGAATGAAGCTAGTTTTATTTGGGTGCACGATAATAGGAAGGAGATGGTGGATGTGTAAAGCTGGGGCTTTGGCAATGATCTTATAAGAGACATTAAGGAGAGTAATAGGTCTCCAATTGGTGATGATTTCAAGATCACCATTCTTGGGGGTAAATTTAATTATCCCTTGATTAATATAAGGGTCCAATGAACCCTTAGAGAAGGACTCCTGATAGAATTTGAGAAGATCAGACCCTATAGTGTCCCAAAAAGATTTGTAGAATTCATAAGGGAAGCCATAAAGACCAAAATTTTATCATTGGCTATATGAGAAAGAGCTTCCTCCAGATCCTTCAAATATAGGGCCTTATCACAGGTAACTGTTGGAGACTCAAAAAGTCATTCTAGAACCACATAAATGTAGGATTTAAGGGCCTCATCATGCTGTAGGGAGTGGGCTTGAGCCACAAAAATAGATTGGTATTGCTCTTAAAAAGTAGAGAGAATACTAGGAATATTAGAAACACACTTTCCATTAATGTTAAGGGCTTTAATACTCAAAAATTTATTATGAGGATGCAAGCTCTGAGAGAACTCCTTGGTAACCCTATCTCCAAATTTGAGCCAATGTAACCTTACCTTGATTTGAGCTCCTTTGGAATCATAGTGCTCTTCTAGAAGAAGTTTATGTTTAACAATAATGAGGTGTTTCTAAAGCTCCTCATTGAAAGGATTGGACTAGAGTTGAGAAGAGGTCACTTACAACTCTTAAGAGTAATGTTGGAGCGATGATGAAAATTAACAATATTATGCCCAAGCAAGCATAGAAAGTGGTCAGTGCACAAGATGGTAGCGTTCCACCAATCAATCCATCATGAGGCCCCTTTCAATCTAGGGATAAGATTCTAAATTCTGATAACATAGGCCCTCAATATGGGGTGGTGCAAAATGGAGGTATTAAGTTAAAATTGCAAATGAGAAAGAGGAGGGGAGTAGAAGAAACCAATATGGAAAATAAAATGGGGGAGTGGTCAGACAAGTAGAGCTCGAGATGGATAGAGATAAAGGGAGAAGAAGAAGAGGGCTACTCAAAGGAGAAGATATCAGAATCTGAGAGCATGGCTCTATCCAATATTTTCAAAACATGATTCTCACCTTGTTTATTGTTAGACCATGTGAACAAAACACCATTTGGGAATGAAGAGGGTAAAAAAAAACTATTGGGATTAGAGAGCCCCAAATCCTCTTTCATGAAAAGCCATGCTTCTTTTTTCTTTGCAACCCACCTCATGGGAAGAATACCCACTTTATCATGTGGGAATTTGATCATATTAAAGTTCCCATAGAGCAACCAAACAGCAAGGGGAAGAGAGAGTGTTGCCCACTATCCACACAATGATTATTGGCATCGTTAGGAGCATTGATGTTGAGCACACCAAGAATATGGCCATCAATATCCATCATAACCCAAATAACATGATTAGAAGGATTACAACCCCAAGAGATCATTTTAGAATGATAAGATTCTGAAAGATAAATTATTGCCCCTCCTTTACCCATGTCATGCAAAGTATGAAAGGTGTGGCCTAGAGGCCAGATAAAGGAGCAAGTACTTGACAACATAAAATTAATGACTTTGACATCCTGAAGGTAAAGGATATCAATATTACCATTTTTTAACTTGAATTCATCTAAACCCTGATGCACTATGTACTTGCACATAGGATCTATCAAACCCTTGAAATTCCAAGATAAGCACTTCATGAGACATGATCAAGGAGCATATTTCCTTTGAGGACCTCAGAGTCCTTGAAATATGCTAAGGATTCAAAGGTATTTGTGAGAAACCTATTATGGTTTTCACAAAAAAAAATTGTCTGTCGTCGCTTCTCCAAAGGGATGCCTGAGGTATCCCTAATTGGATTGCGAGAGCGACAAGGATTTCATGAGGGAACTTCACTAGGTATATTAGGTGGAGAAACCTGGAATTCGCTTGAGGGAATGCCACTGGCACAAATGATGGCTTAGATGACTGGGTGACTTGAATAATTAGGGATTTTTTATGTTATTACCATAAGATGTACCTATAGGAAGAGAAAAAAAAGTTCCTTCTATAGAGGTTGCATGAGAAACCCTACACTGAGAGCTTAGTTGAGACTCATTTTTACTAGCTCCCACATAATTTTGTGGTTAATTTCCTTTGATGTTCTTCCTGGTGACAGAATTTCATTCCTCCACTCCATTACTGGGAGGGGCAAATTAATTTGTGTTTGAAGGTGTCTCTACTGAAACCCAATTTTTGAATTGACCCTCCATAAGAGGGCAATATTTTATCTTGTGGGAAGCAAAATGACACCGATAATAGGTATTGAAGAGATTGATATAAACCATTCATTGTTGAAAATAGGTCTCCCCAAACTGAATATTAATAGAATTCTTAATATCCTTTGATAGATCAATTTCAACACAAATGCATTTGTATGATTGCACAACATAGAATTTATGTGGCTCCATGCACACAAACTTGCCAATGAGTGTGACAAGTTGTGGCAAGAATGTCCAAAGGGGCAAAGGGAGACCTAGGAATTCCACCCAAATGGGGACACGTAAGGAAACATCAGTAGAAACTATAAAATTACAATGCCAAGGCTGAAGAATTAAAAGGGTATTTATAATATACCAAGGCCCTTTGCTCATAATTGTAATGACATGTTGCAGATAAACAAACTAAAAATGAAAAAAATTTTTAGTAAGGTTTTGAATATGATAAAATTTTGGGCCATATGACTGCCAGACTTGCTGAATCCATTTTCGGATTAGCGAGTCACTGGGAATCCTCTCGAAAAGGTACCCTACCAGGGTGTGAATTTCAAGCCAATTGCAGACATTATCAATATCCTGCATGGGTAAGGTTATGTCCGACACTGAGAAACTACCTTCAAGATAAAATTCTTGGGTTGTTTTACTAGTGCCATGGCTCTCAACAACTGCAACTTCACTAACTAGTGAAATAGCAACCTGAGAGGTAGCCATTGAAAGGGACGGAGCCCCCTACCTAGGGCAGAGTAGCAATTAAGAATAACATAGTGTGTGCAGATCTCAAAAGAGCACAAAAGATATGGTGGTCAATGGAAGAACAAACAGACAACAAAAACATGCGAGTAAAACCCTAGAAGAGCCTCTTTGAAACTTTTTTAAATTTACCCTTCATCATGATATTTAAATATATTACTATAAAATTTCTTGATTTTTTAAAATTAATAAATTATATAGGTTTAAAATGGATTATACTTGCATTATATCATGACCACACTCTTTAAATAAACCACATACTCATAATAGTAACACTACACTATTTTTAGGTCTGAGGTGTAGACCAATTGGGTCATCCAAACCCCATAAGGGGGGAGGTCCAAGGTTCAAATCTCGGTCTCTTTGGACTGAATGCTTGTCCCTTTCCTGGTGCTTTCAGCAGTGTAAAAGGTTTAAAATTATTGTGGCATGGTGGTTATAAGGGCGGACTACGCGAAGATCTGTGTGGCATCTTCTAGGGTGGACAACGCAGAATACTGTGGCATCCATAAAAATCTGGACAACCTTCCCGAATTCGTGGTGGCTACTGATTCCACCATGTAAATTCAAAAAATAAAATAAAAAAAATACTACACTATTTTTTAATAATTATGTATATGTATGACCTTATAATATCTAAATATAATTCACCTTATGTCATTTGATAATTTTAAGTTTTCACTTAATTTATTATGAAATTGGTATTTTAATTGAATTAATTTTCTATTTGTTATACTTATATATTTTATGTAAATCACATAATAATGCTTCCATGTAATTTTGATATATTAATTAAAATAATTCAATAATAATATAATGAATATATGTAGACTAATAGGCTTGAGTCAAGTGGTAAAAGAGAAGAGTTTCAAATTTTAAGTGAAGTTTTTTTTCATTCCCATTATTTCCAATCTCATTAGTAAACCTTAGTATTTAGCCAGTAAATTGGAACAAGTAAGATGAACCAAGAAACTTGACACTATAATAATTGAATCCTATAAATTAACCTTAACATTTGATGTTATTTTTGTTAGTACTCCAATAATTTAAAAAGAAAAGGTTTATGTGTAACTTTTACATAAAGTCTGGTTCATCATGTTTAATTTTTTTTTTTTTAAAAAGGCTAGCAATGATAAAAAAATGCTAACAATGATGTGTTTTTTTAATATTAAAAAAAATATATTTTGCCTTCTAAAAATATAGATCAAGATTACCAACATAATAGTTTATTTCATCGTTGTTCTGAATTTGTACTTGTACATGTAGTAGAAAGCTATAAACAACTGTTATATTATTACCTTTAGCAATTTTTGAATATGATCTTTTAAGGGAACACAACCTTCATCGAATACCTATGTTAAGGGGTCAATTAAGAAATGAATAATTAACTATTATGTAATTTCTATGGAATCTAAGAATTTCATAGACTGACCACATTCAACACCTACTCTTCATCCACTTCACAATCTCTATACCCATCACTTGTAAAGCCTTGAAAATCTAGATATACGTAATCGCTGGAACCTCAGATCCTAGCAAGCACAGTGAATCATCGATCGAATCTCAAGAGGAAAAAAAAGAAGGCAGAAAAGTAACAGAGCACGCCACTCTAACTTGTAAGAAAAATTTGGTTGAGCCTCTCTATTTCACCAGGATACCTTTGTTGCTTATTCTATTTATATCTTTACGATTCAACAACGCCACCTCTAAAAAGCAAAACAACAACCAAAATGATGAAGTTACATCCTATAGAATGGATGAAAAGGATGAGTGAAACCCCTGTGTCGTTACTCACACCTATGCTCTATGTTTTTAGTAGGTTTTTAATGTATAAAAGAAAGTGCAACTACTACTTTATCAACCTCTATAATATAAAGACATAGAGATAGTTTTCAACCTTTGTTGAGCCATTATCAACAGAACAATTGCAATAACAATGAGAAGATAATCTAAAATGTTATCACATCACTCTCCCCACGCACAATATAAAATTACTGCCACTCACTTCATCATCGCATTCTAATAGTTGGATTATCCAAAGACCAATCCAATTATTATTATTTTATTTTATTTTTTCTAACGATAGACGTAACTCAAAATATGACTGTGGATGTAACAATAGACTTAACTCCAATACTCATCCCTGGCCACATTAATTCCATTAATGGTCTGTACTAGTTTCTCAATGGACATTACTTAAATTAGCACGTATTAATAACTTACATTACATTTAATACCTTTGCATATGGTGATTTGGTTCACTCTTAATTAGAAATATTATTTCAATTTTTAACATTGAAAATTAAATTTATCAAAAATTAAGAATAGAAGAAAAGTATTAAAGTGGAAGGAAATTCTAACATAAGAATATATTAAAATATAGTATTTTATTTTATTATAATGAATATAACTTATTATATTGAGTGCATTATTGATTCCTTTGATGAAAATATAACATATTTGCAATACTATAAAAGTGTTAATAAGAGATTATTTATTTATATTTAGACATTAAGTGCTATTTTTCTCAAAGAAAAGAATATAGTTATAATTTTTTTTTTTGGTAAGTTAAAATTATATTACGAGCGGGTTTTGAAAGGATCCCAAAACCTTTTTACAATAGGTCAACCGACCAAACCAAGGGTTAAAATAACCAATTTGGTAAATCCCACCTAGTGGGAAAAAAAACAAGATGATGAAGTTGAAAATCTCGCCCAGTGAAAAGCAGTCAAAAATCACCAAAATGGAAATCTTGCCTAGCAGGAAAAACTAGTAGATTTGGAAAATCTCATCCAGAAGAAAACCAAAAACCCACCCCGTGGAAGAACCAACAAAAAACCAGCTTTGAATAATCTTTCCCAATAGGAAAAACAACATATTTGAAAAATCTCGTCCCATGAGAAAACCAACAAAAACAAAACCCACCCAACAGGATAACCATAAGAAAATCCTATTTGAAAACTCTTGCCAAAGGAAAAATAGTAGGTTTGGAGGATCCCATCCAGTGGGAACCCAAAAAAAAATAAGAAACCATCCTGCAGGACAACCAGTAGATACCAGATCTGAAAAATCCCGCCTAGAAGGAAAAACAGTAGATTTGAAAAGTCCCACCTCATGAGAAGCAGTTGAAAACCACCAAAATGAAAATCCCACCTAGCAAGAAAAACCAGTAGATTCAAAAAATCCCACCCAGTGAGAAAATCATAAAAAAACCAGATTTGGGCAATCCCATCCATTAGGAAAAATGGCATATATGAAGGATCTCACCCAGCAGGAAAACCAGCAGATGAAAAAAACTTTCCCAATAGGAAAACCAACAAAAAATCCTATTTGACAAACCTGCCCAATGAGAAAGCCAACAAGTTTGGAGGATCTCGCCCAATGAGAAACCTAGTAGAAAATGGTTTGAAGAATCGCAACACTCGTATCCTGCCAATAGGAGTATGAGGTAACTAGTCTGGGGCAGGTTCTGGAAATGAACCAACAGGAATGGGAGATCCTCAAGACCATCGAATCTCCCCTATAACCAGATTTGGGATGCAAACTACAGAGAAGATATAGGAAAACTATCCCATGAGCACCTGTGATTGGAGAGGATTTCATGATCAGGTTAAAAACCATGGCACTACTTTTGCATTGGATGATCATGAGCCCCCATACCAAGATCAATAAACCTACAAAGAAACAAACCAATGAAACAACCAACAATAAATATTCCAGCCCCACCCTTGCCTGCCAAGGGATGAATCCAAGAAAAGCCACAACAGCACACTTGGGATTCCTATAGGACAAAAAGGGTAGACTCCAAGAGGAAACTGAGTATCCATCCAAAAAACAAGCAGCTACTAGATCTACAAGGATATCCCAAAGGCAAAGGGTTCCTGGAACGACTGGGAAAGAACATCATCTATGGGAACAAGCCCCCCTCGAAGCCAACAAGAGCACAGATGAGGATCCCGAGCAAAGAACAGGAAACCAGAGTCAACCCTCTTCCAATAGCCACCCCCAAGCTAGCCAAAAACCCACCAAACCAGGGTACTCAAGGCCAAAAACCATAGCACCCTCCTTGTAGAATAACAAACCAGTCAAAAATGAGAAACCTGAGAAACCCAGGCATCCCAAAAATTAGGTCGAAGAACAACCTATGTGTGAGACAAGCAAAGTCTCCCCAAGATCGAAGAATGCTCCACAAGATCAATCACACACAAAATAGGAAAACCCACAACATCAATATTAAGTGGTAAAACCCTACTTCAAATGAAGAAGGGAAGCATCCACTATGAAGCTCACTATATTACTCAATGATTCAACAATACAAGAATGCTTCAATGTTATGCAACAATTTGCATCAACATGATTTAAAGAGAAGCTTTTCTACTACAACCCTAAAATTACCCTAATATTATCATAATATTATCTTGAGATGTGTGAAAAATATTATCACAATATATCTTGAGATGTGTGACAAGTGACATCTATCAAATATTAAAAAATTATTGGTTACTTTTTAATATTTGCTAGAAAAGAGGAAATAAAATTTTCCACAAATTAAATATTTCTAGCACCTCTATTTTAGTTATTAATTGGGTGGGAATATTTTTACATAAAATAGAATTATTTTATAATTTAAATATTATTCTTTAGACTTTATATTTTAGTCTAAGAATAATTTACACAATGTTGCATTACATATTCCAACACCAGGGAGGGGGGCAGGGAAATGGAAAAGTGGGACTGGACAGTCCTAGGGAACCTGGTACTGGAGCCATCCTGCCCTTCCCCCTACCCAAAGCCATCTCAATCAAATTTCTCAATCAATAAAAGGAGTTTGGATTGAAGATCAGAGTGAAATTATACAAGAGGTAAAGTCATTTTTTTCTAGTTATAATCTTTGTCACCCCTATATAGAACTATCATATTTTTTTTAACAATTAGTATTTTATTTTTATCATAACTTTATTTTATCTTTATAATAGTTTTTTTTCTAAATTTACATAAAATAAACATTAAAATATTGTAACATCTTTCTTAACATTTATTTCAATACACTTTAATGAAGTTGAAATTATTCCTTACATCCAACACTATAGATACTTAACATATCTTGAAATTTAGCAAATTTCACCAATGGTAATGTTTTGGCGAATATGTTAGTTACTTAATGATTTGTTCTATAATCAAACTCAACTATATCATCTTCAATAAAATATTAAAGAAATGATGATGGACTTCAATATATTTTGAGACATCATAATAAATTGGATTCTTTTCAAGCTGAATTACAATTTGATTGTCACAAATGATTATTGTTGGATGACTTAAGATAAAGATTCACTTTCTTGATTAACTTTGTAAGTTACACTACTTCTTGAGACATCATTGACGAACCAATATATAATATATTTTACTTTGTGATGAAAGAGATATTATGGACTTCTTCTTGCCATTCCATGAAATTGGGCCAAATACTAGATGAAAAATATAACCTAAATTAGATTTTCTATCACCAATATCTCCTATATGATCTGAATATGTATATCCCACAAGTATAAGATCTCCATCACATTTGTATTCAATGTCAAGTTGAAATGTGCCTCAAATGTACTTTAAAATTATTTTTGTTGCCTTCAAATGGTCTTGATGAGGACATGCCATGTATCTAGAAACAAAACCAATAGCATATGCAGTATTTGACCTTGAAATGGTCAAAAGACTACCAACAAGTTGTTTATATAAAATATTTTCAATGTTATCTAAACTAGATTTGGCACTTAAATTCAATTCAAACTTTAATGGTATACTAATATATTTGCAAAAAAGTATTTTGAATTTCTTCAACACATCCAATAGATCTTTTTGTGCACGCAAGTTTGAAACAAAAAAAACATAATACTTCTCTATCAATCAAAATATAAGTGTTTATGATATCTATGAACAAGTTTAAAGAATATACTTTACCAATTATGCTCTCGTTACTAGATATAATATTTTTGGATATGAGTGAAAAACTAGTAGTTGTATTATTAAACAAGGTGGCGGTTTTATTTTTTGACATGGGTGGCAAGTCTATTATTAACACTACCAAAATGTTAGAAATATGTTAATTAGAACATATATCCAATGTAATCAATTATATTAGTCATAATAAAGTGGGGTGTTATATTTTAGTAGTGTTATTGGACAAAAACCATAAAAAATAAGAGAAATATATCTAGGTGTTATACCATTGATATAATATATCATTGCACTTTATTATAATTTATATAACTAATTACATTGAATGGATTTTCCAATTAATAAAGTTTATGTCTATATAAAAGTGCTAATAATAAACTATTAATATATATTTCAAAATAAAATTATTATCTTTTTAAGAATATAATTGTTAGCTTTTTTACTTCTATCTAAAAATATTATTTTTTAAAATAACTACTATTTTACATTTACCACAACTTTGTTTTAGTTTTAAAATTAAATTTTTATTTTTTAAAATTTATACAAAATAAACATAAAAATTAAAATAATTTATTTATATTATTTTTTATAATGTATTTTTAATAAATTATTCTTTTAAGTTTTTGATTTGTTAAGGGAAATAAGTTGATTGTACAAGAAAAATGACTTTCCACCCATATTTGCTTGTGATACACATAATTATTAAAAATGTCAAGATTAAATTTTTAAATGTTAATCAATTTTCAATATAAATTAGTTTTATTATTACTCTTGTGAGTAGTTGATTCTAATAATTTTTAAGGGTTCTAAGGATTTATTATAATTTTTTTAAATAATATTTTTAATCATATATATATTTTTAAGCAACAACCCTTTGTGGGGATGCCTTGGTTTGAGAGACCATGACCAGGGGTTCTACACTATCAAAGTTACCTAAGAGTTGTGCCCGGCCCTGCCCGCACCAACATTAGGATTTTGGGTACCCAATTCAACTTTTTGATAGGGTGGAGATTCGAACATAGGACCTCCCTTGAAGGATTGTCCTCTCCTATCCAACCAGTGCTAGTGCCTACCATCGGCCACCCTCAACACAACAGGAGACACTAGGATTCAAACCTTTGAGTGTTTCAGAGTCTTGTCCTTTAGATCCATATCTCTCATTGATCAACACGCTTATATCATCGTGGATGTGGAGTTCACATGTCATTTATCCATGAACCGTGCATACTACTTTCATCAAGTATCTTGATTTTAATCTCTAGAATTTCTTTTCCTTATTCAAAATAGTATGATATTCACTGAGCAACTCTTTTTCTTCTTATATTAGATTATTATGATCATTTTTGGAATTTTAAAAGTTTATCTTTTAGTTCTTCTTTCTTCTCAAAAATGTTTTGAAAGGTATTCTCGTTCCATTATTTTAATTTAGATGTCATAGATTTAATTTGATTTAGAAGATCATACAACTCATATTTCCCACCATTACTTAAATAATTTCAAGTTTGAGATATCATATCAAAAATTGAGGATGGTATTTCTACTCATATTTAAAATATAAATTTTTTTAATTCACTTAACTTTTTTTGGCCATTGATTTGAACAAATTATTGTTAAGGTATTAATTTTAGCATAAGTTCCTTCACCTAGCCAATGCTTTGAGAGAATACATTTATTTTATTCTATTAGGTTCTGGCCTCTCCTATTGTTGATCCAAGTATAGTTTTCTTCTTCAAAATCAACTTCCCATAGATTATTGTTTTAAATAAAAGCTGAGAAATCTTTCATACTTTGGTCAATTTCCTAATTTTCTCAAATTTTTCATCCAGCTTGGTTATGGCATTAAAATCTCCAATGATGATGAATCATATTTCTTGGTCTTTACTTCTCATAAAGGCTTCAATCCCACTCCAAACTTCTTATCTGCTTGACTGAGTTGTAGGTCTATAGACATTGATAAGGATGAAACAAATATCATCAAAGTAGCAAGTGATTAAAGAGGCTATCCAATACCTAGTTTTATGAATGGTTGCACAATATGTTCTAGAAGGATTCCAACAAGTTAGAATTCCTCTTGTCACTTCTTTATAATCCATAACATCCCATTCACATCTTGCCCATACTACTTTCATAGTTTTTTAAACTTCTTTTGTCATTTAGTTTCCTAGATACAAAGAATATCAAGCTTATTACTTAAACATAGGTCCCTAATACACCTTTGCTTTGAGGGGACATTAGCACCCCTTATATTCCATGAGATGATAATTATACCTCATTAGGGGCTTTTGACCCTACTTACATATTACCAATATCATTTTGTTGTTTGGTAAAGAGAAGTTCAACCAACTTAGTTTGTGTTCCTTTCTCTATGTTTGCTCTTGCTTCCCTAGATCTTGCTTGATAATTTGAGGGTTTTCCTCTTTTTTTCTTGCCTATATCAAGAGTAGGTATTATTATTCTATTCCTCAATATTCTTTCACAATTTTATTTTTCATCATATTTATCCTCTCCTGGATCTATTATAGAAGCTTTTGTCTTGTCTAGCTCATTTTTTGGTATTTCCTTATTAATGGTGGAGGTATTAACTTCTAAAACCACATTATATTTATCAAATTTCCTCTAAATGGTGCATGGTACTTCAAGAGAGTCTTCAAAATCTGATGAGACACATTATTTAGGTTAATCTAGAATGTTCTTCCTTAAGTCACGATCATATTGAATAGATGGTTCCTTGTTAATATGTTGAAATTGTTGTACTGTGTCCTCTAAGTTTTTATCTACTTTTTATTCATAGGCTAAAGCCTCAAAAGAGTTGGTATTTATTCCAATATCCTTCCTTATTGGTATCCATTGTTTATTTTCTTTTATTTGTCTATATATATTTTTTGGAATTTGAAAACCATCTTCATCCATAACCATTTGTAAGCTTCTCTTAGAGTTTTCTACATATGATTCCGTTGGGCTATTCTTAGGGCATGATATCTCAATATGCCCCACCTCATAACATATTCTACATCTAAAATATATATTTTCATAATCTATATTTTGGGTCCACATATTATTCCCATACTTAAGAATGATTGATTCTGGTAAAGCTTTACTTGTATCAATCATGACCAATAGTCAAGCATAAATAGCTAGGAATCCATATTTCATTGTATTTGAAATCTTAAAGAATTCTCCTGAGGTGTTTCCTATTGTCTTGAAGGTATTTATTTCCTAAAATTCAATGGGTAACCCAAACATCCTAACCTAGACTAGTACTAGGGATAGATTTACATTTTCAATTGAAAAGCCTTTATACCAATGAGTAAGGAAGAGTTATAATCTTCCCATAAACCAAGGACCCCCTTTTAGGATTTTTATCTTTCTTCCCTAGAATAAAATATGTCTAGGAAGAAACCTTTGGGAAGAAATGATAGAATCACTCCTAGATACTGCCAAATTATATCAATCCATTTTCTCAAGGCTGAAGCCCCTAATCAATACCCATTAAATTTACCAAAAATTACCCTATCTTGGAGCAACAAGGATATCTTTGAGGTGCACTCAGTAAGAACCCAAATTGTTACCACTTCTCATCCACACAATTGTTTTTATATACACAATCATATTTCATGAGGCGAGGGACATAATCAAGATCTAAGATAGAATCATTCAAACTGGATTGTAAGTTATCGAGGCAAATATCATCAAGAGATATTAAGACTTGATCAGAGTCACTCTTGAGTAGAAGTGATTAGTTTCTACTAAAACCTCATACCATTAAAGTATGAGAATGCTCACCAAAGCGTTAGGTTTCATCCCTCACCAAAGGGAAATCACCCTTTACCATACTGTCCACCAAGACTAGTATATAAGTGAATGCCTTGAAGATGGAAAACCATCATAAATAAAATAACATCAGCAATAATTATTCATAGATATTAGATCCAATCCACATCTTCTCTATGGGATCACTAAGATAACAAAATCACTATACATGATCAAACTCACAGAATCCTTGAAATGACATCTTAAACATGATAATAGTTTCTTATACCTCTTAATACTTATTTGTCCACCCCTTTTATTTAGCCATATCCTTTTTTAATTAATTGAATCAATTAAGTTTATTATAAAAAGGGCATTGTTTAATCATCATGGGAGTACCTACTCCTCATACATTATTTTATTAATTTAGAATGTAAATTTCAACTTGGATTACAACTCAAGTCCAAATTACCTTTTTGTGGGTTCTAACCCACTCCGAGTTCCAAATAAGATCAATCCATAATTTGTTATCATAATGTTTTAGGTTATACCATCCATGAATGTTTATGAGGTGGACATAATTCCATTAATCCTTAAGGAATAGAATCCAATACATTATAATTCTTAAGATTTTAACAACCATTTGAGAAAGGTATATTTTTTAATAGAATTTAACAAGTGATATTTGTTAACAGGTACATTATTCATAATCTGGATAACCAATAACATTTTAGAAAGTAAATGAAAAAATCATTTTTCTTTAAATAAATAACATATTAAAATTATTCCATACATTCTTTGCATCATATTTAAACAATTGTACACATTGTCATAATCTAAAGAATTTCATAACTATTTCATCAAACATTTAACATCTCATCAACTTATATCACTTTTCATTTTGAAAGTAAAAACAACATGAACAAGAATTAACAAATCAAACCACAATTAAAGTGACACATTGTTTTATCCTGGGAACCCTCATGGAGAATAAACCTAGCCTCCAAAATATGTACTTTTCTCATATTCATAAACTTAAGATGTCCAATATTACAAGTACAAAAGGGTATCTACAGATCCCTCTTTATCAATTACACAAATAAAGGAATCCTACTGTTCCTTTTAAATGATGCAATTAAGGAATTTCCCAAATCCTTTCTCTAAGTTAATATTTTATTATTAAGTACTTTTCATATCATTAAGGAATCTACGTGTTCCTTTAAAATTATTGATGCAATTAATAAATCTACTAATTCCTTTCTCTAAGACATATTAAGAATTTATAACATCATACATAGGTTTATGATAATCATTGGGATCATATTTTGGAGAAGTCTTATCGACTTTAGAGGGAATCCTATAAATTCCCTCAAGAATGAATTTCAAATTCATTCTTCATGATTTATACAAAACCAATCAATGAATTAAAGTCCCATACCTTTAATTCATTAACAAATATTCTTTTCATATGCAATTAACATAATTATTCCTTATTTAAGTTAAACTATTTAACCCCAATTTATCTATAACAAATACTAAATATTATTTCTATACTTTAAGTAACACTTTAGGTAAACTCCTCTAATTTAGAAATAATCATTCTCTAAATGGTCTATATTAATTATAATTACCCTATAAAAATTAGGCACAACCTTGTGGTTTAAGAATATCTTCACCTTTTACCACTATAGCCAAAGTATTACTTCATAATTACACATCTTCTTATAGTTTATAAATATATTCAATGCTCATTTATTATAACTCTAATAATCTCCAAACCAAGTACAATTTATTTATCCTCACCCACACCCTCCTGGAGTACAATTGATCAACTTTAAAAAGAAAGGTTTTCTTAATTCCAACCTAATTATGCACCTAATGTCGATGATCCTATTAAGTCAACACTAGCTGCCAAGGAACAATCTGGGTCGACATACGTGTCAATAGGTATGTCGTCCACCACCTATACACATATATTCCTATCCTCTAGAATGTGGACACACCTATATGGAAGGTAATTCCTCTGTGGACAACTACTCCTTCCCCCACATGTCCTATGTGGAGTAATGAGGTGGAGGGTTTTGGAAGATCCATATTCCATCCACGCATCCTGAGCGATGGCTCGAACCTTGAAAGTGGAATTGAGGTGGCCATTAAAATAAATTCTTCTCTCTAATTTAACAAAGAGAAACTTAGTCAATACTATGTTTAGTGGGTTCTGTGAGGTGACGAAGATGTTGATACACATAACTCTACTTACTTTAGGGGTTACTTCTACTATAAGTAGAGAGTGAGGTCACCTACTAATCTATGCATTCATTCCAACAAAGGTGGGAAGATAATTTACACTATTCTTCAGATGTGCAGTCGATAATCCACGTATTCAGTGACTTTCTATGCAATCCCACAATCTCTATGCATTCATAAGGGTTTGAGTGTTTAGTTTTTTTAAAACCCTTATAATCAAATTTCATTCAATATTTAAATATGTCTGGTTGAGATTCTAATAGAGCCCTTACCAATTCATCGGGTAGTAAGGTTGTATTATATTTTTAGGCACATAGTACACCAATCAGATCGATTAAAGAGTAATTCAATTTGTGTTTTTTAGATAGTAATAGAGGATCATGGATAATTTAATGCCATAGTATTTGGATGGAATGTAGATATTGTTTTTGATAAGGGCTTTCTAGAGTAAATGCCATCGATTCAACAAGCAATCTAGCTTCACTGGTCATGCTAATGGGTGATTTTTGATGATATGCAACCAGCTAATGGTTTCAGGAACACCTCAATCCAAGAGCCATCATCTCCACTTTGTATCAAGGAATGACCCTTTCATCCATTAAGGTGGTTTGAACAAGGATGTTGACATAGTTCTACCTCCATAGTTAGGCATAACATAATAGTCACTGAAACCCCCAATGATAAAGTATAAAAGACCACTTTAAATAATTTGGGTGGTAAGCTATAATAGGACTCTCTTCCACCGTATGCCATCACGGTGGTTTCATCCTATTAGAGACAAAAAACAAGTAAATTGGGTAGTACCCCATAGTTACATCCTTATTCATGCATAGAAAAATCTAGATTTTTGTGTGGGAGTCAAAATGAGGAAACAACACTGTGTTTCACCCAATCTACTAGACTATCATAAGTTTAAGAATTCAATACCCATAAAACCTAAATATGGGTGATTAGATTATTCTTCATCTTGATTCTTTATATACCGACATATTTAGTACATTGGTTGTTACAAAAACCTGAGGTAAAGAAATGTGCTAGCAATGTATTACAACATTATGGTGTTAGTATGATTCATTCAGGGATGCATGCCCAACTCCTAGGTTTAATAAAGTCACCATTAATATGATGTCTTTAATTAAACACCCTATGCAAGTACATCTATTATAAATACAAAGGGTAAGTATCGATTCTATTGAATTAACTAGGTAGATTTGATGTAAATAATATACATCATTAGATTAAATAATATACAAGAACACAATGTTCTATTACATAAAATCATTATCCTCATATTAAGACATTCAACCATAACAAAAGCTAGAAGTCTCTAACCTGTAGGCTTCAAACTGATTTTAATAGGAAATTATAACCCCTTTAATTAATAACAAATGAAGTTATAACGAAGCTTTTATCTAGCATAGTAACTTCATCCAAATAAGACAAAAAATATTTGATTAAACCTAATCAATGCAAGAAAGATCCAACCTGATCTATCTTCCCAATGCTTCTCGAGTCTTCATTTAATTCTCCAAGAGTTAAATCCTTCTAATCTTCCAAGATTACCTCTTTCTACAACTAGGTAATCTCTCTAAGCCTCTTGGTTTCTGATCCACCATAGGTGGAGAGCATACTCCCTAGGCCTCCAAGACTTCCTAGCTCTCTTTCTCTTCCCAAGGTGTTCTCTATTTATAGGAGAACTCCATCTCTCATGTGCCAACTAGTGCCCTATTAAAATATTATGCAAGAGATGTTATATTATACTAATTATATTCATTCCCACCAACCCCATGTGATTGGGAATCAATTTATTCATTCTTAATTTGGTGAAGAGTCCAAGATAGGTGGGTACATGCATCTTCTTGTTTTTGTGTCTCTCTTATGGCCAACATCCTTCATTCTTGATCATATTTAAAATTAGAGGGAAGAATCTCTATTTTATTTCCACTAAACATATTAGGCCATGAGATGATTAAAATAATCATTCAAAATACTAATGCCTAATTTGGTCCAATCAAAATTGGACATCTAATTGCATTCATAATTAAATGTAATTAATCTAATACCACATGATTAATTAATATCAAACCCAATTACTTTCTTCCAAAACCCTACAAAATCCCCTAATTAGAGTTTTGTAGTAACCTTTAGGGTTAACAACCCTCTAGGTAGGTATTAATTTATCCCTTTGATCAATTAATATAATTTGAAAAGGATCTAAGGGAATGGGTTGTGACATACACCCCCCTTAGAATAACACAATCCTATGTGTTTCATGTTGTTTCTAGATTGATTAATGCATAAAGGAAATATAACTAATAATATTTCTTTATAGAATGATCAGAATCATAAACATTTTCCTTGTTTCTAGTCGTTCCTGATGGTAAGCAATATCTTCCATCCATGAGAGTACCTGGCCCTGCAAAATATAAAACATCATCAGTACCATGTCCTCATAGCAATAAAACATCTATATTGCATAAACAATAAGTACTGAAATACCATCAATAATTGATTTTTTTATCAAAAAATCAAATTATTGTAACATATTTCAATGCATAACTAACTAAAATAGTATATTGTAGTTATAGAATCACAAATTATTCTCATAGAGGAAAATATTAAATTTGTATCCTTTGGGCAACAACCCAAACATATGCAGGCTACAACCCGCATGTACATTCAGGCTACAACTTAGAATGTAAAAACTTTGTTTGAGCTCCAACTCAAACATGGATTAAAGCATTCTCCAGTGCTTATACACCAACTTCTTTCAATATTAATGAAAGACTATACATAATTATAAAAGTAAAGCATATAAACCATTACATCAAAGTATTATTTATACATCATCCACTGAGATATATCATTAGACTTAGGTGTTATTAAATACAAAATATAATGTTATAAATCTTCACTTTAGGATACTTATATATCCTAAAATTTACTATGGCAAACCTATTTGCCATTATTAGTGCATCATCCTTGATGTCCTCTGGTATACATCCTTAGTGAACACAAAAATCATGGAGAAGTCCCATACCTTATCCAAAATGAACACCAATCCCTTATTCAAATTCATTAAATAAGTTCACTTGTCATGATTACAAAAACAAACAAAAATCTACAAGTCACATACATTTATTGGTTATATTAATAAGCTACTCTAAGTTTCATAATAAAAACTTTAAACTAATTAAACTCATTCACTATGATCGCACAATATTCATTTTTTATTTCTATAATGAACACAAAGTATTTCATTTTTCACAAAACATAAGTGTGTAATCAATATGTTCTCTAATTACATCTATATAGTCCACAAAATAGTGGCTTCAAATATTAAGGTTTTTGTCCCTTGGGTATTTCACCAGTTTGAGCTACACCTACATTACCAGTTTGATAACCTGCTAGAATAATTTCTCAAAAGTGGTTTGAGTTCTATTATGGACTGTTGTCTAAGTTGCTCGAGTGGTTCTTCTTCTCCCATGATATGTACTAATAGTTGGTTATGGTGGGGAAAGCATACCATGGTTCAATAATACAATAAAACAAGATTCCAAGAATGCAACATTAAATTTTTCCCTTATTTGATGAAATTATGGGTTTTCGATATACATGGCTACCATCATTGCTGCTCTCCAATTATTCCTTTGTATTATCTCGAATTTGAGCCTATATTGCTCTGCTATGGAAAAATATCTCTCAGATTCTAACCTTATTCTTTCTTGTGCCCATAAATCTTCTTGGGCATGTTGCATAGGAGATTCCCTCGTTGTATCTTCAACTACTCTTCTAGATTTTCTCATTGTTATATCTCCTGCTATGACTGCCCTTTTTTCTTGTTTAGATATAATGTTACTAGATATCAATTTCTTCCTTTTAGGACAGATGCATCATTAGATTGGTAAAAAAAAGCAAAAGGATCATAAAACATATAATGGGATTTACTCCACATATAACTAATAACATCCAGACGAATCCTATCATAAATATAATTGTATTGGATGCCATGAGTAGTTGAAAGGATTAAAATACTGTAAGTTCTCTGGAATTTTCCATTAATTGGAGTGATTATCTGGTTTAATTTCCAACATATTAATCTTGTCCATTTATTTAATTGATTTCATATTTATGATCCCAAGGTGGATCATTAAAATTTCATGATGCTTTTCATATTCGGCTTGATTGTCCCATTGATGATTTTATGTTGACTGATCAAGGGCTCATTATGCCTTTATAATTCTTGAGGTGGAATGTGTCCTTTCATCTATACGTAAAGTCCTATCATTTCCCCCTTAAATGGTTCCATAGGTGGATTTTGTACACACTTATTTCGATGCATTATCTTCAGGTTTTTTCTAGATTTGGTCATAAGTACTTATTGACATCAACACATTATCAAAAATAGAAATATTCTCCTAATTTTTCTTTCGATAGAAAACCAGTTCAGAGATTAGACATCAAATTTTATTATGAAGAAGATCAACATGAGTTTTATGAATCTTTTGTTTGGATTCCCTGAAACTTGCTTCGACAAAGAGAAGATTTGTAGAATTTCTTAAAAGGTCAAGCTATCAAAGCTTGTAATGCTCTTATATCTATGGATGAAGTATATTATAATACCTTTATTCAGGATTTACATTATGATGTTTGGATAATAAACAATTCCCATAATTATTTTACCTTTGAAAGTCCCTTAAGTCATTTCGAATGGTTCAACAGACCCTTTAGTTGGCCTAATTGGACTTTCCATGTCCGATTTGGAGATTCCTAGTTATCTCCTATAAGCGATCCTCTAAATATTCCATTTCAATTTCTACCACCATGTTATTTGGATGTGGTCAAGAAATATGTTCCCACTAGAAAGGTTGCTTTTAATAGCGAGCTTTATCAGAGTCTTCTTTATCAAAGGTATGTGTAGACTCACTTATTCTGGGAAATTTGGAATAGATTCGCTCAGACTTGGTGTTTGAAAAAATAGATCTTATCTTGTATAGACATCATGGCACTCCTTGGCCATATTACGTATTTGATAGATACATTATAATTCACTATAATATTTTACCTCCAGTTATATATTCTGAGCACTACTTGTCTCCAAGTGAAGATTATGATAGCCCAAATTCTAACTAAGAATATGATGGTTTTCATATTACCATTGCTATTATGGCCAAATCCTGGTTTTGATATCTTTGTATTTAAAATTGCTCGATAAAATATTCAGTTGTTGGTTTTTGATGTTGCATACAACTATTTTATGCTCTAGTTTTATTAAGAAAATAATACCACATGCATGGTATAATGGGTAGTTCCTGATTTAAATAGCGTAGCACACCTCAATATATTCGACCACCACCTAGGTGGTCGGGTGGCATACTTTACTGTTGATCTTAGACACTTGGATTATTGGAGTTGATTGGTAGAATTATGATATGAGTCTCCCAAAATTTCATGTTAATAAAATATTTCAGGTAAAATTTGGGGATGGTTTCCATGCTTAAATGTGTTCTTGCTCTCTTTCGTCATACTAGGGTTTCAGGTTCTGGTGTTGCTGGATGGCTTCTTTCACCATTTCCTACACATTAGCCTCTTATTGGAAAACCCAAAGTGTATTGTAACATTCATCAAAAATATAAATAAAGAAAAAATTGTTTTGTTTAGATTTTGATCTTAAATTTCTAGTTTTTAGTTTTCAATTGCATTCAACTAACTTGTGTTCACACATAGTGATGATTATCTTTAATGAATCCAAACTAAGCTCAATCTTTTTCAGCTAGATTTTTATTTCTTTGCTTTGATCATTGGATTATTATGTGCAAATAATAATACCACATGCATCACTTTATGAAATATTTCAATTTTTAAATAGTGCAAAGCACATTTACTAAATTATGACAAAGCAAGATGATATCTTCAATCGTGGTAAAGGTTCGAGTTGTGACTATCTCTGGGTGAATTTTTGCTAAACAAAATAACAATCCACCATAGTTTTTCATGGTTGAGATGCTCAACTTCTTGGCCAAGGGTCATATTGTAACAAGAATTAATTAAAGAAAACATTCTTCTAATTTGTCTTGTGTACTACAATATGCCAAATTTAGATATAACCAGAATATAGTCCAAGAACATCTATAGCTTGGTGATTGGTAGTTCTATGACTACTCTCTTTTAACTAAATCAAAATTACTTGATGGATGAGATCTTCATCTCCATTAGGCTATATCTAGTGGGTAATTTTCAACTCACTTGAGCTTTGTCATTCAATTATCATTCACATAATGTTCCACTTTGAGTCATTTGTCCTAAGCAATTAATAGTTTTATAACCTTAATTCAAGTGATAACTTATGGTTCCTATTGTTCATAAGCACTTGAAAATAAGGAATAAGTAAGTCAAAAGACAGATATCGAGTATTTTTCAAAAGAGTCTAAGGTACACCGCTTAAAACCCATAGAAGGAGGGTTCACTTAGATCTTCCACTTTCGAATGATTGTGGATCTATTTATGGGGGAAAGGAGCTCAAACCTATGCAATATTAAGTAATGACCTTGTTCTTACTAAGTGTGCATTGTTTATTGTTGTTTTATTTTATGCCCAAATATTTTGCTAACCTAGATATAACTAGAATCTATTAGTTAGCCTAGGCTTTGATACCAACTATAACAACCCCAATTGTTACCACTTCTCATCCACAATTTTTTTTTATATACACAATCATCTTTCATGAGGCGAGGGACATAATCATGATCTAAAGTAGAATCATTCCAAATGGATTGTAAGTTATCAAGGCAAATATCATCAAGATATTTTAAGACTTGATCAAAGTCACTCTTGAATAGAAGTGATTAGCTTCTACAAAACCGTCATACCACCAGAGTATGAGAACGGTCACAAAAGCATTAGGTTTCATCCCTCACCAAAGGGAAATTGCCCTTCACCATACTTTCCACCAAGACCATTATATAAGTGAATGCTTTGAAGATGGAAAACCATCATAAATGAAATAACCTCAACAATGGTTATTCATAGATCTTAGATCCAACCCACATCTTCCCGATGGGGTCACTAAGATAACAAAATCACTATACATGATCAAACTCACAGAATCCTTGGAATGTCATCTTAAGAATGATTATATTTCCACCACCTATACACGTATAGTTCTATCCCCTAAAATGTGGACACACCTCTATGGAAGGTAATTCCTCTATGGACAACTACTCCTTCCTCCACATGTCCTATGTGGAGTAATGAGGTGGAGGGTTTTAGAAGAGCCATATTCCATCCACGCATCCCGAGCACTGGCTCGACCCTCGAAAGTGGTATTGAGGCAGCCATTAAAATAACTTCTCTCTAATGTTACAAAGAGAAAATTAGTCTTACTAAATACTATGTGTAGTGGGTTTTGTGAGGCAGTGGTGATGTTGATACACAGATAACTCTACCTACTTCAGGCGTTACTTCTACTATAAGCAGAGAGGGAGGTCACCTACTAACCTATGCATTCATTCCAGTAAATGTGGGAATATAATTTATACTATTCTTTAGATGTGTAGTTGGTAATCCACGTATTCACTGGATTTTTTTGTGATCCCACAATCTCTACGTGTTCATAAGGGTTTTAGTGTTTAGTTTTTTTCTTTTCCAAAATCCTTATAATAAAATTTTGTTCGAGATTTAGAGATTTTTGGTTGAGCTTCTAATAGAGTCCCTACCGATTCATAGGGTAGTAAGGTTGTATTATATTTTCAAGCAGAGAGTACACCAATCAGATCGATTAAAGAGTAATTCAATTTACGTTTGTCAGATAGTAACAGAAGATCATGGCTAATTTAGTGTCGTAGTATTTGGGTGGAATGCATATACTATTTTTGATAGGGATTTTACAGAGTAAATTTCATGGATTTAATAAGCAATCCAGATTCACCAATTATGCTAACAGGTCATTTTTAATGGTATGCAATCAACTAATGGTTTTAGAAACACCTTAGTACAAGAGCCATTGTCTCTATATCATATCAAGGAATGGCCCTTTCATCCATTAAGGTGGTTCAAATAGGTATGTTGACATAGTTCTACCTCCACAGTTAGGCATAACAGAAGAGTCACCAAAACCCCCAATGATAGAGTATAAAAGACCACTTTAGATCGTTTGGGTTCTAAGATATAAGAGGACTCTCTCCCACCATATGCCACCACTATGGTTTCATCCTATTAAAGACAAAAAACAAGTAAATTGGGTAGTACCCCATAGTTACATCCTTATTCACGCATAGCGAAGTCTAGATTTTCGTGTGGGGGTCAAAATGAGGAAACAACTTTGTGTTTCACCCAATCTACCAGATTTTTTATAAGTTTAAGAATTCAATGTCCATAAAACCTAAATATGGGCGATTAGATTATTATTCATCTTGATTCTTTATATACTGACGTATTTAGTACATTGGTTGTTACCAAAAATTGAGGTAAGGAAAGGTGCTAGCAAAGTATTACAACATTATGGTGTTAGTATGATTCATTTAGGTATTGCATGCCCAAATCCTAGGTTTAATAAAGTCATCATTAATATGATATCTTTAATTAAACACCCTAGGCAAGTACAACTATTACAAATACAAAGGGGAAGTATCGATTCAATTGACTTAACTAGGTAGATTAGATGTAAATAATATACATTGTTAGCTTAGAAAGTATACAAGAACACGATGTTTTATTACATAAAAGCATTATCCTCATATTAAGACATTCAGCCATAGCAAAATCTAGAAATCTCTAACCTGCAGGCTTCAAACTGATTTGAATAGGAAACTATAACCCATTTAATTAGTAAAAAATGAAGCTATAACGAAGATTTTATCTAGCATAGTAACTTCATCATGTTTGATTAAACCTAATCAATGTAATAAATATCCAACCTAATCTATCTTCTCTTGAAAACTTCCTAGTGCTTCTTGAGTCTTCATGTTTTTCTCCAAGATTTGGCTCCTTCTAATATTCCAAGATTACCTCTTTCTACAACTAGGTAATCTCTCCAAGCCTTTTGGTTTCTAATCCACTATAGGTGGAGAGCATACTATTTGGGCCTCCAAGACTTCCTATATCTCTTTCTCTTCCCAAGGGGTTCTCTATTTATTGGAGAACTCCACCTCCCATGAGCCAACTAGTGGCTTATTAAAATATTATGCAAGAGGTGTTATATTATACTAATCATATTCATTACCACTAACCCCATGTGATTGGAAATCAATTTATTAATTCTTAATTTGGGAAAGAGTCCAAGATAGGCGGATACATGCATCTTCTTGTTTTTGTGTCTCTCTTATGTCCAACATCCTTCATTCTTGACCATATTGAAAATTAGAGGAAAGAATCTCTTTTTTTTCCACTAAACATATTAGGCCATGAGATGATTAAAATAATCATTCAAAATACTAATGTCTAATTTGGTCCAATCAGAATTGGACATCTAATTGCATTCATAATTAAATGTAATTAATCTAATTCCACATGACTAATTAATATCAAACCCAATTACTTTCTTCCAAAATCCTACAAAATCCCCTAATTAGAGTTTTGTAATAACCTTTAGGGTTAACAACTCTCTAGGTAGGTAGTAATTGATCCCATTGATCAATTAATATACTTTGAAAAGGATTTAAGGGGACGGGTTGTGATGCTCTCACTAACCTCTATCACTAGAGATGATTCTATGAATTTAACTATAAATTGATCCATGTAAATGAAACTAGAACTCAAATTCTATTGAAATTATCTGAATGTCCTATAGCAAATATAATATTTGATTAAAATTTTATAAAATTTTCATGCAAAATTTCTCAGATAAAGAAAGGTAAAAAATTTAGCTTAAAAATTCTTTTTCCAGATAGAATCTCTTGACTCACTAAAGTCCTAGCTCTTCATTGCTCTTCCCATCATTCGAACTCTAGCTAACAAATAGTTACAATTTTATTTTTTGCAACTTGAAAAATCGTCACTACCCTTGTTCCGAATGGTTGAATTCATAGGGTTATATCTACCTCAATATTGCTTAGATGTTTGCATATGACCACTAATTTTAAAGCTAATCAAATTTTGCACAAGTTGGTCCAAGAATTAGTTAAATCAAATAAATATTTGTAAAGATACAACTCCTAATAGACGAGGTATTAAAAAAAAAAAACCTTAATTCTTCACACTTCATAAAATCTTGACAGGTTCAAATCTTGGCAAGCGATAATATTGAATTATTATTAACAACATGCAACAATAATAATTTCAATTCAATTAAAATACCACGAACAATATGTAATTATCAATTCCAATAATTCTGATCAAATAAATACCATAATAAATCCAGAACCACTCATAGAGCACAAAGTCTCATGCCTCTTTAGGAGGGCAAAATCCCTTATGCATAGCTTATATGCATAACATGAGCAAATTAAATTCTCATATTCTTCAATAAATTAGTTCCATTATTACGAGTAATTGGTTTTAATGATTTTTAAAAAATTCTAAAGATTTATCATACGAGTAATTGGTTCTAATAAATTTTAAAAAATTCCAAAGATTTATTATAATATATATATATATATATATTTTTAATTATATATTAATACAAAGAAGTTTCATGTGGTTGTCATTAAAAAATTTTATAATTAAAATTTGTTTCACTTTAATAATATTATAATTTAGGTCCAACCAATAATACCTATGTGCCTATCTTACTAAAAAACCTAGGAGTACACCCTGCCATTTTGAAAAATCCAACAGGAAACAGGAACGATTATTTATCCTTGAAATTGTTCGAAGTAAAATATAAACACAAAAATTCTATCATCTTATCATTGAGTAAATAGAAAACTTCATTTCATTGATATAAATGAAAACTTTAAACATCATTTCTATCGTCTTCCGCTAAGACCAGCTGCATGGAGAATCAAAGAAACATCTAGTTTTTTTATACCTGAATGTGATTGTAACCTTTGTTTTATCAGACTTTCCAAGGTGGGGCTCTGATTTGTTGCCTCCATAGAAGTCAAAGTAGAAGTAATATTACCACCACAATATGGTCCAACAATACCCAAATACAAAAATGACAATACATGTGTGACTATGATAGAGGAGTGGCTGGTGCTAGTGCCAACCACCAGCCACCCTCAACATAGCAGGAGACACCAAGATTCAAACCAGGATTGAGTGTTCCAAAGTCTTGTTCTTTATATCCTACTCTGTTATTGATCAACATGCTTCTGTTGTCACAACATGTTCACCATTTGTCCATCAACCGTACGTACTACTTTCCCCTCGCCACATTCCATGAACCGTACATAATAATTATGATTAACCTTGGGAATATTGATGAATGCCTTGGGTATCGAGTGGGTTGAATCGAATGGAACCCTCTGTAGTAAGTTGTGAGTGGGAGAGTGTTATAATTATGGCAGATACAGGTTTTCAAGAGTTTCCTATAAAGTATTTGAAGGATGAGGATGAATGCCCCAAGGTGTCGTACAACGTAAATTACCGCGACATCTATATCATATTGTTGAACGACTCTCAGGGGGCCCATTGAGAGAGTAAAAGCTGAAGTGAGGAAAGCGATGTGGTAATAATTACATGTTTTTATGCATATCAAAGACAGACGAGGGTAAAAAATAATTCAACATTTTTCTTCTAAATACAGTAAATAAAGAGTTTTTTTAATAGTACCTTCAATTTGTTTTCTTTACTTCTTTTCAAAGTTTTAAATGCCAAAGAGTAAGAAATCACACTTTAAAAATAGAAAAATAATATAAAATAGAGGATTGAATTTCTTAATGAACAAATATTTTATTTTTATTACTAAATGTTATGGGTTCACATTTTGTTTTAGTTTTATAAATTTAATTAAAATTATTTTATTTTATCGAATAGAGTTAAAAAAAATAGCCTAATATCTAAAAATGATATAACCTGATATTTAAAAAGGATAGGTCGGTCAGTGGTGAGTTTTTTTCATGGTTAGTAGTTAGCGGTTGAGTGCTTGTCATGGGCTACCTCCAATATTATTTATTTTTCAAAAAAAATTAACATGATACTTATTTATTTATTTTTAAGAAAAAATAATATGATACCTAAAAGGGATAGGCCATGGTCGAGGGCCTGTTGTGGTTTGTATCGATTAGGATTTCAATACTTATTTCTCTTTTTTAATAAAAATTGTCATGATACTCAAGGTAGATAGGTCGCTTAGAAGTTGAGTGCTTGTCGTGGGTTGCCCTGTTTAATTCTTGGATGATTGTGTGAGTTATCGTTTCATTTATTTTAACTTTATCCAACAAGATAGGGTTTATAGAGGCTTATAAAAAAAAATATATATATATAAATATAAGGATTCTATGGAGGAGTAGGAGCTGGAATTTGAATAATGGTGATCAAGGTAGGAGTGGGAGACTTTGAATATGGTTTGCATGGGTTTTTGGAAGCGCGATGGGAGCTATGGGAAGATGTGGAGGTGGTGACTAGCTTGAATGTGAATGTGGTAATTATGGGTTGGATAGATAGTGTCTATAGGAGGTCCCAGTACTGGATTCACAAGTCCTTCAAGAAGCCATGGGTCGTTAAACGATAAGATGGAGGTTGAGTCTCGTTATTATGGCCCATATTTTCCCCTAAAAACTCAAGCCTTGGAATTTCATATGCTGCGGTGGCATTTAAAGGTGTGAGGAAGACCTAAAAATATATTTGCAACATATCCCTTGTAGGAAATACCATTGACATCCCGAGTGAACTGGTTAAGTTTACCATGGGTGACGGCAGTTGTGACCTTGTGGGAAAATTCCAAGGGCAAGGCCAAATATGAATTCAATTCAAATATGGGGACTAATGATGTGGAAATCTATGGATTTATTGGAAACTACAGTAGCTCCTAAAGCCTTTTTATATCATATTAAATTGCATGGAAGATGCAAATTGTATCCTAGGGGGAGGATCTTGGTTCTATGGAAAAAGAGGTTTGTTTTTGCAAAAGTTGGAACATGATTTCAATCCTCATATGCAAATGGTTAACTCTGTGCCTATATGGGTTTTTCTCCTTGCCCTCCCTTACTATCTTTAGCATGATGTGTTGAGAGGTGTTTCCAAGACTATGGGGGATATCATTTTTATAGATCTAATAACCAAAGGCAAATAAAGAATGATGTACGTAAGAATATGTGTTATGGAAGATCCGAAGGTGAATATTCCCTCTCCTATGAAGCTTATATAATTCTTGGGTACTTGGTATCAATCCAATGTTTACAAAAAATAGGTTGGCTTGGTGCTTTGGTTGTGGAAAATTGGGTCTTCAGGTGAACCAATATCCCCTCAAGGCATAAGTAGAGAAGGAAAAGAGATCTGCAAGAACGAAATGGATCCATAAGGAAACTCGGGCCGAATATCCTTGAAGGATTTGGGTGGTAATTACTTAAATGTGGGGTAAGGAGAATCTCAGCCCTAGATGTACAAGGTTTAGAAGTTGAAGGCTCTAGCAAAGGATATTTTTCAACCCCAAGAATTGACCATAGCCAACCTGGTGGCGATTGAGAAGGCATATAAGGAGAAGAACATAGCCTCAAATCTTGGTGTTATTGAGGTATGTTAGTAAGATATCATTTAAGAAACCATTATTTCTAATATTTTATTGATAATAACTTTGATGGACTTTGTATTGGTTCTCCTCTTAAGGAGCTTGTGATCTAGTTGGCAACCCTTGATGTAGGATCTCCAACTAGCTCCCCAAAGACTAATATGGGGAAAGGTTATTCGAGTCCCAAAACCTAGAGACAAAGGAGGGACAGTGTGGATGTGGGTGTTGAGTGAAATTTAGGAAAGTCCCCTAAACATTCTATGAGGAAGAGGGAAATGGATTTTGATATTGTGAATGGATCTCAAGCTCTGCTCAAACTTGGAAAAAGGAAGGTTGTAGGAGTAAGACAACTGAAGTTAAAATTTTTCTGCTAGAAGACCTCTGTCCTCATTCAAAATATCTCTGTCCTCACTACCTTGGATAATGGATCTCTATCTATTGGAGACTACTACCCTCTACTCTATCAGCTCCAAAGCCTCCTCAAAACTCTGTTTCAATCTCTATTTTAGATATATACTGAACATTATCCTCTACTCTATCAACTCTGATAACAAATTTATCTCTGCTCTGTTAACTTTACTCACATATATGTACTTAACTCTATCCTCAAATCTATCCTCAAGCCTTAACACAAAGCTTGATCCAATCACAAATAAACTCTGCTAGATCTATCCCAAACCTTAACTCAAGGTTTGAATAAATCAATCAACTCTACTCTTAAGACTTCACAAAGACCTACCTCTAATTTGTCCTTAAAATTATACAAAAAACTCATTAACAATTTTAGATACCTCAACTTAATCTCTTACAAAAAAAAATCTTCAATACCACAAACAATTTTCACTCATAATATCGTTTAACCATAGAAACATATAGAGAATGGTTAGAGACTCAATTATGTTTCATACTCACAAAAATACTCGATCACTTTCAAACTCTCTTTCAACTCAATTTAAAATAAAGAACAATTTGTTTCACAGAACTTGAACTATCACTTCGGTGCATTCAATCAATAATGCTTATCCAACTTCACTCAACCAATAACTCAATGAAACACAACTTGCTTACAAACTCTAACCAAGTGTTTCACTATACTTTCAATCAACTCACACTATGGAACTCAAACCTTGACTCAAGATGAATCTAAATTCACATAACAATGATACTCATGATCTTTCAAAAATTCTAGCTCAATATAGTTCTCAACTTCACATAACAATAATCTCAAGAACTTTCACCAATCATGCATATGAAAAAGCTATTCAACCATTTCCAACAATCCTTTTCACTCCAATTTGTATTTCACAACATTCAACCAAACAAAATTTCACTCACAAGGATGATATGCCCATACCTTTTGTTTTGATGGAGATTTGACCTCAAAACTTGTCTCAATCACAATCAACTCCTCTTTGCCAATTTCAAGGCTAGATAGCAAAAATATTCACTTAAATATTTCCCTCAAAAATTAATTCACCATTACAAACAATAACAAGACTCAAGCACACCTTATTATCTCCAAACTTATCACAATATTTCTCAACTCATAAAAATCAAAATTTTTAATCAACTCCAAATCAATCAATGTATAGAAGACCAAGTTCCTTTATAATCACCTTATAAACACCCAATGATAATTTTCAACCTATAAAAACTGATCCCTTTACTAACCCTTATTACTCCAACCTCTATTTAATTTTCAAATCACAAAATAATATAAAATTTCAATTACCCTTATAGCTCCAACCTTCATTTAATTTTTCAAAGCACAAAATAATATAAACTATCAAATACCTTATAACTCCTTACTTTCCCAAGGTGTTATCTAAAAATCATGTGAACTTGAACTATCACTCCAATGCATCCAATCAATAATGCTTATCCAATTTATATGGCATTTCGAAACCAATGTTTTTAAAGTGATAAATTGGCATCTCTTTATGAAAATCAATTTTATCAAAGAGAGGTAATTTATTTGTTATATCAAAAGCTATTTTTATTTTCATATTCAAAGAAACATTAAATGAATCCTTTTATCATTTAATTTTCACATTAGATATAGATTTTAATGTTCTATTTTATGCTTAAAGTAGGGTTTAATGCAAGATAAATTTTGTTTAAAATCTGCTTAACCAAGAGAAGATAAAATCTAAGGCACATCAAGATAAAATGAACTAAGGCTTTTACATCATGGTCATATGAGGTCCAATCACATTTTTGTTATCCTATTTAACTTTCATAAAAAATCAATAGCATAGCATAATAAAATAAACCAACACATGCCCCTTGTTAACATTACTTGCAAATCACTAAGGTATTCCTAGCACTTATTTAATATAGCTTCACAAGATCACAAGCACACATTAAGTAAAGGAACCTTGGAGAAAATTCTATTTCTTTGCAAGAGAGGGTTTTTAGATTGATACCATGAATATGATGGGTTTTTTTCAATTGGGTAAAATATCCACTCAGTAGGGCCTTAGAGGGCTTAATCCTTCCTTATCTAAAAGGATGTTTATGCAGGACCTAACCTGTTGGAAATTTTGAGTAGTTGTGTTGTCATTGATGTCAAGAGTTAGTGTCAGTGATTAGTGTAGGACTTGGTAAAAGAAGGGTTAAAATATTTATATTTTAAGCCCAAGAGATTTGGTTTAAGAGCTTCACATGATTGGTCAAAAGGATGGTTAAATACCTTGAAGGAAAGGCCTAAAGGAAATAATATTATAATTATTATAATATTAAAGGAGGTCGGATAAGGTCTAAGGGTGAAAGTGAAAAATACCTAGACCCAAAGGAAATAATATTATAATATTTTTTATTATAATATTAAAGGTTAAAATTAAAGATTAAGGTCATTTATAAATTATTTATAATATTTATATTATAAATTAATTTATAAAATAATATTATTTAAACCCTAAAGTTATGGTGAGCGCAAACATGTTTAATACTTCATCCTCCCCATAGAAATTCGAAGGTGCATGGCATATGGTATAAATACCATAAGAATTGCCAACCAAAAGATAAGTCTACAATTTCATGCATGTACGAAAAAAGGGCAACAAGTTTAATGTAAAATTTTTTGAGCATAAGAAGAGGATTTTAATTTTTCAAATGCCAATCAAAAAACATGCAAATAATTTACCCAAGGCTTAAAGCCTTATCACCAACCGAATGGTTGAGCTAGTGGCAAGTGGTCAATGTGTAAGGCACTGGGAGAGCGGAGGTTCCACGGTCGAGTCTCGATGGTTGTGAAGGGGTAAGGTTTTAATTTTTGTTTTAGTGTCAAACAAAGGTACTAAGTGCATTAGGCACTTTTCCCTCCCAATTGAGTGCCTAGATCACGCAGTAGCTAGATCGTGACCAGGGCACTGGCGGTAGTGCGATCTGGGATCAAATCCCACCGAGTGACGCACAAAGGTATTTATTTTTTTATTAATTTGTTTATTTGAGCGTGTGGTCTAAGGTTGTTAAGTGGGCGCCTAGGGAGATATTTGAGCGTATGGTCTAAGGTTGTTAAGTGAGCGCCTAGGGAGATATAAGGAGGTTAAGGTAAATTTAATTTTTACATTAGTTAAATGTGGTAAATGTTATAATTTTAATTTAAAAGTAAATTGCATTATTTTTGGATTCTAATGTCAATTATTTTTGGAAATGCAATTTTTGAGTAGGGAGACACAAGTAAGAAATTTGGACTAATCTATGCATTAAATTTCTGAAAGAGGTTGTAGTGAAAGTGAATAATTGGAATATTTGTTTGAGAAGTTTGGAGATTATAAGGTGTACTTGAGACATGATAATTTTTGTATGGTGAATATTGAGGAAAATTTTATGGTGAAATTTTGAGATAAGCTATTTCAATCTAAATTTGAAATTGGTAAAAATAATTTGATTGTAATTGAGACAGGTTGTGAAGACATATCTCCATAAAACAAAAATTATGGGCACATCTTCATTATGAGTGAAATATTGTTGGATTGAGTGTTGTGAAATGCAAGGTTGGAGTGAAAAGGTTTGTTTGATAAGCATTGTTGGAAATGTTTGAGTGAGTTTTCACATGCATAATTGGTGAATATTTATGAGGACAATTGAGTGTAAAATTAAAAACTAGCTTTAACTAGGGTTTGTGAAAAATCATGAGTATCATTGTTATGTGAAGTTGAGAACTATCTTGAGCTAGGGTTTGTGAAAGAACATGAGTATCATTGTTATGTGGAGTTGAGAACTATCTTGCGCTAGGATTTGTGAAAGATCATGAGTATAATTGTTATGTGAATTTGGAATCATCTTGAGTCAAGGTTTGAGATTCATAGTGTGAGTTGTTGGAAGTATAGTGAAACACTTGGTTAGGGTTTATATGCAAGTTGTGTTTCATTAAGTGAATAGTAGAGTGAAGTTGGATGAGCATTATTGATTGAAATTACTGGAGTGACAGTTCAAGTTTTGTAAAACAAATTGTTCTTTATTGTAAATTGATTTGTAAGAGGGTTTGAAAGTGATTGAGTATTTTGTGAGTGTGAAACATATTGAGTCTCTAATAATTCTCTATATGTTTCTATGGTTAAACAAGATTATGAGTGAAACTTGTTTTTGGTATTAATTTTTTTTTGAAAGAGATTAAGTTGAGTTTTGTATGCAAGTTTTACAATTGATTTGAATAAGCTTTTGTGAAAGCTAGTGGATAGATTTGAGTAAGTCCTAGAGGGGACTTAAGAACAGAAATTAGCAAGATTTTATGAAATATTGTGAGTATATTTGAGTAAGTCCTAGAGGGGACTTGAGGACAGAGTTAAGAAAACTTTTGTGAAATCTTGTGAGCAAATTTGAGTAAATCCTAGAGGTGACTTGAGGACAGAGTTAAGCAAGCTTTTGTAAAATATTGTGAGCAGATTTGAGTAAGTCCTAGAGGGAAATTAAGGACATTGTTGAGTAAGATTTTATGAAATATTAAAGATATATTTATGTGAGCTTTTATGGAAGCTTACAAGAATATTTAAGGAAAGTCTTGGTGAAGGCTTGTTGACCAGATTGGGTAAGTCTTGGTGAAAACTTGTTGAGCAGATTGGACAAGTTCTAGAGAGGACTTGTTGAGCAGATTTGAGGTAAGTATTAGAGAAGGCTTGAGAGGAGGTTGAGCAAGTTATTGAGAGGACGTGTGGATATATTTGAGGTAAGTCTTTGAGAAGACTTGAGAGAAAATTTGATTGATTGATTTGTTCAAGATTTGAGTTAAGGCTTAGGGCATATCTAGCAGAGCTTATTTGTGATTGGATCAAGCTTTGTGTTAAGGCTTGAGGATAGAATTAAGGATAGAGTTTAGAGCATATTTGAGGGTATATTTGTGCCAGACTAGAGATAAACTTGTGAGCATATTTGTGCTAGACCAAAGGATAGTGTTTAGTGCATATTTGAGAACAAATATTTAGTAGAGCTAAGAGCAAGCTTTGGAGGTGATAGATCAAAGGACAATAGTCTCCAGTGGATATAAATCCATTATCCAGGGTAATGAGGATAGAGATATTTTGAGTGAGGATAGAGGTATTTAGTGGAGAGAGATCCATAATCCAGAGTAGTGGAGGCAGTAGTATTCTAAAGGATCACCAACTAGAGCAAAGGAGAAGAAGTTCTCCTGTGGATAGAGATCTATGAATTAGTAAAGGAGAAAGTGTTCTCCTATGGATTGGTGTCCAAAAAATTGATTAGGGGATTGGTGTATCCTTTGGACATAGCTCCATAAAAATTATAATAGGGAAATATTCCCAAGATATTTGTTGAAATTTTTTTAGAGAAATATTTTCTTCGTGGAGTAGCCCACATTAGGTGAACCACGTTAAATTGGTGTATCTATTGTGTATGATTATTTGTACATTGCTTTAATTACTATTTTTGATATTGCCATTGATATATTGGATAATATTGTTTGGGAAAGAAAAGTAAAAAGTGGTCTTATACTGTTCACCCCCTCTCAGTATAAGATTGTGTTCTTCAATAGCTATAAAAGCGGGCTCTTTCAGAAGAGTTTAACAACTTGAAAAAAATATTACAGGAAAAGTGATGACAAACACCATCAAGTTAGTCCTCCAGAAGCTAGAAGGATTAGGATGATATGGATTGAAGTCCACATCATCCCCCAGACTAAGGTATAAGCAATATAAGGATGCTATGAGTAAATAATCTTATTCTTATATCTATAACCCTAGCTTGAACCTATCAGTTGCTAGCTGATAACATGGCTCAAGAAAAGTCCTACATACTTGTTCAAATAGATCAAGTCTATACCCATGCCAGTTATCTAACTCAAAAATATGCAAGGAGTCCTCTAGGTTGGATAAATAATGAATATTTATTATGAAAAGTTTGTCACCATCTTCATCTATGGGTGTTCGTATTGGAAGTTGATCCAGCCCTGCATAGATGAAGTTAGTATTATTTGGTGGCTCTCCCAATGGTACCACCAATCCAACCAAAAAATTATGAGCATGCAATCGGCCCATATCTTGTGCAGTCTCAAGAATTGATTCAAAGGTTACATTCTATACAATATACTCACCTAACCCTGTGTTGGTGAGATGTATGGTCACCCACGATGCATATGACCCTACTGAGGATGCAGGTGAGGCAGGCTAAGGTACCTCCTCGGATATGTCTTGGGATTCTTCCACTTCCATGGGACGTGAGCCTCATCAAAAACTGGTTTGGGCACATGCTTCTTCTTTTTTTACCCATTTTTACCTTTAACTTCCTATCATCTTGAAGCATCACTGATGCAGCTAGTTTCAATGAAGTAGCAGTAGTGCACTCAGATCTGTGTGATATAGATGTCGATGGTTGAGCAAGTACTATTGGTTTACCTCCTATATTTTTAATTGATGATGCAGGTCAGATGTCCAGGTGCATTTATGGGAGTATGAAACCCCTAGAAAAATATGTAAAGTTCACAAACTTGAAAGGTTTTTCATCAAATGATACTACGTGAACCTGTCCCTCATGTAGATATTTTACACATTGATGTAATATAGAGGGAATGAAATGTATTTCATGAATCCAAGGCATCTTTGTGACACATCACAAAGATTGTCTTTAGGCCTACCTGAATAGGTAGGATGATTGTTCCAGTCATCGAGCATAGGGCATCATTAAATGATCTCAACGTGAAGGTGGTGGGCACAATATATGACTTTGGTAGCTTTAGATGATTCAATTCCTTGGTCATTATTATATTGATTGATGAACCAATTTTGATCAAGACCTTATTGAATGGCACATGATTGACACACACGATGATATGCAATGGTGGGTCAGTCGTATCTGTAGGAACCGTCCTAATTTCATGATCATAAAATTGGATCATGGGCTCCTGGCACTACTATACATGTTCCACAAAATTGGTAAATACTTGATCATCTTGAGACTGTACTTTGATGGACCTTATAATGTCCATGAGAGTTTCTCTATGCCTAGGGGACTATTGTATCAGTTCATATATAAACAACTTCATAGGAGATATTTGCAAGTTTTGGAATAACCTTCTCCATATGGTCACCACCGGTCTCATTAGTGGGCCTAGAATATTTTGAGCTGGCTACTGATTTGGTGTAGCTTGTATCCTAATGGGAGCATCAGTTTGATTCAAATGCTCATATCTCCCATGTATGGTAACAATATTCACCATGCCTATGAAGCCATGGGTAGGTGGTTTGATGCACACTTGGTTTACATGGCCAACGTTGTTGAACGGTGCCTCATGGTTTGGTAATGGATTTTTGTAAATCTCCATGTTTTGGTTATCGGGTGCCAGTAGATTACTTGGTACTACAAGCTTACCATTTTCAATCATGTTTTGCACAATATTATTGAAGGACCAACACACTTCTATTTCATGGCCCTTTGCATGATGGTAAATGCAAAATAGGTCATCCTGGTACCCCTTCGACTTGGGCTAATTTGGATTGACCACCTTAACCTCGGGCAGTATGATTACCTTAGCCTCGCATAACTGATGGAATATTAACATCAATGATTCTATTAGAGGTATGAATTGGCGAGGTGGGTGTTGTTCTTTGTTTTTGCCCTTATAGTTATTATTATGCTTTTCATACTGGGCAGGAGGAGGTTGGGCTTGATAATTTAGCTTTTGTTGCTATTTATCCTATCTCTGGAGGTTTAGCACCACTTGATTTACATGGGCCTACTTACCCTATTATTTATTGGATCTCTTCTTGTGCCCCTCCTTCATGTTCTTGAGCTTCAAGTTGCCTTATTGCAACTTGATGTCCTCAATTTCTTTGGCTTACACCAAAGCTTCCTCTAATGTTGGTGATTGTTGTATCTATAAAAGTAATGAGATGTACTTGACACAACTCTTGGTAAACATTCAAGTCAATTATGTAGAAGGAATAGGGAATGGCAGCTTTGCTATCAATATTCTCCACATCTTTCCATATTTTTCAATTGGCTCATCATCACGCTAAGCTAGAATTAGCCTATTTCTTGATGCCAAAATAAAAGAGTTCAAGGAAAGCATCAACCAACTACTCAAAGCTGGTGATACTATGCTTCTTTTGCTAATTGAACTAGTCCTGGGCTGGGCCTAAGAGGGTTGTGATGAATGTATGCAAAATCAAGGTATTGTTGCTCACAATACATGCATCTAGAAAGATTGTTACATGCTCTTGCACATCCTCGTCACCCTTAAATTTATCTAGCCTGGACATAAAAAAATGCTTAGGATATGTTGGAGCAGGCCCCGAGGGGTCTAAAGGCTCATTAAGAATCTTTCTTAATGTCGGCTTTTGGAGAGCCACTTATTGCCTCTCAATTGCTTTTACCTTCTTAGCTAAAGCATTATAGTCCTACGAGGATAGAAAGTCCTCCTCTCTAATCTGACATGAGGGTGGTCTTAGAGGTACATTCTTCCTTTGTCGAGGTGGAGGACGTTTCTCTTCCTCCTCCTCAACTTGGGAGTCTTCAGGATACTCTTGATTGTTTCCCTCTCCCTCTTCTTCCTCATATTGTCATTGCCCCCACTCTTCGAATGGTGGTGGTCATTCTCTCTATTGGGCACTGACATGAGTGTGAGCATCTCTGCACTCCTACTGCACATCGACTTGTGAAAAGCCTTCCTATGTATGTGCTCCCTGTTCTCCATGTGAATGTATAGACAAGCCCTGACTAGTCTATCCTCCTGCTCTACGTACTCCTTTTGGGTAAGGATGCATTCCTCATGCATGCACTGCTCATATAGTATTTGTATGATGATCCTCTGCACCTGAATATTATCATGTGATAGATAAAGAGGCAAAAAATTAAGACTTTATTCCCCAACCTCCAAATTGCAAACCTTACAATATATATAGTTTCCATTGCAACTAAGATTACAAAATAGATGGAGGAAATAAAGGAGATAAGGAGATAGAAGAAGTTGCGAGAAGAAGGGGATCAGGAGATAGAAATAGGGGAGGATAAGTAGGGATAGGGATAGAGATAATTTATAGAAGATGCTTCTACCGACATTTACTGCCAACCTTGCCACATTCATGAGGTCAAACTCTATCACTCTCCCCCTTAAAGTTGAGAGGATTAACAAGACAATATCTCAACTTTATAAATTGAGCTTTAGCCATGCCTTTGGTGAATATGTCTGCAACATTCTCCAAAGTACTGCAATATTTAAGCTCAAAAATATCTTACTCCACCATGTCTTGGATGAAGTGATACTTCATATCAAAGTGTTTTGTTCTGATATGGTGGATAGGATTATATGCCAACTGAATGGAATTGATGTCATCATAGTATAATCTGGTAGGACCACTTTACTGTTCTCCAATATCTTCAAGGACTTTTCTCAACCATAGGGTTTGAGTACTAGCATATGTTATGGCTATATACTCGACCTCAGTAGATGACAATGCTACAATAGTCTGCTTTTTAGAACTCCATGTAATTAGTCTTGATCCTAGACTAAAACAATTCCCTGATGTAGATTTTCTATCATTGATGTTGCTACCCCAATAACTATCATTGAAGCTAACTAACTTGATAGTATTACATTTTTGGTAATGGATTCCAAAATCCAATGTACCCTTTACATATCTGAGAATTCTTTTAGCTACTTGTAAATGCAACTCAAATGGATTATCCATAAACCTTGAGACAAGAGTAACATCATACTGAATATCAGGTCTTACGTTGGTGAGAAACATCAAACTCCCAACCATGCTCCTATAAGTGGTCATGTCAACCTTTGATGCTTCATAATCCTTGCTCAATTGGATCCCATGTCGAATTGAAGTTGCAACTACTTTGCAATGTTCCATAGCAAATTTATTGATCATATCCTGAGCATACTTGTGTTGACAGATTAAGATATCTCTATCTATATGATGAACTTCCATGCCTAGGAAGTAGTGCATTAATCCCAAATATTTCATCTCAAACTATTTCATCATGGAGTGTTTGAACTCCATATTCATCTGATCATTACTACCCATAAATATGAGATCATCCACATATAAAAAAACTATGAGGATGTCTTTACCTTGATTTAGGTAGTAGAGAGTTGGTTCATTTTTGCTTCGGGTTAACCCATATTCCTTGAAATAGCCATCAATGTGAGATTACCATGCTCTTGATGCTTGCTTGAGGCCATACAGTGCTTTTTTAATTTTATAAACAAGGTGCTCCTTACCTTGTTCATAGTGCAAGAAATTTAGTCAACCACTCAAGCTACACACCCGATGTGCTAGTGAAAAGGAAGAATAGGCTTTTCAACACTTTGTGATTTTGTTTTTTTAAAAACCAAGATTGAATTATCCCACATGAGCTGTGCATGGGATAATTTGGTGTTTATAAGCATTGCCACAATAATACTAAGTCGATTGCCTTAAGGAAATTGACCTACAAGCGTTTTTCTCATGAAGTATCCAATGTTATGTCGCCACATATGCACCCCTTAGCCTGTGCCACATGTCTATGCCCTTGCCCATGTCAGACAAATTTCCACGTCACCTACTCTTTTAGCCTCTGTTGCATGGCATCCCTACTACCATATATTGTCCTTATCTTGTGTCCACATTAGAGTCTATTAGTATCTGTTTCCAGTGGCCTGATGCCACATGTCGCATTCAAGTCCAGTGGTAGTCTGCCACATGTTTGGTCATCATCACCTTGGTCTACGTGTAGTCACTGATTAGCTGCCATGTTAGCTACATCTAGGGTCTATCAAATCCACTTCAAGATATGTATTAGGTTGTATGCGCACTACCTCAAAGTGTATTCTATATCTTCCAGATCTACATCGGTCATATGCATGCCACCTCAATAATCATACCTAAATATGGAATACCTGGGTAGTCCTACTACCTCAAGAAGCATACCTGGACCTCTTCACAGGTCAACTCCCTCTACTTGACCTGGAATACCATATCTGGACCTCCTGATCTGATACCAGAGTGTGATAGATAAAGAGGCGACAAATTAAGACTTTATTTCCAACCTCCAAATTGTAAACCTTACAATATATATAGTTTCCATTGCAACTAATATTACAAAACATACAGAGGAAATAAAGGAGATAAGGATATAGAAGAAGTTGCGAGAAGAAGGGGATCAGGAGATAGAAAGAGGGGAGGATAAGTAGGGATAGGGATAGAGATAATTTCTAGAATATGCTTCTATCAACATTTGCTGCCAACCTTACCACCTTCGTGAGGTCAAACTCTAGGTGAGTATCCTCCAATTGATCTTGGAGGAGCTATCATCGTTGATCAGATACTAGTCTATGTGATCTATCAAGTTGATCAACCGTAATAGGCCTTTGGTATGCATGCTATATGTGAGTGACCTTATGGGTTTTGTACCCATATGACTGATTTGTGATGCTTTTACCTTTGTTTATAAAGATAGCATTGGCATCCTGCTAAGATCTATGCTCTATGCCACCATGCGTGGATGGTGGAAGTATCACATGAGGGCACTTGGAAGCCTCTCCATGCTCTCTAGCAGTCCTAATAGAACCCCCACTATGCTCACTCAAAGCATGCATGGGTGAAGCTGAATGCTTATAGCCTAGCTACTCAAGGAAACTACCTAAGCCATCTAACTTTCTAGATCACCACTATTCGTGTGGTGGTGTTCCATTGGCTCCAACCTTAGCCATATTAATAGTGATATTTTGAGGTTCACTACATTCAAGAGTCTACATAGGCCTATGCTCAATGGCAGCCCTATCTACATGCCCTTTAATGGGAGGGTCTTGATCCCATCTGTACTTTGAAGGGGGAGCTATGGATCCTCTTGTAGTTCTATGATGTAGGGGTACCAACTTGGACCCCTGTATAACATACTCTCCAACAAATCCTATGGACGTGTGTGCAATGTGATCTTGGTAATGGCTTCTAAGTGGAACACCCTCATGTTGAGAGGCTCCATGCTCTATTCTACATCTAGAAGAATGCATAGAAGCTCCTCTATTGGGGGTACGCTCAATAGGTTCTCTTCATGTCAAATTGTATCCTCTAATGATCATTGAACAACATTCAAGAAGCCATGTGGATGAGGGTTCGACATGTGTTGCTATGAATTTTTTGGGGCTTGGTTATTGGAATCAGGCTTATGCCTTTCCTGACCACCCCGTGTCTCCACTATGGTGTACCTAGTGTCTAGATTTATCTTATTATGCAAACAAGGTATACACTGGTGATTATCTATTTTACAATTTAAAATGAGCCCTAAAATGTTTTATGTTATTTCAATGATTTGTTGTATCAGTATTAGAAAGTCTTATCATGTTTTGAAAAACTTTTTGGATGATATTTTCAATTTAAATTAGCTTTCACTGGTATGCTTGTATCTTGACAACCTGGGTGTGAATCCAGGCCACATAAATCCCTCGTGTGTGGCAATGAAAATCCAAACCCGTACAAGGAGCATTGGTCCTACCAGTACCTCATCCATTTTACCCCGATCAGTGTTATGCCCTCCAAAGATAATACATACAAATTTTCTAGGGTATAAAAGGGTTCTTGGGCCCGGTCTTGGTCTAGAACAATAGGTACATGGAAGTTGGACCAACGGATGGAAATAACTGCCATTGTCATTGGACCCTAGTAGTGGTTGGATGTCACTCCCAACTCACTCGAATTTAATTGCAATGTGGTGTGTGTGGTTCATTTTAATATTTGCATATAAAGTAAAATGCATAATACAACATAAATGATTATTTCCTACATGATATGCAAAAAGAAATGTTTCATTTTAGAGAATGCATGCTATATCCTATATTATTTTTAAAAATACAAGTTATGATGATATAGCCTCTGAATGGGCCTCAAGAATGCAATAAAACACACAATTTAAACCTAGCATGATATATTCTAGGGTAGAATGCAATCAGAGGTCCGCTGTTCCTAGCAACACCTAGACAAACTCAGAAAAAGAAAGAAACCCTAAGACCTAATTTGTTTACCTATTTTTTTTAGTGTCCTAATTAGATTTATCTTTTCTACTTTATAGAAAATATAGATAAAATAAAAAGTACAGAGAGTGAAAAATTAGGCCTATCTCAGGTCCTCGTATGATCAAGCTTTGGCTCCCTTATTTCTATTGTGTCTGCTATGAATTGCAAGTTTGATGCACGATTCAGACTATAGCCTACATTTTGAAGCCATAGGCCAACAATGAGACCGCAAATAAAACTTGTGGTTTGCACCTGTAATAAAAAAAACACAGGGGTCAGAGATCAACTACAAGAAATATGGAGTTCCACCATGATCGCCTTTTGACCTATCCAAAAACCAATGCACCTATCTATTGTATAAATCAAAATCAACATAATAACATCACATAATGAACAAGAATGCAGATGATGAGAAAATAGATGCTTCTTTTATTAATATTGAAAAGAGTCTTGGTTACAATCATGGACCTCTTAGGGTTTCCCAAATGTTGATACGATTAATACAATTCCCATACCCCCAATGGGGTCGACACAATACTAATACTCTCTAAATAGTCACAAACTACTCTAGGGTGGAATTGACCCTCTTCTTCGTATTGAAGAAGGAAATTTATGGTTGAATCTCCTTCGAATCTATTCCCTGCGATCAAGAAACAACATAAAAGTGTTAAACGAATAGGTAGCCTCTCATGATGAGGCCCTTTGAGGAAAATATGCATAAATATGCCATAAAAAACTATGAAATCAAGAATATGAATAAAACATATAAAATTTGTGCAATATTCATAAATATTCTTAGAAACATGAAAGCAAGAAGTGCAGATATCTATCTACTTGATCAATTGCATGAAATTAAGCAAGTTAACATGAAAAGAAGTCATTAATTTCCTACTTGCTATATTGAAAACAAGATTGATTAAACCCTAAATATAATGGTAAGATTGTTTCTAAACATGAATTAACCCACTAAAATGACTAATCTAACCTAATTAAGCATAATGAAAAGAAAAAAATAAGAAGATCTATCACCTATTTTAAACCGTAGCTAGGATGAGCGATATGCACTGTAAACCATGGCTGTCAATCACATCGAGCAACAAAGTAACTTTACCTTCCAAATATAGGGTTGTGGGCTTGATCCTCCTTGTAAAATTGATGATCAAGGGTCACCTCAGTGTCCTCTAATAGGTTTGGTGGTTGAATTGCTCGATAGGACCTCCATTTTCCCAAATTTGCATTTATTGGTATTCTAGCTCCTTAGGGCATCCATGGCATAAATTGTCATGATGCTTGGTGAATTGGAAAATAAATGGCAACTAGGCTCTCTCAATGCACTCAAGTGAGTCCACATTTCGACAAGGCTTCACTGCTCTAATATCCAACTCTCTCTCTGATTAATATCACTATATTTTGATAGTGCTTCGCTATCAAAATACACTATATCATTGCCCTAATTCGAAGGAGTACTTATAGGACTACCCAAGGGATAGGGGTGGCTTCATGGAGAAGCCAATATCAAGAAGGGGTGGTTAGGACAGTTGGATTTGAAGCTTCTATCCTTTAACCATCTTATTCTAGAACAAATGGTTGTTCAAACCGATTTGTCTTGTATGAAGGTCAATCGAAATTCATTTTAGACCATAGGTGACAACTGTAGTTCAGACTATAGACTGTAGGTCTCAACCATGATTCATACTGTAGACCATAGGTCTCAACTGTGATTCAAACTGATTAGGCCAAGGAGCCCAAATTGAGTGGTTAGAACCACTTCTCTATCTTGGAGTCTATCCAAGATCTTCCATATGGTCTTGTAGCATGTACATATGAGTAGTCGCCATCTACATAACATGTTTTAGGTGTCTACACTTCCCTTTGTGTATTTTATTTGTGTTTATGGATAAATGAACATGTGCATTTTGTAATTTTGGTAAATGGATTGAATGTACAAATATAATAGAATGTATGTGAGGTTTTCCTAAGACTTAAACACTCTAGTTAACTGATCAAAGTTGTATACTAACCATACAAGAATTTATGACAAGGTATGAATCTAACCTACACAACCAAGATACTCAATATCCCTATGTGTGCAAGTGAGTTAATTTAGGTGAGATGCATAAGGATACCGCCAATGTAAAGTAGGCTATCCAAAAAACCTGTACTAAGGATCACCCTATGAATGCCATAATATGAGGTTTTGTACTTAGTTGGATTAGACCATGGGGAAATCTAGGCTACCACAAGCTAGCTCATCATAATCCCAACATTGGTCAATGAAAAATCAAGGTGCTATTGTGATAGACATATCATCATGCATAAGAATACCACGAGTGCCAAATAGGCTATCCACCAAACCTGTACTAAGGATCACCTAATGGCTTTCAAAATGCTGGGAATTCTAGGGATTCAAGTTCAAATCCCTTATTTTCTTTAAATTTATTTGGGATGATTACTCATATGTAGTGATGATAATCACTATTTATTTTGTTTTGGTTGAGCAAGGGATTTGTCTAGTGATGAAAATCGCTAGTTTTCTTGTGCTTTTGATTTGTGCACTTTTGTATTTTTGATTTTGTACTTTGATTTTTGGGTATTTGAATAAGGATTTTTGTAGTGGTGAAAACCACTATTTATTTTGGGGGAATTGGGTAGGGAAGAGCTTGTAATTTTGCAAATTCTTAGAATTATTTGGCCATTCACACAGGGGGATGAGCAGGATAACATTTTCACTTAATATAACCTACACCACGTTGCAGTTTCATAATTCCATTTGTAAAACTTGGATTTTTAATGTGTTTATAATGTGTTGGGATTTTGTGTATACAAGGTATAATCTAAGCAAGACTCTACCTTCTAAAAATAAGGACATCTTTCTAAAAAAATTAACAAGAAAAGATATGGTTGAGTGACTGAAAATCCTAAAGATATTCTAAAATAAATGACTTATGTGGCGGTACACAATCACTACATATAACCAATGTGAAACTATATGTAAATGTGATATGTGAAAATGGGATTGTGTGGATAATGACATTGCCGTAGTTGTTTTTGTTGGAATGATGAATAATACATAGTCTTAGTGCTAGACACATATGAGCTACCCTAAGATGCAAAGTTCAAAAAAGAGGATGCATAATGCAAATGACTGTATAATGTAATGAGTTGTAGTGCGATGCTATGCAATATGATATTTTTGTATTTTGATGTTTTGAAAATGTTTTTGGATTTTTATTGATAGATGTGATGAAAATGCAATGTGATGCAATGTTTTTATATTTTGATATTTTTCATGAAGTTTTTATGTTTTTGATATGCATATGTAACCAACGAACTTAACTAGATACCCATTGGAGCAGGTTGGGGATTGACCAAGTGGTTTTTGGAAACCCTTGGAGCATTTTGGGGGATTGACCAAGCAATTTTGGGAACCCTTGGAGCCTTTTGGAGATTGACCAAGCGGTTTTAGAAACCCTTGGAGCCTTTTGGGGTTTGACCAAGTGATTTTGGGAACCCTTGGAGCATTTTGGGGTTTGACCAAGCGGTTTTGGGAACCCTTGGAGCCTTTTGGGGATTGACCAAGCAGTTTTGGGAACCCTTGGAGCCTTTTGGGGATTGACCAAGCGGTTTTGGGAACCCTTGGAGCATTTTGGGTGGGCTATGGCACTCTAAACATGGAAGGGCCTCAAATGAATGATGTTCAAGGGCTCAAGGTCCTCGGTTCCTTCAAGAGAGGCTAAACGGTATGTTTTGGGTCCTATCTGACTAGTGATGACAAAAGGACCTAACCAATTTATTGAAAAATTATCCCTTAACTACGGTGGCAAGTTATAATTTTGTTGGTTCTATTTCAGAACAAGGTCACCAACCTAAAAGTATCTAAGATGAAATTTTATGTTATATGCTCTCTTAAGTTGCTCTTGATAAACACGTAAATGCTCAAGGGCATTAACACATCGCTCATAAAGCAATGTAAGTTGGTCTAGATGGGCTTGCCACACTGTGTCATCATCGATGAAATCTTGCATGGATATGTGCAGTGAAGGGATTTCCAGCTCAAGAGGCATGACTACCTCTACACCATATACTAGTGAAAACGGGGTTGCCCCAGTGGGTGTCCGGATACTAGTGCAATAGGCCCATAGGGCAAGAGGTATCTGTGTATACCAATCCTTATGATTATCCTTAAAAGTATTTTTAAGGATGGAAATTAATGTTTTGTTTGAGGCTTCTGCTTGCCCATTTGCTTGTAGATAGTATGGTGTTGAAACGTTGTGTTTAATATTATACTTTTTCATCAAATAATGCACATATTTGTTCTTAAATGATGTCCCATTATCCGAAATGATATTGGATGGAATACCAAAATGACAAATGATATTATGCAATATGAAATCCACAATGTAGGTTCTAGTCATAGAGGTAAGGGAAACTGCTTCCACCCATTTGGTAAAGTACTTGGTGGCCATGATGATAAACATGTGATGGCACGAGGATGCGGGGGAGATCTTCCCGATGAGATCAAACCCCCACTATAAAAATAGCCAAATCAATTGAATAAGTTGTAAGGATTGGGAATGTATATGTGTCAAGTTTTCATGGTGTTGTCACTTTATTTATTTCATAACATACGTGCAAAATATCACTCTAGGGTTAACCAATAATAGCCCATGCAAAGAATGCACTTTATGATGGCCATGATGCTGAAATGACCACCACATGTACCGTCATGGGCTTGGGAAATTTCCCAAGCTAACTCTTGTTTCTCTAAGAAACAAAGGAGAATACCTTCATAGCTCCAATGATACAAAATGTGTCCTAACAAGACATGTTTTTCTACTTTTTGTTTAAACATACTTTTGGCAGCATGCAAAAATCCAGGTGGGAGTCTACCAAGATTTAGGTAATATCGAATGGGAGTATACCAAAACCTAATGTTCAGAAGCCTCGATAGCATGAACTCCCTATACCATTTGAAGTTCATACCTAGAAAATTTTGATCGGGAAAGAACTTGTAAGAATAGCATTGTGTTGCTATCAAAGAGGTATGGGGGAACAAAGACCCCCAATCAACATGATTCGGGCAATTATGAATGTGTAAGAACCTATTATGAGATGGTTCAATTTGAATAATGTAGATTCTTTGCATGGCCTTAGAGTCTTCATGCTCTATCATAGATTGTGACAACATCTTGATTTGAATGGTGGTCATTTCATCAAAATTGTTTTATAGAATTAGTGACCCCAAGGAAACCATGGTATCTACAAAATGATTCGATGATCGGGGAGTGCCTCGATACTGTACCTTTTAAATTTTTCTAGGAATTTATCCACAAGGGATTTGTAGGCTTGTAGCACTGGACATTTACATTGAAAAGTCCCTTTGATCTAGTTTACAATAAGTAGTGAGTCACCAAAAATGTTGAGCTTTTTGATGTTCATGGTGACAACTGCTTGAAGATCTATGAGTAGGGCTTCATATTTAGTGTTGTTATTGGTGCATGGGAAATCAAGTTTAAATGACAAAGGCAATGAAGCCACTTGAGGTGTAAAAAAATGATCCTTGCACTGCCCTCTTGCTTACACTTGGAGCCATTGAAGAATAAGGTCATATCGGCCTGTGGCTCAGGCTCATCAAAATCTGGCGATTCTGAGATATGGAAGATCCCATAATTGAGTAGCTCCATGCTAAGAGGTTGATCGTCTTTGAGAGGAGCCTCTACAAGTTGATCTATGATGACCTAACCTTTGATTGACTTTTCTTCAATTAACATAAGGTCAAACTCCATCAACAACATGATCCATTTCACTGTGTGACTACTGTGATAAGTATGACTCATCATGTAGCGCAATGGATTCTCCTTAGATAATACATATGTGGTATGAATAAGCATATAATTGCATATATTTTTGGTGGAAAATACCACCACTAAGCATAGCTTATCAATGTAAGCATTAATTTAGCTCATAACTGACCAAGGTGCAGTTAGGATATTAATTAGCATGTTCTTTATGAAATTCATTCTTTTGGGCTAACATGACGCCCAATGCAGTCTAAGTGGTTGAGATGTATAAGTAGAATGGTACTCCTGGTCTAGGTGGTGCCAACACTGGTGATGAAGCCAGGTATTGTTTTATTTCATCAAAGACAGATTGGCACTCATAATCCTAGTGAAACGTTACCCCATTGTGCAAAAATTTGTTCATTGGTCAGCATTTGTTAGATAATTGTGCTATGAAGTGCTTGATTGACATGAGCTTGCCCTGTAAGCTTTGTAATTGCTTGATGGTAGTCGAGGGAATAATTTCAAGAATTTTCTTAAATTTATTTGGGTCCACCTCGATGCATTGCTTGGAGACTATAAAGCCCAAGAGTTTTCTAGATGTGACATCGAAGATGCACTTATTGGGGTTAAGTCTAATGTTGTGCTCAATAAGTTGATCGAGGACATTGCGTAGGATATCAATATGCTCATGGCACAAAAGTGATTTGGCCAATAAGTCATCCATGTAATCTTCTAGGATCTTCTACATGTAATCATGGAAGATGTATGTCATGGCACGCTGGTAGGTGGCACCAACGTTTTTAAGGCCAAAGGGCATGACCTTATTACAAAATGTTCCCCAAGGCATTGTGAATGTCATTTTGAATTGGTCTTCAAGATTGATACACATCTTATTATATCCCAAGAAACCATCCACTAGAGAAAAAGTTTGGTGGCTCACTGTAGCATCTAATAATGCGTCAATTCTAGGAAAAGGAAAATCATCCTTAGGACTCGCCTTATTCAAATCTTGAAAGTTAGTGCATATGCAAATCCTCCTATCAGGCTTGTTTATGGGGACCATGTTGGAAAACCATGGTGGATAATCTATGGAGATAATGTAATGTGCATCCAACAAATTTTGTAACTCATCCTTCACCATTAAGGCTACTATTGGGTGCATATTTCGTAGCTTTTTCATTATTGGCTTGTTTGCTGGGTCAAGCATCAGATTATGCATGACTAGTTTTGGTTCTAGTCCAGGCATGTATTTATAGGACCATACAAAAACCTTCTTCTCCATTAGAAGGATAGTGAAATCAGCTCAATATTTAGGGGATAAGCTCTCCACTAGCTTGACAATCTATGAATTTTTTGGATATGAGTCAATGTCTACATCAACCATTACCTCGATTAACATATGTGATCCCTCCTCCAAATGATGTGGGATAAGGATCAGATGAATGCCATCTATTGAGTTAAGGTAAAAAATGGGAACGTTAGGTTCTACCTCAACATGAAATACATCTTGAGTAGGTCATGGGGTGAAATGAAACATATCATCATAAGTCCAGTACTTAGAGGGTGATGGGGATGAATCAACATGATCCCAATCAATAGCATCTAGATCCAGATACAATGGCTTGGAAGGATCGACCAGTTTACGGAGTAGAGTGGTCAAGTCAATGGAGATCATATTGATGGAATGAATTAGATATCTAGGACCACAGATGAAAAAATTCTCATTGATATTATCTCCCACCTCTAGATGTGGTTATGGGAGAATGGGGATCACCGAATCCTATTTGGGAATAAACTATAGAATGGGATCATTAGGCTCAAGGAGCTCCATGTATGTCGACAGATGTGGGCAGATCCTATGATAGATTTTGTCTAGATTGATAGACCTTGACCTTAAGTGTGGGCTGACATGCAACTGACAATACATATCTTCTATGTCGATGGGCTTGTGATGTGACACAAATAATTGGGACCAAGATAGGCCCTCTCCATTTCATCTTCATCATCACTATCATATATGAAGACCCCGATGCTACCCACTAGAATTGGATGATTAGGTAAGTGAGGACCCATATATGCTCGTTCCTCATAATCATTATCATGGATGAGGACTTTGTAATTATTGTCTTACAGTGCCATGGGCACCTGAGGATCAAGTTGATCGAGTAGATTGATCGAGCCCTCCCTAGGGTGTCTAAATTCTTGTGGGGGAACTGGATCTTTAGGAGCCATGAGATACTACCATATAGGCTCATGTATAGGGAAAATCCACATGAAATCCTCTTGTTGGTCATCAATAGGAACAACCTGTGAATGGTCATTTTTTGACTCAAAAGGGTCATAAGGTGCCACCTCATAATCTAAATCATTGTTAGAGGTCCATTCGTAAGAGGTGCCTTGATCTGATTCATCACAAACATGGGGGCAACTCCATGAACTCTCACCTCTCATAGAATATGGGAGAATGTTGCTAAGAATCATAGGATTCTCATCTAAAAGCAGGAAGTAATCCCCCAATGAGTAGACTGTGTGGGGATTGGCATAGGGATCTCAAGCCAATATGTCCTTGTAGCCTATGCATAAATGATCCAAGCCATCCACAAGGACATATAGGCAAAGGATTGATGTGTCCCACTCCCAACTTATCATACGACATTTGGTACTATGGTTGATAGGGGCTGCGCACGCCTTGCTCATAATGACCTAACCCATAACCATACCAATTGCATAAGTCAAGGTACTTTAGGGTGAAGTATAGATTAGATAGATAGTTGATATATTCACCAAAAAGCTCTTCATCCTCTTCTTCCTACTGATAAGGCTTGATACCATAGTATAGGACTCCATAGAAAAAAATTATTTTATTTGAAGGGAGGCCCAAGGGGATAATGGTATCGATAAGGATATGAGGTCTACCCATGTCTTGTACTAATTTAATAGTAGGGGTGGCTACTAAATTTCTCACGATGTACTCTCCCATGCCTTTAGTGGACATATCAACAATGATAGTCAATGGTGGAGAGGGAGGAAATGGGAGTGCTTCCTGAGTCCAATCCATGTTGGGCTCATTAGGTGAATTTGCTTCCATTAGACTAGGAATATCTTTAGTAGATATGGTGGAAATGGTTTGGGGGACCTCATAAATGAGCATCTTCCTAGTATACTTAGATGGATCCACATATGGTGGTGGCATCTACAAAAGAGCTGAAGATGAATACGGGGTAGATTGCAATGACGATGAATCCATGGGTGGGGATGATGTTGGAATCGGGTCCAGATTGGACTTATTCAAGTGGAAATCTAGGTGAGTCAATGGGAGGGTCGATTCGGATAGGTGTTACACCATATTGCAATATTTAAAGGGTTCCAAGTCTACAGAGACTAAATGGACCTACCCTTCGTATGTGTACTTTAGGTACTGGTGAGTGATTGAAGGGACCCATTTCATGTCCCTAATCCAAGGTCTACCTAGTAGGATATTGTATGCCATTTCACCCTCTAATATGTGACACAATTTAGGTATTGCATTTTTCCCTACCTAGATAGGTAGGATGATTGTGCCAACTATTGAGCATATAGCATCATTAAATTCTCGCAGGGTGTATGTGGACACAACAATGTGCGATACTGGAAGTTTGAGATGCTTCAACACCATTGTAGTAATGATGTTACTGGATGAACCAATATCCACCAAAAATATCTTGAAGGGGGTCCCATTCACACATGTGATGATGTGTAAGGGTGGGTCCACCATATCATTTGGAATAGGCTTAAGTTCATCCTCCCTAAAGGTAATGACCAACTCGGTGCATTGGCACACATGCCCCACAAAGTTATTGAATGAATTCTCTTCCTAGAGTTGCAACTCAATGGATTTTAGAATCTCCATTAAATCTTCTCTATGAGGTTTTGATTGCTGAATCAGCTCATATATGGAGAGCCTAGCCGATGTGGTCCTCAAAAACTGAGCAAATTTTGTTTGGATCATGACCATCGATCTAGGTGGGAGAGTCTGCATTGGAGGTGGCACAGGTTGTGATGTCGATAAAATTTCATTCAAAGCCATAGGAGATGCGATTGGACTTGGGTACTTCTTGTTCCATGTCACAATGCTCACCATTCCTACAAATCCCTACTTGGGGTAGTTTTGGTGTACCTCATTCACTTGGGGTATGGGCTTGGCCTACCCTCCATGGGTAGATAATGGATCTTTGAAGACCTCCATATGTTGATTGTTTGGTACCATAAGGTTGTCTACCATGAGAGAGTTGTTGTCAATAAAGTCCTACAATAAATTCTTGAATTTATAGCATACATAGATATCATGCCCTTTCTGCTTGTGATACTTGTAGAACAAGTCTTCACAATAGCCTTTAGGTTTTGGTGCATTCAAATATATATGTCTACTCTTAGTTAGGTGGACCAAATTGGTGGCAAGAAGGTGGTCAAATAGGGAGTCCATACACTCTATTATGGGTGTGAATTGCCGCTTGGAGTGACATTATTGATTTTGCCCTTATTTTTTGTTTTCTTTCTCATAGTTCCTAGGAGGTGTGGCTTGATGATTTGGCTTCTAAGGCTATGATGGTTGCACCAGCTCTGGGACACTAATTGCAACCTGATTAACCACAATGGGTTTAGGTTGTGCTATGCTAGTATTGGTGGCCTTAGTCCACTCCTTGCAAGGTTTTACAATCTCGCCCTCTTGAATCTTGATTTCTTTGATTGTCTTAGCCTATGCTAGGGCGTCTTCAAGAGTCGCATACTGTTGTAGCTACAACAACAAGGATATGAGTCTTAAGAAGCTTTTGGTAAACATTTGGGTTAACTCCAACATGGGGAGTAGATAAGGCAGCTTTGAAAGCAAGGTCGTCCATCTATTTTTGTAATTATTGATTGATTCATCATCATACTGCTTAAGACCAACCAAGTTAGCCAGTGTTACCTTCTTCTTGGTATTAAAGGTCTGGGAGGCAACGCTGGATAAGGACTAGGAGACCTTTCCTAAACCATATTATGTTTCCTTAGATAGATCTCCATTCTATGGGTGGTAGGGGTTGGAATGATTTTATGTAAGGTTTTCTAAAATAGCTTGTTGGTTTGGTGTTGAATCCATTCTTTCTTGAGCTGATGCAAGTGTTCTAGCCACTCTTTATCATGTCAAAGTTGCTTGCATTGCGCTTGGCATTCTGCGTATTTAGAAACTACTTGATTTATTTGTTTCCCTATTTAGGGTCTAGGTGGACTACATGGTTCCCCTTGATATCTTTCTTAGTCATGGTGATTCGAGATCTCTATAATGCACTTACATCTATTGATATTGATTGCATTCACCTGAGGCTCTAGCCAAAATAGGTGTTCCTTATATTCAAAAGATGCGGAGGTGCAAAACCCCTACATAGTGTATTGCTCTTGAGGAATATCATGGAACTCCTCATTCCTTCCTTCATACATGAGGAAAGGTAGGGCTGAGTTAGCTTGCCCTATGTGATGAACTTCATACTCATCTTGGTGTCTAGGCTGTCGAACCCTCATAGGGTGACATTGGAGCAACACATCATCATTTTGCTTTGTCCAATGTGTATTGTGAGGTTTTTGCCCTTGAATGGGAACTTATTTTATAATAGTCACATGGATGCATGGAACTGCCCTATCTTCTATTTCCTTGGCTCACATCAACCACTCATAAAAATGAGCATTTGATGGAGCTACATAGCGAGAGTATTCTCCCTGATTTGGCTCATGATGAATGGGGGTATCCCACATAGGGCTCCCTCGAATTTCCTGCTCTGTCCTAGCTATTCGTGGACTAGGGTGAGTGTTAGTCCACCAAGGAGGTATGACCAAATCCTTGGGACTATAATAGAGGTAACTTGTGCCTCCCTTTCCACTCTTTGTAACTTCCACACTTGAGTGGGCTTGGCTATGGGTACACACCATCATGAAAAGACTCTATCAAATGCTAGTGTTTATCTTATTTACAAGTTTTTATGAAACAAAATGTAAGAGGGAAACACACAATCAAAAATATGTTTATCTTATTAATGAATTAAGATATGTGCCCTAAACTAGTTGATGTTGTTTCAGATTTGTTGTAAAGAGACCTTGTGTCATGTGTTTTGATAAAGTTGGATGGTATTCTCAAGTTAAAATGGATTTCACCTATATACTCCCAGATTGAAAACCTGGTGATGAACTCCAGGTCATGTTATCCCACCTATAATGTGTGGTGATGAGGTCCACACATGGCTAGGGAGAAAAGGTCCTACCAGTTCCTCACCTAGTTCACCCACAGTCTACGATACACCTCCCCGAAGGGAGATGCATGCTATAACCCATGGGCTATGATGGATATTGGAACTGGCCTTGGAAATATGGATTGGGTTTGAGGGATTTGAACCAAGTGGATGGAGATGAAACCCACCGTCACTTGTGCTCTACTAATGGTTGGTGATGAAATCCGATTCGTTAGCATTTAAATGGATTGCGGTGTGTGTGATTCCTTTTAAAATTAAAGAAAGTAAAAGAAAAAAATACTCAATGATTTATTTTCACTAAATGCAAGATTTAAATGATGTTTTACTTTTAGAAAGTTAGTGTGAATATAGAAATCACAATTGAAAGCTTTTAAGAAAGCAAACCCTAAATGCTTAGCTCACCATTGGGTAAGCCACATGCAAGCAAACCAAGGAGATGCAATCCTAACTGATGTTTTTCTAATTTTTCCACTTTATGTATATTTTTTTTGGTGTTTTGCATTTTTAATAAAGGAAATGCAACTTCTAAACTTTCTAAGTAAGCAAGCTAAAGCAAGAAAAATCAACTTAGACAGAAAATTGTAAATGAAAAACAGAAAAGGAATAGTGGAAAACCTACCTCTTCTCTGCCAAAATCTGTTGTCTCTGGAATTTTTCTCAGAAAAGGCTCTATTTTCTATTTTACCTAGGATGGGATGAATTGTAGGTCTACATTCATCATAGGCAGGTATGTATTTGCATCTGCCCTAGGGTGGCACGAATATCAGGCCAGAGTTCATTCCTACCGAGAGCGACTAGCACCTACAACCAGAAAAGGTGAAAAACAAGTTAGAAATAAACCTAGGACAAAAAGGGACTAGGTACCACCATGATCGCCACTGAAGCAATGGAAAAATGGTGCACTTGAACTGAAGTAAAAAATCACTAATATGTTCTAAGGCCTATGAAAACAAGAGATGACGCATGCGAATAACAAGAAAAGTGATAAATGACAAGAATTAAAGCAAGTAAATTGGCTTCTTATTAAACGGATTCAAATCATGTTACAATGCATCCCATTGATATAATTAGTTACAAATAGGGGTGCCCAAAGATCTCAATATTTTCAAGGAACATGGTGCACATCCATTATTTTCCCGCATGCCCACACTCGAAGTGGGTGGGCCAAAAGTCACCGCCACTTGTGTCAATTATATTATCATATTTTGATGTCTCCAAATGTGTTTTAGAACCTGAAACTACACACAAGGAAGCAAGAAATCATCAAAATCAAATGTGTGTGATTCAAAACATGCAAACCCCACAACCTAGAAATGAATGCATATAGCATGCCTATAGAAAATAAAATCCAAATCACACAAAAATAAAGGGAGATATAAAATAGAAGTTTTTGGGATGATATCACCTAATTTTATAAAGAAATTGCATCCGAGGAGGGTGTGCAATCCAACTGCCTGTTGTCAACCTACAAAAGGACAAACATGCAATTTCCTTATCTAGACATATCAAAAACCTACAAAACTTGGTTAGTAAGCATAATACAATATATTTAGAGAACCGATGTAGTTATATTCCACATATTCAGCCCATATTCACCTGCATTCAAATATGGATCCCACAAGCCTATGAAATAATAAAATTGCTATAACTTGGCCAATATACGTCAAAAAGTAGTGAAATTTGAACTGAAGCATAATTATAATATGTAATAAATAAATAATTAAAAATATTCAATAAAATATACATGAATTTCTATTCATACTGGGATGGGGCGGATTCGACTATCACAAATTGGGGGGCACTCGGGGTGGGATGCCCACCAATTATTCCTAATTTTGACACCAATCCAATGAGAATCGATGCAAAACACTGAGGGGAGTTATATCAAAAAATTTGGGATGGATATTCAGTCAATGGATTAGGTTTTGGAATTATATTGTGCCTCTTTGGACCTCCCAATAACCTCTCTCGCTAAGGAGAAATTATGGATGAAAGAAAGCAAAATAAGGTGGGGGGAAATTTTGGCAGCACTTCATTGCAAATCCTAACACTCCTCCTTGATATTTTGTATGAGAATGGCATCCAATTTATAGACCTAGGATTTCCAAGGGTCAAAGAGCATGCAAGGGCACGTGGGGCCCAGGGGTCCATTTGTCCATCAGGAGAGCATGCACTGGAGGGGGAAGAGAATCTCCCAAAAATGGCCTCACTAATGAGGTCTGTCATGGGAATGCTCAAATTCAGACCTATATACCTTGAATAGCAGGGCAAGTGGCAATTTCTAGGTGCCACTTTTCCAGATTTGATTTTTTTCCAATCAAAACTACCATTTTCCCCACCCAAGAACGAATGCTACTATTCACCCTTGAGTGAGATGAATAGAATTTGTATTCATCCCAAGGTGGGATGGATAGGAACTAGGTCCCAAAAAGTCCCAAAATTGGCTTGGGACATTCCAAAAATATGCTAGGAGTGGTTAGAACCACTGATTGACCTCTAAGGGTTGTCCTAAGGGCTTTGTGCATCAATTTAGTCAAAGATTTTGGTAGCATAATCAGATTGACATAATTTTTGTGTCTACAGTGTCATAAGATCCACTCCAAGTGTCTTGTAGAAGACACAACTCCAACTCAAACTTAAGACAAAGGACGAGTGGCAGAAGATAAGTGTCAAACTTTCAAGTGTAGGCATAGTGCACATTATAAAAATATTCTAACTTTCCCCCTTAATGTGCACTATCCTAAGTATAGAAAAATAAAAATAAGTCAACATTTGATAACATTCCCCCTTAATGTTGACTTCTATTACATAGATAGAGCAATTTTCTAAATTGAGAAAACTTGTCTTTCCCAAGTGACTTGGTGAAGATGTATGCCACTTGATATTGAGTTGGTACATACTCCATGTGTATAATGTCTTCTTGGACCATTTCTCTGATGAAGTGATGATGGATCTCAATGTGCTTTGTTCTAGCATGGAAAATTGGATTCTTGGTCATCTTGATGGTACTTTGATTGTCACAATATATATATATATATATATATATATATATATATATATATATATATATATATATGTGTGTGTGTTGTGTGTGTGTTGTGTGTGTTGTGGTGTGTGTGTGTGTGTGTGTGTGTGTGTGTGTGTGTGTTGGACCATGTATGAATAGCCCAATGTCCTAAAGTAATTGCCTCAACCAAATTGCCTCCTTAGTTGCCTCAACTACTGCTCTATATTTAGCCTCTATTGAAGATAATGATACTATGTTTTGCTTCTTCATGCTCCATGAAATAGATCCTTGGCCCAACTCAAAACAATAACCTGATGTGGATATTCTAGTTTTAGGACAACTAGCCCAATCTGAATCTGTGTAGCCAATCAATGAAAAATCATCACTTGATGTATACATAAGGCCATGATGAGGGGTGGCCTTGAGGAATCTCACAATCCTCTTAGCTGCTATCCAATGGCTCTTCTTAGGATCCTACATGAATCTAGAAATAAGGCCAACTGAATAGCAAATATCTAGTCTAGTTGAAGTTAAGTAGATCAAACTTCCAACTAGCTACCTGTAAAGGGTGCCATCAACTCTTTCTTCATCATCACTATTGACCAATTTCAACTTGGTTTCCATGGGAGTGAGAGAGGGCTTCCACTCCTCCATGCAAAACCTCTCCAAAATAGATTGAATGTATTTAGCCTGTGAGATAAAAATCTTACCAGGGTGTTGCCATACCTCTATGCCTAAGAAATAGTGGAGGAGGCCTAAATCTGTCATCTCAAAATTCTTGCATAAGTCCTCCTTGAGCAACCTTATTCCTTCTATTTCATCACCTGTAATGAGAATATCATCCACATACAATGTAACCAAAATGATGCAGTTCCTCCAATGTTTCACATAGAGAGTAGATTCTGCTACAGATCTAGTGAAACCAAGGTTGATGAAATAGGAGTCAATATTTGCATACCAAGCTCGGGGTGCTTGCTTCAACCCATATAGAGCTTTCTTCAATCTAAGGACTTTGTTTTCTTGGCCTTCAATTGTGTACCTTGGTGGTTGGTTCACATACACTTCCTCCTTCAAGTGACCATTGAGAAATGCACTTTTGACATCCATTTGATATATAGGCCAATGCTTTTGAGCTGCCATAGCAATAACTATCCTAATTGTAGTCATTTTTTCCATAGGAGCAAAGGTCTCCTCATAATAAATTCCCTCTTGTTTCTTATAGCCTTGAGCTACTAGGTGAGCCTTGTAGTGATCTAGTGAGCCATATGCTTTATACTTTGCTTTGTATACCCATTTTGTGCCAATGGTATATTTGCCTTTGGGTAAATCAACTAACTCCCAAGTGTGATTCCTTTCAATGGAATCCAATTCTTGATCCATGGCAAGAACCCATTTAGGATCACCAAGTACTTCTTTGACATTAGAAGGTTTTTGTTGGCTAAGGACTTTGGCCATGAGGGCATAGTTCACTTGGTGTCTAAGGGTTGAAGGCCTTTTACCTGTATAAGTGGGAAAATGACTTTGGGATTCATATATGGTGGCTTGAACCCACTTAGGTAAAGGATTGGATGATGTAGCTTGATCATTAGATGGAGGAGGAGATGAAGGACATGGATCATTATTGGGGATTTCTTCATGTGGAGGAGATGGAGGAATTTATTTATTAATGATTGAAGAGGAAGGACTAGATGATATTGTATGCATCAAGGGAGCAACTATTTAATTAGTTAATTATAAAGTGGGGGCCATAGGAGGAGGATTATATGGGGGATACTCATGAAAGGTAACATCCCTAGATAGAAATATCCTCTTGGAAATAGGCTCATACAACTTATAGGCATTGGCACTATCACTATAGCCAACAAAGATGCATTTTTGGCTCTTATCATCAAACTTCTTTATTTTCTTATGAGGAATATGAGCATAGGCATCCCATCCAAAGACTTTAAAATGGCCCACATAGGGCATCCTTCCACTCCATGCTTATTTAGGTGTTCTTTCATGTAAGGCATTTGTGTAGGACCTATTAGTCAAGTATGCAATAGTAAGAACAACTTCTCCCCAAAATGAGTTAGGCAATGTAGTAGCATGTAACATTGACTTTGCCCTATTTGTGATTGTTTGATTCATCCTCTCAGCTACTCCATTTTATTGGGGGTTATAGGGAGTTGTGAATTGCCTCCTTATCCCATGGTACTTACAAAACTCTTCAACTTAATGGTTGTGTTTTCAATTTCATTCTCTCCTCTTGTAACTATAAATCCCATGCCTTCATCTCAAGTTTATTCACTGCAAGCTATTCTTCCTTTGGGACAAAGAGATTACAACCACGTCATTCCCTTTCTCTTTTCTTCACCTAAGGAAATTAATTGTTCTACAATTTATTTAGCTTACAAATTTGGATTTTAGTGAATTCATAGATCAAATCCAAGGATGACGAAGGTCCATTTGGAGAACAGTAGTGTTAGTATCAGTAGTACTCCTATAGAAGGAATATTAAAGAGATAAATGTGTAGACCAACAACATTTCCATTTCTTGAGGGTGCAAATGCAAATGGAAATAGGTATGTGAATCATCCAATCCACATGGAAGGGAAGTTGGGCCATGTTAGTAACTATTTTTTGATTCCATGTCACTCACGAAAGGCTATGGAGGTGATGTAGTGCACAACCACTTTGAGGAAGTGAAGAGGATGATGGAGTTCAAGGGAGCTTACAAGGTGGTTTTGCATGGGACCAGTTGACAATGGCTCAAGTGATGATGATAACATGACGGGCGAAGGTGAAGGTGGATTTGGACAAGGTGATGACCAAGGATAGAGTGGAATGGAGTGCTGAGTGGGTGGCCAACAACATTTCCAAAGGAATTGACATGTATGAATTCACAATGGGCTTCAGCTCCACATCTCATTAATGGATGAGCAAAGTGATGGATCTATAGAGAGAGCTAAATTTTCTAGGGTTTAGCAGGTCTCAAAGAAGTCAAAAGAAAATAATGATAATTATTATTAAAAAATACTAAGGATTGACCTAGAAGGTTGTGTTCATTCACTACAAGATTGCAAGTTTGTAGGAAACGGTCAAGGAATCTCATTGACATGTGTCTTAGGAAACTCTTCAATTTAAAGATTGTGTTTTCACTCTCTCCTCTTGTAACTATAAATCCTATAACTCCGCCTTGGTTTTGTTCACTACAAGCTCTTCTTCCTTTGGGACAAAGATATTGCGACCATGACATTCCCTTTATTTTTTCTTCCATAAAAGGAAATTAATTGTTCTACCATTTCTTTAGCTTACAAATTTGGGTTTCAATGAATTCATAGATCAAATCCAAGGATGATGAAGGCCCATTTGGAGAATAATAATATTAGTATCAATAGTACTCCTACAAAAGGAATATTAAGAAGATAAATGTACAAACCAACAATGTTGCCACTACTTGAGGGTGCAAATGCAAATGGAAATAGGGATGGAAATCATCCAATCCATGTGAAAGAGAAGTTGGACCATGTTGGCAACTTTTTCCTACTCCATGTCACTGGTGGAAGGTTGCAGAGTCGATGTAGTGCAACCACTTTGAGAAATTGAAGAGGATGATGAAGGATTTCAAGGGAGCTCACAAGGTGGTTCTACATGGGACCACGCTGACAATGGCTCAAGTGATAATGATAAATAAATGGGTTGAGGTGAAGGTGGAGTTGGATGAGGCGATGACCAAGGATAGAGTGGAATGAAGTGTCAAGTGGGTGACCAACAATGTTTCCAAAGGAACCGACATGTATAGAGTCACAACAGGCTTTGAATCCATATCTCACTAGCGAATGAGAAAAGATCTATCTTAAATATATACTAAACACAGTATTTTGGTCTAGTAAAAATCTGCTCAATCTCTGTCTCTATTCTGTACTAAACTCAGTCCTTTGACCTAGCACAAAACTGCTTAATATCTATCTCTATTTTGGTACAAATATATCCTCGGGTATACACCAAACTATGTCCTCAATCTATCTTCAAGCTTTACCACAAAGCTTGATCAATCACAAATAAAATCTGTTAGATCTCCTTCAAACCTTAACTCAATGTTTGAACAAATCAATCAACTCAGCTCTCAAGTCTTCTCAAAGACTTGTCTCAAATCTATTCAACAAGTACTCACTAGAACTTTTTCAATATGTTCTCAAGTCTTCTCTAAGACTTATCTCAAATCTTCTCAACAAGTCCTCACTAGAACTTGTCCAATATGCTCAAAAATTCCTCACTAGAACTTGTCCAATCTGCTCTCAAGTCTTCTCTAAGACTTACCTCAAATCTACTCAACAAGTCCTCACTAGAACTTGTCCAATATGATTGTAAGCTTCCACAAAATCTCACACTAATTTTTTCAACAAGTCTTCACCAAGACTTACCACAACTCTGTCCAATCTGATTGTAAGCTTCCACAAAATCTTACACAAATCTATCCTTAAGATTTCAAAAAAGCTTTCTCAACTCTATTTTTAAGTCCCCTCTAGGACTTACTCAAATATGCTCACAAGCTTTCACCAAAGCTTGCTTCACTCTATCCTCAAGTCCACTCTAGGACTTACTCAAATTAGCCACTAGCTTTCACAAAAGCTTTTTCAAATCAATTGCAAACTTGCACACAAAATCTCAACTCAATATCTCATAGAAAACCTCTTTCAATCACACAAACAAGTTTCACACAAAATATTGTTTGACTCACAGAAACATATAGAGAATGGTTAGAGACTCAATATGTTACTCACTCACAAAAATACTCAATCACTTTCAAAATCTCTTATTTAACCTCAGAAACATATAGAGAATGGTTAGAGACTCAATATGTTTCACACTCACAATTACTCAATCACTTTCAATTTCACTTTGCAAATCTCAAAAACATATAGAGAATGGTTAGAGACTCAATATACTTCACACACTCAATCACTTTCAATCTCTTTTTCAAACCAATTTAGAATATAGAACAATTTGTTTCACAAAATTTGAACTATCACTCCAACACTCTCCAATCAACTATGCTCAATAAACTCAACCAATAACTTGCTTACCAACCCTAAGAAAATGTTTCACCCAAATATTTCAACAACTCACACAATGGAACTCAATCTTAACTCAAGATTATTCCAAATTCACATAACAATGATACTCATGATCTTGCAAAAGCCCTAGTTTAAGATAGTTCTCAAATTCTCACTCAAGTGTTTTCACAAGAATTCACCAATCATGCATATAAAGACTTACTCAACAATGCTTATCAAACAAGAACCTTTTCTCTCCAACTTAGCATTCACAACATCCAACAATCACTCTCAAGGATAATATACCCTTACCTTTTGTTTGAAGAATATTTGACCTCAAACATCTGTCTCAATCACAATCAAATATTTTGGCAATATTCAAAAGTTAGGTAGCAAAATCTTCTCAAAAATTCACTCAAATGATTCCTCAAAATATTTCACCATACATAGCATTAGAGCTCAATTACACCTTATAATATTCACACTTCAAAATATAAGCCAACAATTTATTTAAAGAAAATAATCACAATAATCTTCTTTAAACACCTTAAAAATTTCTTCAAAGTATTTAATACATCATAGCTTATCCCAATAATTAAAAAATAATTTCCTTTTCCACCTTATAACTCCTATCTCAATTCAATTTATCAAAAAATCACAATAAAATATTAATCTTTCAAAAACCTTATAACTCCCTCCTAGAAAAAATTAATCATGCCACCTTAAACCTTAGAAGCAAATTTAATTTTGCAAAAATTAAATACCTTTGCCCTTGATGGGATTCGAACTTTCACTTGTGCTTCCACAACGCCCTAGCCATGGCCCACTTGCCACGTGAGCTAGGCACTCACCTTGGAATCAAGAAGTGCCACGTATGCTTTATTGCTATGCCTTGGCGCCAAAACCAAAATGTGAAATTACCACAAAAAATGTTGTCATCGAGGTTTAATCACGGGACCTCCCACCTGTTAGCATCCTAAGCACATAGTCGCTTGTTGTTAGCCCAACTACCATGGTTGGCTATGAGGCTCCAAGCCTCCCTCCTATTTAACCCTTTGATATCCGCCACGTAGCAAAAAAAAACTTTGTCCTCTTCTCTCACGTGGGTCACAATATTTTTGCATGCACTCAAATATTATTCGATCAAAAGTTGCTTTGTTTACCAAGGCACATGGTATTTATATATACCATTGTGCTATCCTTTAGCACATCGATGGATGAGATTAATAATCGATGTCGATGCCTTTTAATTAAATTGCTTGCCCTTGTAACCCTAACCTTAGGGTTAATTAATTAAATTAAATTATAAATTAATTTATAATAAAGTTATTATAATTAATTTAATTACTTTAGGTCTATACTTTAGACCTTTAATATTATAATACAAAATTATAATATTATTTTCTTGGGCCTTCCTTTTGCTTCTTTAGACCTTATATGACCACCTTGAATATTATAATAGGCATATTATAATATTATTTTTCCTTAGACCTATAAGCAATATTTCTCTTGCACTGCTCATAGAAACTGATGCTTGACCTTCTTCTATTTGCACTGCTCATTAAAACTAACTCTTGACATCAATGACAACAAAACTTGCTCATATTTCCAACACATACCCCTTTCTTCATACCCCTCACTTCATACCCCTAACTAATTTAATACTTACAAAAACCACTTATTTAATAAATTAAGGTCTCATACCCCTCACTTCATACCCCTAACTTCATTCACTTCATACCCCTTTCTTCATACCCCTACTTCATACCCCTAACTTCATACTCCTAAGTAATTAACTACTTACAAAAACCACTTCTCTAATCAATTAATGTCTTATACCCCTAACTTCATACACTTAATTAATTGAATACTTACAAAAAAAACTTCTTTAACTAAACCCTAAACCCTGAAGTTAGGGGTATGAGACATTAATTGATTAAAGAAGTGGTTTTTGTAAGTATTCAATTAGTTATGGGTATGAAGTGAGGGGTATGAAGTTAGAGGTATGAGACATTAATTGATTAAGGAATTGATTTTTGTAAGTATTCAATTAGTGAGGGGTATGAAGTGAGGGGTGTGAAGTTAGGGGTGTGAAGTTATGGGTATAAATAAAGGGGTATGAAGTTAGGGGTGTGAAGTGAGGGGTAGAAAGAAACATTGTTTTTTTTTTGAAAAAAATATGATTTTTTTGGATTTTCTAAAGTTTTTGAAAAAATTTTGATTTTCTAACATTTTGATTTTTTTTTTAATAAGGTTAAAAAATTAAAATTAAAATTAAAAATTTAAAGTTCCTAAGAAAAAAAATAATATTAAAATTTTAAAGTTCCTAATTTTTTTTTAAATTAAAGTTTACAATTAAAAAAAAACACACTTCTTTAATCAATTAAGATCTCATACCCCTAACTTCATACCCCTCAATTCATACACCTTTCTTCATACCCCTTTCTTAATACCCCTCACTTCATATCCCTTTCTTCATACCCCTCTCTTCATACCCCTAACTTTAATCAATTAAGGTCTCATACCCCTAACTTCATACCTCTTTCTTCGTACCTCTAACTTTGTACCCCTAACTTCGTACCCCTTTCTTCATACCCCCTAACATCATACCCCTAATTTCATACCCCTTTATACCCTTAAATTCATACCCCTAAATTCATACCCCTTTATTCATACCCCTTTCTTCATACCCCTCACTAAATACCCCTCACTTCATACCCCTAAGTAAATGAATACTTACAAAAACCACTTCTTTAATAAATTAATGTCTCATATCCCTTTATTTATACCCCTCACTTCATACCCCTTTCTTCATACCCCTAACTAATTAAATACTTATGAAAACCACTTATTTATTCAATTAAGGTCTCATACCCCTCACTTCATACCCCTAACTTAGTACCCCTCACTTCATATCCCTAACTTCATACACCTAACTTCATACCCCTCAATTCATATCCCTTTTTTCATACCCCTCACTTCATACCCCTTTCTTCATACCCCTATTTTCATACCCCTAACTTTAATCAATTAAGGTCTCATACCCCTAAATTCATACCCCTTTATTCATACCCCTCACTTCATACCCCTTTCTTCATACCCATTTTTTCATACCCCTAACTTCATCCCCCTAACTTCATACCCCTTTCTTCATACCTCTAACTTCATACCCCTTTATTCATACCCTTTTCTTCATACCCCTTGATAGGAGTAGAATGATCAATATTTCCATTAATCAAATGAGAACTATATAGTACAATGTTAGGCCTAGATTAGTCCATAAAAATAGGATCTAGAAAATTGAATAAAAGATCTTTCACATGCATGGGGCGTAACTTCCCCTAAACACTTTGGATAGACACTTTGTCAGGATTTACATCTAAGAACAATAATGATTAGGGTAATGAATGGAGTGAAAAAATAACAAAATGGTAAACTTATATCTCCTCGATGATTTATAGAGAACAAAATTAGACGTCATTATTGCAACTATGTTAAGCGTTATATACAGTAGTCCAAAGTACGATAGCTTTACCTGTAACTATTGGCCAAAGGTACCGTGTATACTGAAAGTTGCTATGCAAATAAATTACACAATTTATTTTATTTTTTGGGGACTTAATTGTGCTTTATTTTATACTTAATGATGTACTGCAAAAGAGTAATTGAAATGTAAATGCAACATACAACAAAAAGTGCCCACAAAAAATTGAAAATTTAGGTGTCGATTCTAAATCCTCCCTCCTGATTCAGGTGGACTCCCTCCTCGAGGAGTATAAGGACCAATTCAAAATACTTGAGGAGTTCAAGAGTTTGGTGGGGGAGAACCCTACTAGTAATGGCTCAGGCCCAAATATTTGATTTGTGTTGTAGGTGGTTTCCCAACAATGGGGGCCTCCCACTGATGGTCCTTTGCTATTCTTTCACTGGTTTTTGTTTGGTCTTTGGTATGCCCCTATAGGGTCTTTTTTCTATTTTCAGGCCTTTCCCCTATATGGGCACTTTTGGTAGTATGATATTGCCCCTACGTGGGTCTTTTTCAGTCTCCAAACCACCCCTAGGGTGGGCCTCAGGCTTGTTTTTGTACCATGGATGTAGTTTCTCTAGAATAGTGGTAGGATGGCCTACCTGGTGGTTGATAGTCTCTTTGGAGCTTTTGGATTTTTTTCAAGCATTGTAAAAGGTTACAAGACCCTTTCAAAACCCCTTTGCACCAATAAAAAAAATATTAAAATTAAAATTTTAAAGTTCCTAATTTTTTTTCAATTAATGTTTACAATTAAAAAATTAAAAAAAAAATAGTTTTTTAATCAATAAATGTCTCATACCCCTAACTTCATACCCCTCACTTCATACCTCTCACTTCATATGCCTCACTTCATACCCCTAACTTCATACCCCTCAATTCATACCCCTTTCTTCATACCCCTCACTTCATACTCCTTTTTTCATACCCCTCTCTTCATACCCCTAACTTTAATCAATTAAGGTATCATACCCATAACTTCATACCCCTCACTTCACACCCCTTTCTTCATACCCCTCATTTCATACCCCTTTCTTCAAACCTCTTTCTTCATACCCCTTTCTTCATACCCCTTTATTCATACCCCTAATTTCATACCCCTTTATTCATACGTATTTCTTCATACCCCTCACTACATACCCCTCACTTCATACCCTTAAGTAATTGAATACTTATAAAAACCACTTATTTAATCAATTAATGTCTCATATGCCTTTATTCATACCCCTAACTAATTTAATACTTACAAAAACCACTTATTTAATCAATTAAGGTCTCATACCCCTCACTTCATACACCTAACTTTATTCACTTCATATCCCTTTCTTCATACCCCTTACTTCATATCCCTTACTTCATACCCCTCACTTCATACCACTAATTTCATATCCCTAACTAATTAAATACTTACAAAAACCACTTATTTAACAAAAATCTAAACCCTAAATCCTAAAATTTTAATTTAGGGGTATGAGACATTAATTGATTAAATAAGTGGTTTTTATAAGTATTCAATTAGTTAGTGGTATGAAGTGAGGGGTATGAAGTTAGGGGTATGAATTTAGGAGTATGGGACATTAATTGATTAGAGAATTGACTTTTGTAAGTATTCAGTTAATGAGGGGTATGAAGTGAGAGGTATTAATAAAAGGGTATGAAGTTAGTGGCATGAATAAAGGGGTATAAATTTAGGGGTGTGACGTGAGAGGTATGAAAAAACATTTATTTAAAAAAAAACATTGATTTTTTGGATTTTCCAACGTTTTGATTAAAAATTAAAATTTTAATATTCCTATTTTTTTAATTAAATTTTACAATTAAAAAAAAACTTCTTTAATAAATTAAGGTTTCATACCCCTCACTTCATACCCCTTTCTTCATACACCTCACTTCATACCCCTTTCTTCATACCCCTCTCTTCATACCCCTATCTTCATACCCCTAACTTTAATCAATTAAGGTCTCATACACCTAACTTTATACCCCTCACTTCACACCCCTTTCTTCATACTCCTCACTTCATACCCATTTCTTCATACCCATTTATTCATACCCCTTTCTTCATACCCCTAACATCATACACCTTTCTTCATACCCCTAAATTCATACCCCTAACTTCATACCCCATTATTCATACCCCTTTCTTCATACCCCTCATTAAATACACCTCACTTAATACCCTTAAGTAATTGAATACTTACAAAAACCACTTATTTAATCAATTAATGTCTCATATCCCTTTCTTCATACCCCTCACTTCATACCCCTTTTTCATACCCCTAACTAATTGAATACTTACAAAAATCACTTCTTTAATCAATTAAGGTCACATACCCTCACTTCATACCCCTAACTTCATTCACTTCATACCTCTTTCTTCATACCACCTAACATTATACCCATAACTTCACACCCCTTTCTTCACACCCCTCACTAAATACCCCATACTTCATACCCCTAAGTAATTGAATACTTACAAAAACCACTTCTTTAATCAATTAATGTCTCATATCTCTTTCTTAATACCCCTCACTTAATACCCCTTTCTTCATACCCCTCACTTCATACCCCTTTCTTCATACCCCTCACTTAATACCCGTTTATTCATACCCCTCACTTCATACCCCTTTCTTCATAGCCCTAACTAATTGAATACTTACAAAATCCACTTCTTTAATCAATTAAGGTCTCATACCCCTAACTACATACCCCTATTTTCATACCCCTAACTTCATACCCCTCAATTCATACCCCTTTCTTCATACCCCTTTCTTCATACCCCTAAATTTAATCAATTAAGGTCTCATACCCCTAAATTCATACCCTTTTTTTATACCCCTCACTAAATACCCCTCACTTCATATTCCTCGGTAATTGAATACTTAAAAAACAACTTCTTTAATCAATTAATGTCTCATATCCTTTTTTCTAATACCCCTCACTTCATACCCATTTCTTCATACCCCTCACTTCATACCTCTTTTTATATCCCTAACTAATTAAATACTTACAAAAACTACTTATTTAATCAATTAATGTCTCATACCCCTAATTTCATACCCCTAACTAATTGAATACTTACAAAAACCACTTCTTTAACTAAACCCTAAACCCTAAATTTAGGGATATGAGACATTAATTAATTAAAGAAGTGGTTTTTGTAAGTATTCAATTAGTTAAGGGTATGAAGTGAGGGGTATGATGTTAGGATTATGAGACATTAATTGATTAAAGAATGGATTTTTGTAAACATTCAATTAGTGAGGGGTATGAAAAAGGGTTATGAAGTTAGGGGTATGAATAAAGGGGTATGAAGTTAGGGGTGTGAAGTGAGGGGTATGAAGAAACATTGATTTTTTTGGATTTTCTAAAGTTTTTGAAAAAAATTGATTTTCTAACATTTTGATTTTTTTTTAATTTTTTTCTAAGGTTAAAAAAATTAAAATTTTAAAGTTCTTAAGGTTAAAAAATTAAACTTAAAATTGATTTTAAAGTTCCTAATTTTTTTAATTAAAGTTTACAATTAAAAAAATAAAAAAAAAACACTTCTTTAATCAATTAAGGTCTCATACCCCTAACTTCATACCCCTCACTTCATATCCCTCACTTCATACCCTTAACTTCATACTCCTCAATTCATACCCCTTTCTTCATACCCCTCTCTTCATACCCCTTTCTTCATACCCATCTCTTTATACCCCTAAATTTAATCAATTAAGGTCTCATACCCCTAACTTCATACCCCTCACTTCATATCCCTTTCTTTATACCCCTCACTTCACACCCCTTTCTTCAAACCCCTAACTTCATACGTCTTTCTTTATACCCCCTAAATTCATACCCCTTTCATCATTCCCCTAAATTTATACCCCTAACATCATACCACCTTTTATTCATACCCCTCACTAAATACCCTTCACTTCATACCCCTAAGTAATTGAATACTTACAAAAACCACTTCTTTAATCAATTAATGTCTCATATCCTTTTCTTCATACCCCTCACTTCATACCCCTAACTAATTCAATACTTACAAAAACCACTTCTTTAATCAATTAAGGTATCATAACCCTAACTTCACACCCCTAACTTCATTCACTTTATACCCATTTCTTCATACCCCTTAACTTCATATCCCTAACTTTATACCCCTTTTTTCATACTCCTAAATTCATACCCCTAACTTCATATCCCTTTATTCATACCCCTTTCTTCATACACCTCACTAAACACCCATCACTTTATATCCTTTTATTTATACCCCTAACTAATTGAATACTTATAGAAACCACTTCTTTAATCAATTACAATCTCATACCCCTCACTTCATACCCCTAACTTCATTCACTTCATACCCCTTTCTTCATACCCCTCACTTCATACCCTCACTTCATACCCCTAACTAATTAAAAACATACAAAACCACTTGTTTAACAAAACCCTAAACCCTAAATCCTAAACATTGAATTTAGGGGTATGAGACATTAATCAATTAAAGAAGTAATTTTTGTAAGTATTCAATTAGTTAGGGGTATGAGACATTAATTGATTAAAGAATTGGTTTTTGTAAGTATTAAATTAGTGAGAGGTATGAAGTGAGGGGTATAAAGTGAGGGGTATGAAAAAACATTGAATTTTTGGATTTTCATAATTTTTTGAAAAAAAATTAAATTTTAAATTTTAAATTTCCTATTTTTAAAATTAAATTTTACAATTAAAAAAAAAACCCACTTCTTTAATCAATTAAGTTTGCATAACACTAACTTCATAGCCTCATTTCATACCCCTCAATTCATACCCCTAACTTCATACCCCTCACTTCATACCCCTCAATTCATACCCATTTATTTGTAACATAGTGGTGGAGTATTCCTGATGGGGAGGTGTTTTAAAAATGTTAGAATGATCTCTAGATAGATCTTTATTCCAATTGCCAAATTGAACAATCTTCCAGGTACCCAAACTACCCTTGTATGAATTGTCGATCTCTTGTACGGTCTTTAACACATACACTATACGATCTCAGATCATACAGTGACCAAGATGGCGATGAGTGTCGTTGAGTCTCATCATTTAATCTCAATGATTTATCAATCCGAGGTGGTGTCCAAGGCTATCTATGATAGAAGGCTAGGGCAGAGTACAATTCAAGCATTCAGATTTCAAGCATTTATTGGTGAAGCAGATTTTGGTTTAGCCTTTTGGTGTCACACTAAACCTAGTTTGAAGAATGGAAACTAAAATAAATTATAGGAATTGAAAACTAATTCTAAGTTGCAAGAATTGAAATCTAACTACAATTGTAGGAATTGGAATTGCTAAATTGAAAGTCTAATCTACTCTTGCAGAATTTAAATTGCTAAAATGAAATCCTAAGTTACATTTGCAAAATTGAAATCTAGTTACTTTTGCATAATTGAAATGATGCTTGTAAATGAAACTTATTCTAAAAACACCTGTCAATGCCCTGCCACAAAAGGTCGTCAATCTTCTGCTATAGGAATTGATAGCAAAATGAAATATGCTGCTAAAAATGAAAAGTTGTTAAAATAGAAAGCAGGGAAAACATGGAAAGCAAAAGAAAAATGCGTAATATAATTTTTCAGCTGACATATGCACAAATGCTGTATACAAACATAATAGAAAACATAAATCACATAATACAAAATAAAAACAAGAAAATGAAATTTGGCAAGCAATCTATTAATTCTGCTGTAGCAAAATTACAGATTAAAACCTGCCATAAAATCCCTCCTTCTAGATATGAAAGTGGGCCCATACTTCCTGATCTAGAAGGAGGTGAATAGCACTCCTTAACTAATTAACACTCATAACAGAAAATGATAAAATAGCTGCACTTTTATTGATGACAAAACATGCTACAAACTGTTATAGAAAATTACTGTACAATCCTAATTGTTGCAATTAAAAACTCTCCTCTATTATAATTCCTTATTGGCTCAACCAAGGAGGGATTTGTGTTATTTATATAAATATTTACAACATATCCCATGCTCAAATTGGCCTATGTGCTACTTTACAGTGATTTGCCAATAATTTTGGATCTGAAATAAATGCAAATCTGGACAATTTGTGTTGCAGTAGTAGTCATTGGCCCTTAGAAATCATCTTCAGTGGTGGGAGTACATGGGAGGAGTCTAGAAATATCCCACACATAATTCTCCACTTAATAATATGCCATTCCTATATTACAAACAACTTTCTATTATGCTACAGTTTTTCTGGGTTTATCTTAGAAGAGGATCAAAATTGATCTTTTCCATGAATGGTGGCTTTGGACGAAAAGGATAGAAAATTCAGATGGGATATATTTTATTTTAACCTTTTCAACCTTCTTTCCCATTTTTCCATCGTCAAAAATCAATCATCAAGTCAAAAAGCACTTTATGTTCTCATTCCGAAGATAAGTGGCTCATTTCGAAGAGACTGCATTTCTCATTTCGAAGATCTTCAGAATGAACAACTATGTGCTCTTAAAGTGATTTTAGCTGCATTTATAATGTGGATTAGCCCTCATGATCATATTGCAATAGCCTTCATTCCTCCCCATGTGTGAATTCCATGCCTTGCCATTCATTGGTAGCTTGTTGGAATTTACATGGTAAATTAATATATTTTCCAACTCTGTTGCACAGTTGTAAAATATTGGAATTTCTTGAAAATTAAAACAAATTAGAACATGGAAAAATTATTCAAATATCAACATGAAGGAGTACATCAAGTTGCTATTGAATTTATACACTTCATTCACCAAGTAACCATGTTGAAATAGTGCAACAGTACTGCACAATTGTCCCTACTCTGTTATACCTTGTTGCTACCTATTTAGACCATGTGGGAATGCTTCTAAATAGGTCAAATGTCTTCTGTAGTCCTTATAAACTCATTCCATCCATATACTCATGATTTTATTGACAACTTCAAGGTGTTCCTATAAAGTGACAGCTTGCTGATTTTTATATGGTTGTTTTTTCAGATTTTTAGATTTATGACAGTCCTAAACTTTTGGCGTCAATGTGGATTTGAAACAAGTTGAATGGTAGGAAAACATTCAAAAACCATTAATAAGTTAATAGATATCATCATACCGCATTTGGTTAATTGAAATGCATGTTTTTACTTGCTACTTAATCAAGCAAAATCAGTCATAAAATGCTAAAAATAGTCAAAAATAGAGATATAGTATTCCTAACATAAAATTATGCAAACACTTAACAAATAGTATATTTTAGTCAACTATTTAGAAATTAACTTATCATATGGTAGTCAAACATTGTGCAATAATGAGTCACTTTTGGGCCTCATCAGATCGTATGATATTGCACTCAATAAAACTGACAGATGCTATTTTGGAGGCTACTATACACAGTTTTGTAATCATTCAAGCCGATTACCAAAACTACCAAATCGGGTAAGTGTCTATCGATCACCTATTTTACCAAATCATGTAATAACTATGTGTATGATTTGTACGATGTACGATGTACGATCTGTATGATCCAAAAGTATAGCAAGGTAGTAATTTCAATTATATTATGCTGTAATCTCTCTTCGATATGTTTTGTAGAGGTTTTAACAGCCCAACAAGATGGTTCCATTCATAGAAAAACTACTGATCCGGGTTAGTGAGAGATTACATTCAATAAATTACATCTAAAAATCATACAGTCAGTCTCAGTACGTCCTTGTCCACATTATCATGCTTATAGATAATTCCCCATGATTCCACCAGTAACAATATTCTCACAAGACTGCAACAAAGCCTAGAACTAACATATAACAATAAGAAAGAAAATTCATTCACACCATGATAATCCACAATGCATCAACCATATACAATAGGACCATACACTATCATCCACAATGTATGTTATTATCATTAATGGCTATCAATTTAGTTACAATATGGAAACTCTATCAATATCATAGCAATAACTCAGAAATATTACTATCTCTATACTCTAGCAACTAAGAACTAGTAAGATAGTAGCCAAACCTACAAATTCAAAAATGGGGCCTTATATAATGTTTTCCAGGCCATTCCAAAGTTGTTCCTGAGACAATTCGTTATTCACAACTACCCAATTACAATTGAATACAATATTTTGGCATTTTCCTGAGTTTACACCTTAGGTTAGCAAATCCATGTGACCTTTCATCCCGAAATTACATTTCCTTTGCATATCATTGAATTTCGGTATGCCTTCTATGATTTGCCACTGATATGTATGGTTTACCACTTTAGTTGTATGGTCTCCTGTATGATTTGCACCCACTGCATAATTTTGCAAAATTGAAGCAAATCATCCCCAAAACTATCCAAAACTTAGCAAATCACTTCTTTTTCTTGAAGGTGGGTTTGTTGCCTACATTCTTCATCCCCCTCACTTAATACCCCTAAATTTAATCAATTAATGTCTCATAACCCTAACTTCATACCCCTCACTTCACACCTCTTTCTTCATACACCTCACTTCATACCCCTTTCTTCATACACCTTTCTTCATACACCTAAATTCATACCCTTAACTTCATACCCCTAACTTCATACACATTTCTTCATACCACCTAACTTCATACCCCTTTCTTCATACCCCTAAATTCATATCTATTTATTCATACCCCTCACTAAATACCCCTCACTTCATACCCCTAAGTAATTGAATACTTAAAAAAAACCACTTATTTAATCAATTAATATCTCTTGTCTATTTCTTCATACCCCTAACTTCATACTCCTTTCTTCATACCCCTAACTAATTGAGTACTTACAAAAACCATGTATTTTATAAATTAAGGTCTCTTACCCCTCACTTATACCCTAACTCCATTCACTTCATATCCTTTTATTCATACCCCTAACTAATTAAATACTTATACAAACCACTTTTTTAATCAATTAATGTCTCATACCCCTAACTTCATACCCATAAATTCATACCTCTAACTAATTGAATACTCATAAAAACCACTTCTTTTATTGATTAATATCTCATTCCCCTAACTTCAAGGTTTATGGTTTTGTTAAAGAAGTTGTTTTTGTAAGTATTTAATTAGTTAGGGGTATGAAGTTAGGGTATTAAGTGAGGGGTATGTGTAGACACCTAAAATGCATCATGCTAAGGCAAATACTCATATGTGACATGCTAGAATACCATATGGAAGACATTTGGATAGATCCAAGGTATAGTAGTGGTTTTTACCACTCATTTGGGTATCTTTGCCTAGTCAGTGCTAGCTACTACTGACACTCATAGTTAGTAGTGCTCACCACACCTGTCATCCATGGTCAGAACTCAAAATTAGTTGGTCTTCATCTAATCCAAAATCATTTGCAATGGCAAATTGGTTATGGATTGGAGTGGTTTGAGTGAGGAAGGTTCTGGATCCTTCCATCCAACAAGCTCAACTACCCAATATTAATCTTAGCTTCATGAGGAAGCTACTCCTAGACCCTTGGAAATTTCTATATAATCCTCCTCTAAATTGGGGAAAAGAAAGAGAAGCATAATCAATTGAGTAGTGAAGCCATGTCAAATTGCATACTCACATAGGTTCATTGAGAGGGACACTTTTACTACCTAATTGAAGATCACATTGCCATGGAGGTCTTAGGAGCCTACGAGAGCCAAGAAATGCCAATTCTTTCAATTTGTGCACCATCTAATCAATTCAACCACCAAATATATTAGAGGACATAGACGTAATCCTTGACCATAAATTTGGCAAGGTGGATTAGAGATTAAGCCCATATTTGGAAGGAAAACCTATTCAGAGCTGCATCGCTGCTATCAACCATGGTGAACAGTGCCACCCGTACATCAAACCCGTAGTGAGCAAATAATGACAAATCGCTTTGTGTTATTTTCTTTAGCTTTATTAGTTAGATCATATTATGCTTAGTATAGATTTAATTTGCATTTTAGAGATTTATAACCTATCGAATTAGGCATTTAAAGTAGATTTACCTTCATATTGTCAATTTGATAATTAGTGCAATGGTGGTTATTTTATGTTTTTATGCTTTCCATTTGATAAAATGATCCAATATATAGGTAATACTTGTTATCTAGCACATGTTTCATGGCAAAATTTCATGATTAACATAGGTTTACCATGTGTTATGCATTTTCTTGATTATAGGCTTGTGATGGCATCTTTTATGAAAGTTCCTTAAAAGGCCTCATTAAGAGAGGCTGCCTTTGATTTTGACATGTTATTTTTTCTTTATCGTAGGGAAAAAATATTGAAGGGGATAAAGCATTCCATTCCCTCCAATCATGGAGAAGAGGGTCATCGATACCCTAGAGCAGTTCGTGTCACCCTAGAAGGCATTTGATTCACATCTACCCTAAAATGGAACTAGATATATTATAATTAAAGTATCAAAATAGGTATCCCTAAGAGGGATGAATATGTAACTTGAATCAATTTGGAATTAATAAAGGATTATCATATTTTTATTCCATTTATTATCAATTGGTGCATGTTTAGTTGTTATATTTCTTTAATTGCAATAGATACTATTAGGTGTGAGCCTTTTTGGTGGTTATAGAAGGTGACCATAGTGGAACCCCATAATTTAAGCCATGATTTAATGACTATGGTTTGTGTTTTTGTGGAAGGTACTCTCTGTAGTTGACATCTGTGGTTAAAAATTTAGCCCACAATTGACAGGTGTGGATAATAGTCGTAGCCACACATTAGATCCACGATCAATAATAGACCAATCATAGAGCATGAGTAAAAATCTAAATTAGATGAGAACTTGAGGTAGGACATTCTGACATTTTCTATTTATGTTTTCTGTGTTTGTGTTTTTCTAGAACATCAAAAATGAAATCTAGCTAGGACAAGGATAAAAAGAATAATAAAATGAATTAGGTATTCGGTATTTTTATTTGATTCTTCTACTAGTTGTTGCTAGGAACAATAGGTCTCTGAGTGTAATCCGTCCTAGTCTCTAGTGGTCTAGGCCATCTGAATGATAGAGTTTGCTTGCATGAGGCCCAATCAGAGGCCAATTAATCATATAGTTGTATTCTTTGAACATCAATTAGTATAGTGTGCATATATCTCTAAATGTAAAATGTTCCTTATTGCATATCATGTAGGAAATGATCATGTTAATGCTATACTATCATCTTTCCTTTCTGCAAATTAAAAAGAATACACACACACCATGACACACATAAATGCTAGTGAGTTGGAAGTCAGATCCAACCACTAGTAGAGTTTCAATGATGGTGGAGGTGATTTCTATCCATTGGCCCAACTCCCACGTACCCTATGTTCTAGACCAATACCAGATCCGAGAACCTTTTGTAGCCTGGAAAATTTGCATATACTTCTCTTTAGAGGGTATGCTGCTTACTGGAGGATCTATGCTCCCTAACTGGGTGTGGACTTTCATTACCACAATTTGGGGGGATTACGTGACTTGGAGTTCATAGCCAGGTTGTCAAGCTATGAGCATACATGTGAAATCCATTAAAATTTGAGAAAATTATCAATGCTTTGCAAAACATGATAAGAGTTACTTTACTGATACAACAAATTGAAAACACATAAAACAATGTAGGGCTCATTTTAAAACTATAAAAGGAGATAATCATCATTGTATTCTTTGTGTGCTAATAATAGTAAAATCTAGACAAAGGATACACAATGGTGCAAACACGAAGTGGTAAACCCGAGAAGAGACCCGAGATCGAGGCCCAAGCTCCACCTAGTGCACAACATGATGTAGAATACCCTTAATTATAGAATCCTCCTAGACATCATTCAGCGAGTATTAGAGGGGACAATTCTATACAAGGATATTCTGTTGAGAATATCCCAATTAGAGGAAGTACTAGACATACCTCTAGACATAGATCATAGCATGGGAATTCCCAGCATGGGGGTTATGCATATGGTAACATTTACCGTGACTACATTCTACGTAGATCCATGGAGTTTACCAAAGAGTATGTCATCGAGGAACCTAGATTGGTACCTCTTCGACCAGTATCTAAGGGAGGCTCACAACATCCACCAGTAGAGCATAGATATGTCTAAGATCTACCCATACAAGGGTGAATGAAGAGGGCTAATTTTGACCATAGGCCCAAAAAGACTCCCTATAAGGGTGAACATACCAATTTTACCATAGATATATCCAAAGTGGGAGCAAACGGTACACCACCTCATGAGCCATGGCATAGCAAATAGTTGGATGATATAGACAAGGTCCTAGGACATCTAGGATATAAGCCTATGCCTACACCCTCTTGAACTATGAGTGTGTGTAGCGAAAGCACCATTAGGACCACTTGAGAACTTGGAGAGTGCTCCAAGTGTTCTCAAGATATGCGTTCTCCTACATCGCATGCAGGAACTAAGTATAGGAGACAATCTAACATGAATGTTGTCTTTATAGACCGATGTAAGAGTGTGGCAAATGAGTCCATTGGAGGACATACCCATAAAACTACTCGAACAAAGCACACTCTCCCAAAGCCTCAGATGGCCGATCATATTGATAGGGCTCATAGAATAATGCTGGAGTAGAGATGGCAAACTCTCTAGGATCAATTAGAGGTTGTTCATGCAGAGAAAGAGCACCTTGAAATGAGAATACTTAGAGGCAAAGGTTCATCAGGAAAAAAATGTATGAATAGTGTATGCATGAACAATGCATCCTCGATCAGAAGGAGCATGTAGGGAGAGAGGATTTATTGTCTAGTGTTGGTTTACATCATCACAGTGAGATCAAGGAGCGTGCCAATAGATGAATGGATTCACAACCCGAGTTACACCCTGAGCACATAGACACACATACTCGTCATGCAACTCAACATAGAGATCGACATCCAGCATCCAAAAAACATGAGCATAGGAAGTATGAGAATGAAGTGGGAGAGGAATTAGAAAAAGAATATCCTAAAATATCCCAATTATAGGAGGAGGGTGAGCCTAGCCCCCCACCTCTACCAAGGAAGAATCTGCCTCTGAAACCACCTCCAAGGCAATCTCGAGAGGAGTTTCTTTCCTCACAAGACTACAAGACCTTAGCATAGAAGGTTTAAGCCATAGAGAAGCAAGGAATTACTTGTTATAATACTACCTTGAATAAAATTCACAATGAACCTCTATGCACGTCAGTGCCTATTCTAGCATATCCTGAGCATTTCAAGATGCCTAGGCTAGAAAAGTTTCAAGGAGAGGAAGATGCATAGGAGCACATGACTAGTTTCCTAGATATGTGCTTTCATATTTAGAGCAATTATGCTTTGCTCCTGTGCACCTTCATCATGACCCTCCCCCCCAGCTCGAGAGTGGTTCAGGCAATTAAAGAGGCACACCATCACTAGTTTCAAATAATTAGCTAATGTATTTATTGAATGCTTCTCCTTTGGTATCAAGAATAAGGTAAAATTATCCTACCTAGCCGCTTTAACGCAACATGATGATGAGCCAGTGATGGATTATGGAAAGTGATGGAGGAATATGATGGAAAAGCTACCATTCTCCATCCCATTCTATGAATTAATGTGAATGTTTACAAAGAGTTGTGTCAAGCATATTTTGTTATTGCTATAGTTGCAGCAATACTAGACATTCAAAGAGGCTTTGGTGCAAGCCAAGGTGATTGAGGACATAAAGTTATAGGAGGGTAACTTGAATCTTAGGAATAAGAAGGAGGGGCATAAGAAAATCATTGAGAGACATCAGGCCAAGTTGACCCATGTTAATCAGGTGGTGTTGAACCTTCAAAAGGAAGAAAAAGGGTAGCAAAAGCAAAATTATCAAGCCCAACCTCCACCTGCACAGTATGAGCAATGCAAAAATAATTACAAGGGTAAGGAACAATTCCCACCTCGTATATTCACTCAATTATCAGAGTCGTTGGCTTTGATTTTTTATTAGTTATGCAAGGCGAAGGCTATTAAATTACCTGAAGTCAAGATGATAGACCCCAATCAACCTAAGTCTAAAGGCTATAAATATGATCATTATTTCATATTTCATCGATCTAAAGGCCATGACATCGAGGTATGTTGGTCTTTCAAACACCTTGTGAAAAATATGATCAAGAGAGGTACGCTTCTTATTGACAACCCGCAAGTGCTCGATAATCAAAATATAAGGATTTACAAAAATACTCTACCAAATAATTAGGCACCCAAGAATAATGTTGGCCAAGTCAACCAGGTGAACATTGAACCACCAACCCAGGGTTTCGTAAGAATGGTCAATTTTGTCACAAGAAACATGAGGTATGAACAATCGAATAAACATTCAATGCTTATTAGGGTCCAAGATGTGCCTCCTCCAAGGCTAGTCTAGTATGTACTAGGCCCACCAAATAGACCGGTGGTGACAATCAAAAATAGGTTGATTCAAAACCTATAGATAACTCCAGCAAAGTTGTCAATTTATGAGCTAATTCAACAGTCTCCTAAGCATAGGGATATTCTCATGGACATCTTAATGTCCATAGAAGATAAGCCTCAAGATCCTAAAGTGTTTACACACTTCATGGGGCACGTGCAATAGTATCAGGAACCGGTCATTAAATTTCATGACCATGAAGTCAAGATGGTTTCCACTATTATAGTAGACCCGCCATTGCATATTATTGCTTGTGTGAATCATAAACCATTCAAGTGGGTTTTGATCAACATGGGATCGTTGATCAATATCATAACTACCAAGGTGTTAAATCACTTGAAGTTACCCAAGACACATATCATCCCTTCCACCTTCACATTGAGAGCTTTCAATGATGCATTATGCTCGATGGTCGATACTATAGTTTTACCTATCTAGGTAGGACTAAAGACCATGGAATAGAAAATAGTTGGATGATCTAGACAAGGTCCTAGGGCATCTAGGATATAAGCCTATTCCTACACCCTCTTGATCTATGACTGTGTGTAGCGAAAGCACCATTAGGACCGTCCAAGAACTTGGAGAGTGCTCCAAGTGTTCTCAAGACATGCATGCTCCTACATCGCATGTAGGAACTGAGTATAGGAGACAATCTAACATGAATGTTATCTTTATAGACCGATGCAAGAGTGTGGTAAATGAGTCTATTGGAGGACATACCTATAAATCTACTTGAACAAAGCACACTTCCCCAAGGCCTCAGATGGTCGATCATCTTGATAGGGCTCACAAAATGATACCAGAGTAGATATGGGAGACTCTCCAAGATCAATTGGAGGATGTTCATGCAGAGAAAGAGCACCTCAAAAATGAGAATACTTAGAGGTAGAGGTTCATCAAGCAAAAATTGTATGAACAACGCATGCATGAACAATGCATCCTTGATCAGAAGGAGCATGTAGAGAGAGAGGATCGATTAGCTAGTATTGGTTTACATCCTCACAGTGAGATCAGGGAGCGTGTCAATAGACGAGTGGCTTCACAGCCTGAGTTACACCTCGAGCACATAGACACACATACTCGCCATGCAACTCAACATGGAGATCGACATCTAGAATCCAAACAACATGAGCATAGGTAGTATGAGAATGAAGTGGGAGAGGAATTAGAACAAGAATATCCTAAAATCTCCCAATTTAAGGAGGAGGGTGAGCCTAGTCCCCCACCTCGACCAAGGAAGAATCTACCTCCGAAGCCACCTCCAAGGCAATCTCGAGAGGAGTTTCTTTCCTCGCAAGCCTAAAATATCTTAGCAAAGAAGGTTCAAGCCATAGAGAAGCAAGGAATGACATGTTAGAAGCCTCATTTGAAAAAAATTCACAATGAACCTCTATGCACGTCAGTGCCTATTCTAGCATATCCTAAGCATTTCAAGATGCCTAGGCTGGAAAAGTTTCAAGGAGAGGAAGACACATAGGAGCACATGACTAGTTTCCTAGATATGTGCTTTTAGATTGAGAGCAATGATGCTTTGCTCCTGTGCACCTTCATCATGACCCTCTTAGGCCCAGCTCGAGAGTGGTTCAACCAATTAAAGAGGCACACCATCACTAGTTTCAAATAACTAGTTGATGCATTTCTTGAATGCTTCTCCTTCGATATCAAGAAGAAGGTAAACTTATCCAACTTGTCCACTCTAATGCAACATGATGATGAGCCAGTGATGGAGGAATATGATGGAAAAGCTACCATTCTCCATCCCATCCTCTAAATTAACGTGAATGCTCACAAAGAGTTGTGCCAAGCATATTTTCTTATTGCTATAGTTGCAGCAATACAAGACATTCGAAGAGGCTTTGGTGCAAGCCAAGGTGATTGAGGACATCAAGTTACAGGAGGGTAACTTGAAGCTTAGGAATAAGAATGAGGGGCACAAGAAAATCATTGAGAGACATCAGGCCAAGCCAACTCATGTTATTCAAGTGGTGTTGAACCTTTAGAAGGGAGAAAAAGGGTAGCAAAAGCAAAATTATCAGGCCCAACCTCCACCTGCATAGTATGAGCAATGCAACAACAATTACAAGGGTAAAAATAAGGAGAAATGCCCACCTCATATATTCACTCAATTATCGGAGTCGTTGGCTTTGATTTTTTATCAGTTATGTGAGGCGAAGGCTATTAACTTACCCAAAGTCAAGATGATAGACCCTAATCAACCTAAGCCTAAAGGCTATAAAGATGATCATTATTGCATCTTTCATCGATCGAAATGCCACAACATCAAGGTATGTTGGTCTTTCAAACACCTTGTGCAAAATATTATCGAGAGAGGTACACTTCTTGTCGACAAATTGCAAGCACCTGATAATTAAAATATGGGGATTTACAAAAATCCTCTACCGAATCATGAGGCATCCAAGAATAATGTTGGCCAAGTCAACCAGGTTTGCATCGAACCACCAACCCAAGGGTTCATTAGAATGGTCAACATTGTCACAAGAAACATGAGGTATGAACAACCGAATCAACCTCCAATGCCTATTAGGGTCCAAGATATGCCTCCTCCAAGGCCAGCCCAGTATGTGCCAGGCCCACCAACTAGACCGGTGGTGACCATCAAAAATAGGTTGATTCAAAACCTACAGATAACTCCAACAAATTTTTCAATTTATGAGCTAATTCAATAGTCTCCTAAGCATAGGGAGATGCTCATGGACATTTTAAGGTCCATAGAAGTGTAGCCTCAGGATCCCAAAGCATTTACACACTTCATGGGGCACGTGCAATAGTGTTAGGAACCGATCATTCAATTTCATGACCATGAAGTCAAGATGGTTTCCATTGTTATAGCAGACCCACCGCTACATATTATTGCTTGTGTGAATCACAAACCATTCAAGCGGGTTTTGATCGACACGGGGTCATCGATCAATATCATAACTACCAAGGCGTTAACTCACTTGAAGTTACCCAAGATGCATATCATCCCTTCCACCTTCACGTTGAGAGAGTTCAATGATGCATTATGCTCGATGGTCGGTACTATAGTTTTACCTATCTAGGTAGGATTGAAGACCATCCTAGTGATGTGTCACATAATCGAAGGTGCTATGCAGTATAATATACTTCTAGGGAGACCTTGGATCAGAGAAATGCATTGTATCCCTTCTATTCTACACCAGTGTATCAAATACATTCATGAGGGATAGGTTCACGTGGTGCCTTCAGATGAAGAACCCTTTAAATACGTGAATCTAGTAGATTTATCAAGGGAATTTGTGCTCCCCTCAATGCACCTAGATGTGTGACCAACATCACCAATCAAAGATCCAGGAGGTAAAATCAAATAAGTGTGTGCTAGACCCACAATGTCTGTATCTCAATGATCGGAGCACATAATAGCTACTTCTATTAGATCTACTACATCCATGATATAATAGGATGATAGGAAGTTGAAAGAAAAGGTGGGAAAAAATAAGATAAAGTGAATGCCCAAGTCAGTTATCGTTGAATCCCCTACTCCCATGGAAGTAGAGGAAGTTCAAGGAGGATTCGAAGAGGCCCCTCGACCTGCTTCACCTGTGTCTTCAATGGGGTCATCTGCACCGTAGGTGACCATCCATTTGGTTAATCCCAGATTAGGGGAATACATTATGTAGAATGTGATGTTCACACCGATTATCGAGACTGCATATGACATGGGCCGACCATGAGCCCATCACCTTCCCATAGGGATGGTGGAACCATTGGGGGTACCACCTAACCAAACCAACTTCATCTATGGAGGGCTAGACCAGATTACTTCTCCCGTACCCATGGATGAGGATGATAATGAACCATTCACCATGAATGTTCATTATCTTTCTAACCTAGACTACGCCATGTGATACTTTGAGCATTACCATTGGCATGGTTATAGTCTCGAACTATTTGAGTAGGGGCGTAAGAGGCCTATAGAACCACTAGTATCAGTTACCTACTGATAGGTTCAGGTTGGGATTTTACAATAGAGGACAGGCTAAACTCCTCATGGCATCTTTAGACCACCTATACCTTAGTTTGGGGGTGAATTTGACTTCAATCCTTATCACCCTAATCCTTCTACATTCTAGAGGGATAACCATATGGTGTCTTACATCACTATAGAACCACTCGAGACATATCACGAGGATATCTTGGTGGACGTCGGTCCAGATGATCTACCAAGAGAAAACTTGGATCAATAAATCTATGGGGTAGTCAATGACATAGGCATGCAGGGTCAAGATGTTATCATAGTGATAGATCCCGAGTTGGAAGGGCATTCCAATGAGGACATAGTAGAGTCCATCTTTGAGATAGGTGGACCAAGTTGTAGTGTAGGAGAGGATAGTGAGTCCTCACCCAATGATCAATTGAAGGATGAGGCTAAGCTGGTCTATTCAATAGTATCATATTTATGGTGTTTGTACCTAGTTCTATCAGATAGTGATGATAGCAATTAGGAGATAACCTATATGGGGCCACATTTTCTAGAGCATTCCATTCTTGTGGGGGTGAATGAAGGCCTGTATTATGATAGTGATGAAGAAGATGAGATAGAGAGAGCCTATTTAGGACCTCCCTACTTACGCTATCATAATGCACCTTATACGTCTAAGGAGATGTGTAGAGAGATAAATCTCCATTCGTGCCTTAGAGGGAGACCATCGAATCTTAATGTGATTTATCATATGGTGTTTCCCAATCCACCAATGTACATGGAGCTCCTTGAGCCCAATGATCCCATCCGATAGTCTATTCATAGATCGGATCTAGAGATCCCCATACCCCAGAACCACATCTCGGGGATGGAAGTTTTGTGAATGATGAGTCACTTGCATGTGGTCCTGGAGATATGATCCATTTCATCAACATGATCTCCATTTATTTGACCACTCCACTCCATAATCCAGCTGATCCATCCAAACCATTGCATCTAAATATAGATGCTATTGATTGGGATCGCGTTGATTCACCACTAGAGCCTGAAGATTTCTTCCCTAATGAAGAAATGCTGCAACCTTTCCATTTTGCACTAGGCTATGCACATGATGTCTATCATGTTGAGGATGCTTCCAATGAGGAACCTATAAACCCAACAGATGACATCCACTTGATCCCTACACCTCATCAGCTTGAGGAGGGATCCCATATGTTAGTAGAGGAAACCTTCAAAGTGGATATCAGTAATGATCCCACCAATCCAAGGAAGGTTAAATTTGGAGAAAGTTTGACTCCTGATGAGCATGCCAACCTCATCCCTCTACTGAGAGAGAGACCTACTCTCTTTTCTTGGACTTACAAGGATATGTCAGGTCTAGATCCAAAATTGGTTACTCATAACCTTTCACTAGATCTATCAAAGAAGCCAGTCAAGCAGAAACTTAGGAAGATGCATCCAACAATAGCCTTAATGGTTAAGGATGAGTTGCAAAAGTTGTTGGATGTAGAGTTTGTAATCTCCATTGACTATCCAAAATGGGTATCCAATATGGTGCTTGTAGGAAAACTTGATGGAAGGATCCATATTTGTATGGATTTTAGAGACCTAAATAAGGCAACACCAAAGGATTCATTTCTATTGTTGAATATCGATGCTCTTGTAGATGCAACTACAGGTCATGAGATGCTCTCCTTAATGGATGGTTTTTTTAGTTACAATAAAATTTGGATTAAGCCCAAAGACCAACATAAAATCATGTTTATAACACCATGGGGAATATTTTGCTATAAATTTATGCCATTCAATCTTAAAAATGTTGGTGCCACATATCAGTGGGCTATGACATATATCTTTCATGACTATATGCATAAGATCTTAGAGGATTATATTGATGACTTGTTGGCAAAGTCATTATTGCATTCTGAGCATGCAGAGGTCCTAAGGAAGGTCTTCGATCACCTGATAGAGCATAATGTCTGGTTGAATCCTAAGAAGTGCATGTTTGGCGTAACTTCAGGAAAGCTCTTAGGATTCATCATTTCAAAATGAGGCATCGAAGTTGACCCAACAAAGGTCAAGGCTATTTTAGAAATGCGTCCCCCCATGAACATCAAATAATTAAGAAGCCTTCAGGGCAAAGTAGCATCCATAAAGTGATTTATCACCCAATTATTGGATAAATGTCGACCCATGAATCGACTGCTACACAAGGGGGTCCCATTCAATTGGGACAAGGACTGTCAAGTAGCCTTTGCTAAGATTAAGCAATACCTAGTGACACCACCAGTGCTAGCTCCACCAAGGCCAGATGTACCATTTTTACTATATATATCGGCAACCAACTTTGCATTGGGAACCATGTTAGCCCAAAAGAATGTGCAAGATAAAGAACATGCCATATATTATATTAGCCGAACCTTGGTGAGTTATGAGCTCGGATATGCATATGTTGAAAAGTTGTGTTTAGCAGTAGTGTTCGCTACAAAGAAATTGTGACACTATATGTTGAGTCATATGACGTATGTCATATCTAAACAAAATCCTTTGTAGTATATGATGAGCAAGACATATCATAATACACGTACTATGAAGTGGATCATGCTACTGATAGAATTTGATTTGGAATTCATAAGCCAAAAGTCCATTAAGGGACAAGTCATAGCAGATCAACTGGCTGAGGTGCCTCTCAAAAATAGTAGACCCCTCACCATAGAGCTTCCTGATGATGTAGTCTTTGCCTTATCAGAAGCACTCGAACCTGAAGAACTAGACAACAAAGTTGATATGACCTTGTTCTTTGATGGTTCAAAGTGTGAGCAAGGGGGTGGTGCAGGAATAGTGTTGTTCATGCCACAAGGAGCTCCAATGCCCTTGTCATTCAAGTTGGACTTTCCTTGCACTAACAACAATGCTGAATATGAAGCCCTAATTTTGGGTCTCCAAATAGCTATCGCCATGAAGATAAAAAGGCTAAATATCTTTGGTAATTCCCTTCTCATTGTGAACCAAGTTAAGGGATTATTTCAATGTCGATGCCTGGTATTGAAAGCTTACAAGGATCTTGTTGACACATATCTAGCTCGACTAGAGTGGTATGACATCGAGGCAATCCCTCATTCATCCAATAGATTTATAGACATAATGGCATCTTTGGGATCTCTAATCCCTCAAAATCTATCTATCAATTTCACTACCATCCATGTAAAAATGTTGTCACATTCTATTGTGCAATGCGAAGCATTGGATAACAAAGAGTCAATCAACATGATTCATGTAGAACCAAACCATGAATGGTTCTACAGAGCTAGAGACTTTCTGAAGAGAGCATCCTAGGGGTCTTTGATCTCATAGGATCCGATGGGGAGTGGTACTACCATTCACCACAGGGTTATTTCCCAATCTGCATTTGCAAATGTAGAACCACAAGGGGAGCATGCTATGTCTTGTCGGTCGAGGCTGAAGCTTATCATAACTGGACATCATAGATACATGACTTCCTTAAACTTGGTGTAATCCCTCAGGGATTATCATATGCCACAAAATGCACATTCAAATAGAAAGTGATAAAGTATGTCTTGTTAGTAGACATCCTGTACCGTAGAAGCTATGATGGAGTTCTCCTTCGTTGTCTTGAGCCCCAAGAGTCATCTTGGGCAATTTTGCAAGCTCACGATGGTACGTGTAGTGGCCATTTCAACGGCATGGCTATCATCAAGTGCATCCTTCGTATGGGTTATTATTGGCCCACTATGGAGAAGGATTGCAATGTGTATGTCAGGAAATATGTTAAATGCCAACATCATGCTAATCTTACACACCTTCCATCATAGGCCTTACAACCCATTCAAGTGGCTTGGCCATTTGCTCTAGTGGGGACTTGATCTCATTGGTAAGATCTCTCCTCCATCATCGGGCTGACATACTTTTATTATCATGGCTACTGAGTATTTCACTAAGTGGGTGGAAGCTATTCCCTTAACAATGACAACTGGAGTGCATATTACTGAGTTTATACTCACCAATATCATTAGTCATTTTGGGATACCATCCAAGATAGTTTCGGATAATGGAACGTCATTTAAGAACAAAACTGTGAGAGCTTTGATGTCTAAGTATAGAATCAAACACAGTTTTGTGACTCCATATTATCCATAGGCAAACGGGTAGGCTAAAGCTTCAAATAAGATAGTGGTCTCCATCTTGAAAAATATGGTACAAGAGCACCACAAATATTGGCACATCTAGCTACCCCTTGCATTATGGGCTTACAGGACTAGTATTCGGACACCCATTGGGGCAACTCCATTTTCATTAGTATATGGCTATGAGGCCATTATGCCCTTAGAGTTGGAGATTCCAACGATGTGCATGTCACATTAAAAGAGTTCATTGATGATGACACTGCATGGTAAGCTCACCTAGATCAATTGATGCTACTTGATGAACATCGCGTGAATGCCCTCGAGCACCTCCACATTTATCAAGAGTGCTTAAAATGAGCTTACAATAGCAAAGTCCATCTGAGAGACTTTGAGGTTGGTGATCTTGTGCTGAAAGAGAACCAACAGAACTCAAATTTACCACCAAAAATATGAGACAAATTCATGGCTAACTGGTTGGGTCCTTATATGATCTCGGAGAATATTGGACCTGGGACATATCACTTGACATCGCTTGGAGGAGTTGAAGAGCCTGAACCTCTCAATATCCTTCATCTTAAAGTGTTCTATGCCTAAGAACTAGAAAAGGCTCCAAAGGCATCTGTAAGCCCTTTGGTCATTCATAAAAAGCTCCAAAGGCATCTGTAAGCCCTTTGGTCACTCATAAAAGGCTCCAAGGGTTTCTCAAAACTGCTTGGTCAATCCCAAAAGGCTCCAAGGGTTTTCTCAAAACTTCTTGGTCAATCCTAAAAGGCTCCAAGGGTTTCTCAAAACCGCTTGGTCAATCCCAAAAGGCTCCAAGGGTTTTCTCAAAACTGCTTGGTCAATCCCAAAAGGCTCCAAGGGTTTCTCAAAACCGCTTGGTCAATCCCAAAAGGCTCCAAGGGTTTTCTCAAAACCGCTTGGTCAATCCCAAAAGGCTCCAAGGGTTTTCTCAAAACTTCTTGGTCAATCCCAAAAGGCTCCCAGAGTTTCTCAAAACTTGGTCAATCCCAAAAGGCTCTAGGGGTTTCCAAAAATCCCTTGGTCAAAATGTTAAAATCCATAAAAAAATTGGAAAATATATCAAAAATAAAAAACATGTGCATTTCATTTGCATCATTGCATTGTATTTCATTATGCATTTCATTAGGCATATTCATCCACCGCACTTGCATTGGAACAAATTGTGTTTACAATATTACAAATGACACCACGTTTGTGTTTCAATCATGCATATATGCATTATATTTTTCATCCATTTATCACCCTTGTGAGTAATTGTGTTTTTCAACACAACCCATCTTGTTTCTATGAAGAATATACTAGGGTTTTTCGATCATTCAACCATACCTAGAGGTCTTCTCAAGAGTTGATAGAAAGCTTGCTTTGCTTTTGTAGTTGAGGTCTAGTTAGTATAGCCCTTAGCATATCATAATCCTATCACTAATCAACAAATTAAATAATCCTAATAAGGACTAGGGGAAGATGAAAGCCATGAAGCAGGACCAGGTATCCTGAGGTGAAAAGTTTATTCTTGCTTATCCCTCTATGCAGACGGTATGGGAAATGTTGGCAATTGGCAAAAGGACAGGTTTATTCCCTACCCATAATCCCTTGCTTACGTTAAAATGAGCAATATCCCAGATCAATCCTCCAGGTTGATACCCTAGATCGATATCATAGATCGACATCCCAAAGTGATATCCCATATTGATATCATAAGATCGATATCCTAGATCGATATCCCAAAAATAGTTTCCCAAAGTAAAATCCCCAAAGGAAGTTTCTGAAGCAAATTATCAAATGTAAATCCCAAAAATTTAGATCAAATGAAGATCAAATTGTACAAAGAAAGTAAAATCAATATCAAATCCCTTGCTCAAAAGAAAAAGAGAAAGTACAAAATAAACAGTGATTCTTGTCACTATAGTACAAAAATAAACAGTGATTTTTATCACTTTATATGAGCAAGTATCCCAAAAAATTGAAGAAAATAAGGGGGTGAACTTGAATCCCTGGAATTTCTAGCACTATTGTACCTTACACATGACGATATATCTGATGCATTAGCATTTCGCTTGTGTACAGACCAATGTTTGAATGTGGAAGAGCTAGCTTCAGGTGTCTTGTATCGCCTAGTGGTCTAGTCCAACTAAAATCTAAACCTAGGATTGGGTAAGACATTTGCGGACCCCCAATCTTAGCAATGGGCTGAAAGAATCCTGCCTGACATCGGGGTATGCTTATGCCTTATCAAATATACTCACTTTTGCACACACAGGGATAATGAACAGTTAGGGCCTATCCTAGCGAAAACCTTATGTTTTAGAAGTCTAGTATGGTTAGTATACAACTTTTGATAAGTCAACTAGGGTGTTTGAGTCTCATGGTAAACCTCAAAAATTCCCAAATAGCAACAACCAATCATTCAAATTGCAATCATCAAAACATCAATTTATTTTATGAGAGTTTATTTATTAGAACTATTTGTACTATATAATTAGATACCGGATGGATGTCAGAAATGATATTTAGATGGCCATTGATTATATTATACATATTATTTTAATTTACAAAAGCTTATGAACATAAAACATATATCATTGCATCTCACATATGGGTGTACAATTTATCAAAACATTCATAAATATAAAGCAACTACAATCCATGATTGTTATACATTCTATGGTGTCATCCATTAGATTGATTAAAACTCACATTGCATACATTATGTTTTAAGTGATTAAAGCATACATGTCCATTTTACAAACATATTATCAAAGAAACAAAGAAATACATGCAGTACATACATGGCATAAATTATGTCATAACAACATAAACTAAATGCATACAAGTAAAGCAAATATATACATGCATGTAACATCAAAATATGGCATTCATAATGCATCCATCATAAGTAGTACATCTGCATACATAACTCATAACATCTAATCATCTATCACATAGCTATCTAGTGCATGTCATCCATACATCACATCATGTAGCATCAAATCAATAACGCATTGCATCCATATGCATAACATAAAACATAAAATACCAAAAATAAAGTACACATGTAATGAGATGAAATGTCATATCATATATATATATATATATATGTGTGTGTCAATAAGTATAGTGGGGTACATCAAAATGCCCGTAGGCTACATACGTGTAGGTCCTCGACCTTACACTAAAAAATGGTACAATAAGCATCTCTAAATATCTATACTAAATAGGGCCTGCACCCCTAGGCTGTGAGGCACCTCCGTCACCTCCACCATCCCTATGAGTCCTCTGTGAGCTGGCACCATGAGTACTCAAAGACCTATGAGTCCTCTCAGTCTTGTGCATCCTATGGCTAGAGCTAGCAGATGACTACCCTATCTCTCTGGTCCTAGACCTGCTCCTATGGGTCCCTGTAGTGTGGGTATCCTCTAGAACCTCCCCACCTAGTATCCTGATGTGACCCTCCAGTTGGGTGATGCGAGATGCACTCATTGTATGCCGATCATTACCCTCCTCCACGAGGGTATGTAGATGCCTGATCTCTACCATAGGGTCATGACCTCCTAGTAATAAAGTAGATGGTACTACTGGAGGTGGCATGATAACCTATGAGGATGAGGGATCTTCCCTCACCACCCTAAGCAAGTCCCTCTCAGTAGTCACTACACTAAGTTGTGCTTGTGCTAGATCCCGCTCACTAGTGAGCTCCCTGATATGCATGTCTATAGTGGTAACCTATGCCTAGAGAGCTACCCTCTCCTCCTCATAGCTGTGCCACTACCTCTACTTATGAGATAACTTCACCTCTAGAGTGGTAATAGAGGTATCCCTATGTAGGATCTGAGTGTGGAGTCTCCCCACCTGGCTCTAGAGGTCGACAATATGTGCTCTCAGCTACCTAACCTCACTATCTGGAGCTGCCTCACCCTCCTCGGAGACCTCCTCCTCTGCCTCTACCTATGGATCCACCTCTGCACCCTCTACACCCTCATCTACAATTCCCTCAACTAGCCAACCTAGAGGACCCTCATCATGCCACTAAAAGTTGGCCCACCAACCATCATAATCTGGAGTAGTCCCGATGTCTGCTAGCCTCGACTCTTAGAAGTCATTGTCATCCTCCCCTAGTGGAGTGACCTAGGGCCAGGTCAGGTCCCTCTCCAGGACCAAGCATCTATAAATGGTCGACATAGTTGGAATATCCTATCGAATCCCAAACTACTATAGGATGTGAGAGAAGTAGTGATACTCATGCTAATTGGCCTTGCGACCGATGATCCATCTGTCTCTATGCGCCTAGTGAAGGTCTCTGTCTACCTCCATCTAGGGTGGGCAGTCCATGTAGGATCACCACTGGATATCCTCAAGGTGTAGTTATGCAAAGTGATTGATGTAATGATCTAGGTCTCCTGCATGAGACCTACTCCTGAAGCCCTCTTGCTCCCAGGGACAGTAGGAAGCATAGCACTATTGATCATCTACAAGGGTAGTGATCTATAAAGGCAAGTCGATAGGGTGCTCTATCAGGATATGCTGCCAACCCTAGATCTATAGGAGGAAGCTACAATCGATGCCCACTCTATTTGGTGGGTAATCTGGAATAGCTCATGGTAGAGCTATGCTAAGAGAGCACTCCCCTAGGATAAGATAAGTGGCCATGCGGTTGAGCTAACCATGACATCTCTGGTCTAAGCTAAGAGGTTCCAAGGGAACCTCACACCTAAAGAATTTGGGAGGGTGATCTGAATGATGAGGTGCATGAATACTGCCTCCCTTTGAGAGAAAAATTTGGCCTCGTACCACTCCTAAATGTGGATGCCTCCATGGTCAATGTGGCCCTATGCCTCCATGCTCCACTACTCGAAGATAGAATAAAACATGGTCTTCCTCACCGATGGTAGGAGAGGAGGTGATGGGCTCACCATCAATGGGCAGTTGAAAGATGTGGTATACGTCCTCCAGGGTGACAATCATTTCACCCGTAGGCAGGTGAAATGTATTGGTCCTCGCATCCCAATGATGGGCTAATGTAGTAAGATATGTCTGGTCCACTTGAATAGTGGGGAGGTTTAAGATGAAGTCGAACCCCACAATAGTGAACCAAGCCTACTCTATGCCATTCAGTGTGTGGCAAAGGTTGTGAAGGAGATCGCTCTCCCTCGCTCTGTTCGTTAGGGACTGAATAAAAGCAATCCAAGTAAAAATAAAAAAACAATTAAAATCACTAAAAAATGACAAACAAATCACTAAAAATCTCATAGAAACACAAAAACATGCAAAATATAATCAAAAATTTCAAAAAACATCAAAAGAGCAATTCAAAACAGCAATAAATGGAATTAATTTACCAAAAAAATAAAAAATGGAAAATTTTTGAGAAATTTTGGACCGCAGGTTGGAACCGTGATCGACCCAATGGTTAGCAGTTTGACCATTGGGATTTAAATCCCATTGTGTTTGACAACAATGGACCCAAATCTTCGAATTGGGAGTCACAACTACCACCCACGGCTAGGAAGCAAGACCCATTTTGGGCCCACCTTTCCAAAAAATCCCTATATATATATATATAAAGTAACCCACCCCCTAATCTAACCTATGCTAAACCTAGCTAGGGTGAGGTTAGTTACCGATAGTTTAATGAGGTTAATTTACCAATTTCTTAATGTGGTTAATTTTAATCTGGTGATTTACAAGTGAGGTCTTAATTTTTGAGTTACCTTGGAGGCACCGTCTCCTCTGTTGGTAGAAGCCTCTGGCTGATCGACCATTGGTGTGGAATGTGTGGAATAGATATATTTTTCAATAGCGTTTCAGGTCAAATTTTGTTATTTACCTCTTAGAGCTCTCAAATTTACTATTACTGTCATGTACATAATGAATTTTTTAAAAGAAAATCCTTATTTAACCTTTCAGAATTTGGGTCAGGCCACGACTGACACTCACGGTCCCTGAATTAGGGTTTTGTGATCACGATTTTGAGCCGTGATCAAGCAATTTTCTTGCAATTGATAGACGTAGCTAGAAAACTGCATTAAATGCTCCAATTTACCACCATGGAGAGCCTTAAAAGGTCAAATTAAGGATGTCACCTAGACTAGATAATTCAATAAATTCAAAAATCAACAAAAAAATCAAATAATTCAAAAGACAAATGCACCTCGTATTCAGTTATTTACCCTATACACTTGGTGGTTGCAATGACTTGTGATCCATGCAATCTGACAAGATGAGTAAATTACCATAAGGACATTTGGGGCAAATTCATCATCGTGGAATTGTTATGCTTCATTTCAATCCCTAAGAAGGCCTTCATAGCCAGACTGCTCCAAGGGAATGAGATATTCATCATAATTATCCTATGATATTTTTAGCATATCATCGATAATATGATTCAACACATGCCTAATTAGAATTGCTTTCATTTTGATTCCCTAAAAAGGCCTTCATGGTTGGACCGCTCCATGGGATAGAAATAGGCAATTACTATTAATAGTTGCAATCATAGCTGATTAGGCCATGCCAAGTATTCAAATGCTACATATTAATTTGTTCAGATCATTTATAGTGGTCAAGCGACCTTGTCATTTCATTTAATTGTCATTACCCTCATCGAATCGTTGCTTGAGGGGGTAGTCATAATATTAAATCATAATCGAAGTCAATAGAATATCCCTTGATCTTGTCAAAATTGTGTTCATATTATGAATCATTTCCAAAGACTATCATAATATTACCCTTCTACTGGGGAAAATAGCATATATGATAGTTTAGTTTGTAACTCTCTTCCTTTCGAATTGACAGGCATGAAATCCTACTTGGAATTGATGCTATCCGAATGTCTGATGACGAGTGCAAACTTGTTAAAAATTAAGTCTTCCAGTTGGAAGTAATGATCCTAAGATACATGTCCTTTTGTTGGACCTAGGGCATCTAATGTTGATCAGACTAATGATCATCATTCAACCTACGACATCATTTTAGGAGGTCTAGTTTTGCTCAACATTGTTCAAAATCACAATGCATCTCAAAAAGGGCATCTGTAGACACCTAAAATGCATCATGTCGAGGCAACTACTCATATGGGACATGCTAGAAGATCATATGGAAGACCTTTGGATAGATCCAAGGTATAGTAGTGGTTTTTACCACTCATTTGGGTATCTTTGCCTAGTCAGTGCTAGCCACTGTTGACACCTGCGATTAGCAGTGCTCACCACATCTATCATCTACGTGGTCAACACTCAAAATTAGTTGGCCTTCATCCGACCCAAAATCGGTTGCAATGGCCAATTGGTTGTGGATTGGAGCGGTTTGAGTGAGGAAGGTTCTAGATCCTTCCATCCAACAAGCTCAACTACCCAATCTTGATCTTAGCTTCATGAGGAAGCTACTCCTAGCCCCTTGGCAATTACTATATAATCCCCCTCTGAATTGGGGAAAAGAGAGAGAGAAGCATAATAAATTGAGCAGCGAAGCCTTGTCGAATTGCATACTCACCTAGGTGCATTGAGAGGGACAATTTTTCTACCCAATTGAAGATCACATTGCCATGGAGGTCTTAGGAGCCTAAGAGAGCCAAGAAATGCTAATTTGTGCAATCCATGCACCATCTGATCAATTCAACCACCAAATCTATCAGAGGACACAGAGGTAACCCTTGACCATCAATTTGGCAAGGTGGATCGGAGATTAATCCTAGATTTGGAGGGCAAACCTATTCAGATCCCCATCGCGAATATTTTCCATGGTGAATAGTGCCACTCGCACATCAGACCCATGATGAGAAAATAATGATAGATCCCCTTGTGTTATTTTATTTAGCTTAATTAGTTAGATCATATTATGCTTAGTATAGGTTTAATTTGCATTTTAGAGATTTATAACCTGTTGAATTAGGCATTTAAAGTAGATTTACCTTCATATTATCAATTTGATAATTAGTGCAATGGTGGTTATTTTATGTGTTTATGCTTTCCATTTGATAAACTGATCCAATAGATAGATAATACTTGTTATCTAGCACATGTTTGATGGCAAAATTTCATGATTAACATAGGTTTACCATGTTTTATGCATTTTCTTGATTATATGCTTGTGATGGCATCTTTTGTGAAAGTTCCTTAAAAGGCTTCATCAAGAGAGGCTACCTTTGCTTTTGATGTGTTGTTATTATTTCTTGATTGCAGGGAACAAATATTGAAGGAGATAAAGCATTCCATTCCCTCCAATCATGGAGAAGAGGGCCATCGACACCCTAGAGCAGTTCGTGTCACCCTAGAAGGCATTTTATTCACATATACCCTAAAAGGGAATTAGATCTATTGTAATTAAAGTATCAAAATGGGTATCCCTAAGAGGGATGAATATGCATCTTGACTCAATTTGGAATTAATAAAGGATTCTCATATTTTCATTCTCTTTTATTGTTAATTAGTGCATGTTTAGTTGTTATATTTCTTTAATTGCAATAGACGCTATTAGGTGTGAGCCTTTTGGGTGGTTATAGTATGAAGAAATGGGTATGAAGTGAATGAAGTTAGGGGTATGAAGTAAGGGTTATAATACCTTAATTTATTAAATAATTTGTTTTTGTAAGTATTCAATTAGTTAGAGGTATGAATAAATGGGTATGAAGTGAGGGGTATGAAGAAAGGGGTATTAAGTGATGGGTATCAAGAAAGAGGTATGAATTTATGGATATGGAGTGAGAGGTCTAAAATCATGGGTATGAAGTGAGGGGTATGAAATGAGGGGTATGAATCTAGGGTTATGAAGAAATACCCCTCTCTTCATACCCCACACTTAATACCCCTAAGTAATTGAATACTTATAAAATCACTTTTTTAAACAATTAATGTCTCATATCCCTTTCTTCATACCCCTCACTTCATATCCCTTTCTTCATACCCCTAACTAATTGAATACTTACAAAAACCACTTATTTAATAAATTAAGGTCTCATACCCCTAACTTCATACCCCTTTTTTCATACCCATCACTTTATACCCCTCACTTAATACCCCTAACTTCATACCCATTTTTCATATCCCTCACTTCATACCCCTTTCTTCATACCCCTATCTTTAATCAATTAAGGTATCATACCCTTAACTTCATACCCCTCTCTTCACATCCATTTTTTCATACCCCCCACTTCATACCCCTCTCTTCATACCCCTTTATTCATACCCCTAACTTCATACCCCCTAACTTCATACCCCTAGCTTCATACCCATTTATTATACCCACTAGCCTCATACCACTAACTTCATACCCCTAACTTCACACCCTTTTCTTCATACCCCTTATTTTATACCCTAAAATTCATACTCCTTTCTTCGTACCCCTCACTAAATACCCTTCACTTCATATCCTAAGTAATTGAATACTTACAAAAACCACTTCTTTAATAAATTAATATCTCATATCCCTTTCTTCATACCCCTCACTTCATACTACTTTCTTCATACCCTTCACTTCATACTCTTTCTTCATACCCTTCACTTCATACCCCTCTCTTCATACCCCTAACTAATTGAATACTTACAAAAACAACTTGTTTTATCAATTAACATCTCATACCCCTCAATTTATACCCCTAAATTCATTCACTTCATATCCATTTCTTCATACCCACTAACTTCATACCTCTAACCTCATACCCCTTTCTTCATACCCCTCATTAAATACCCCTCACTTCATATCCCTAAGTAATTGAATACTTACAAAACCACTTCTTTAATAAATTAATGTTTCATATCCCCTTTTTTATACTCCTCACTTCATACCCATTTCTTCATACCCCTCACTTGATACCCCTTTATTCATACCCATAACTAATTAAATACTTAAAATAACTACTTCTTTAATCAATTATGATCTCATACCTCCCACTTCATACCCCTAACTTCATTCACTTCATACCCCTTTCTTCATACCCCTAACTTCATACCCCTCACTTCATACCCTTAACTTCATACCCCTCACTTGATACCCCTTTATTCATACCCCTAACTAATTGAATGCTTACAAAAAAAAACTTTTTTAATCAATTAATGTCTCACTCCCCTAACTTCATACCCCTCACTTCAAATCCCTAACGAATTGAATACTTACAAAAACACTAGTTTAATCAATTAATTTTTGTAAGCATTCAATTAGTGAGGCATATGAAGTGAGGGGTATGAAGTGAAGGGTATGAAGTTAAGGGTATGAATAAATGGGTATGAATTTAGGGTTATGAAGAAAGGGATATGAAGTTAGGGGTGTGAAGTGAGGGGTATGAAAAATCTAAAGAAGCAAAATTTGTATCGCCTTAAGGGCACTTTATTGCAATGTAAAGCAAATTAAAGCAAACATTCAAAGGGAAAGTGCACAATAAGTAATATATGAAATGAAGAGTAATATGTAATAAAAGAGGTGGATTTATCCTTGTATTCATTCACTCATGGATTCAAAATAGGATTACAATACATCCCCTTGAGGGCTTTATAATTTGATACATTTCAACATTACAATGTGCAAATGAATCTAATCCTTTGCAAGGCCTTAAAGCGATGTTCTATTTGTTCATCTCACATTCCCACACTTGAGAGCTATCCTTGGGCTTATTCTTATATGCCTTCTTAGCTCCTCCCTCCTATATAGCATACCTGCACCTACACACAAGGGATTGAAATTGGGTTAATAGCATATGCATTTGTAGATTCAAAGCTAGGAAGACATAGAAAGCATGCATATAGAAATCACAAAACCTATTTCTAATAAACCACAATGCTTAAAAATGATTTCTAACTATAGTATTGAGTTAATAACATGATTTTGTAAATATATGAGCATGAATAAAAGGGAAATTATTAGCAAAAATAGTGACCATCCCTGGGTGAGCCAGATAGACCTACAATCATAAAACTTCTAATTACCCTATCAAAACTGCTCCAAATTGCACCAAAATTGGACCATAGGCTAACCTAAATATTCTAAAATGACCTATGGTGGAATTAGATCAAAATTCCCTACTATTTTCTAACTGTCCCTAATAGGTGCAACTAGCTACTGCTAACCATCCCCAGGTGGGATGGTTACAAATTTGCTTGGAATTCATCACCAATTCCAATGGGATCTGGTTCTAAACACTCCTAGATGTCATGTCTTCAAATGGGGTCAAATTTCTCTCCAATATGACTGGTTTTGGAATGGTTTTAGTGGATTTGGGATACCCCTAAAAGCACCTTCGAATGAAGAATATTTCAAGGTAAAATAGGGGTAAATTGCAATGGCAAATGTGAGAGTGGAATTGGGCAGCACTTCATTGTTAAAAATGCTTCAACTCCTCTTCAAAATGGGTGAATACCCCTCTTTTTATAGCCCAAATAGGGTATCTATGGTAAAGGGGCAAGTAATGGCATGCGAGGCAAGTGCCTCCACTTATCAAAACCCTTGCCACCATTGGGTAGAAGAGGTTGCCCATTTGGGGCCTCTAATTGGGAGTTTCTGGTCTCTATGATAGACTCCCAATCAATTTTGGTTGATTGGGAAGAGAATATGTTAGTAATTGATTTCAATTTCTCCACCCCTTTGACTTTTGGGGTGTCTAGTTAGGGACCATCCCACCTAGGATAATTTTGGATGGCCATCCCTAGGTGGGATGGTCACCATCTGTGATCGTACCTTGGTGGGACGATCATAAGGATATGACCCAAAACCACCCAAAATTATTGGTAACCTTTCCAAATGTGCTTTGGAGCTCTAATTTTCCCTAGAGGGCTTCCCAATGGGGCCATATGATGTCGATAAGAGTGGCATATGTAATGCACTGGTAGTCTTATCCGATTTACGTGATTTTAGTGTCTACAAATGCCCCTTTTTGAGATGTGCTATGTGCAAAAAAGCGCTGAGCAAAAATAAATAACTAAATCACTAAATGATCAAGGTTATTCATTAACCTAATCAAGGAGTGGGTTTTTTTTTTGTTGAAAAAGGTATTTAATGAAGATTTTTTACAACTTTGGATGCCTCCATTGTGGAAAGAGTATACATTCTTGGAATCCTTGCTTTTGACATAGTCGAAGGATTCATTTTGGGTATACCTTTCAGCCATGTTGTAGTAATAGTCTTATGGGGCTTAGGGTATACTAGGTCTTGGTGCCTTGTGTTCTTGTAAACCTTTTCATGGGTGTATTCCTGAGGTTTCAAGGAGGTCAATCCCTATTTTTGTTTCTTATGCTGATTATTTACCCCAGCATGGGCTTGAAAATTTATCTTTAACAAAGATTCTTTTGAATGCATGGAAATTACACTTTTGAGTGCTTTAGTGTTGATTTGATTTATGAAATCATTATTATGACTACCCCCTCAAGTGATGAGTCGATGAGGGCATGACCAATGATAAAGTAATGAGTCACTTGACACATATGATCGAATTGGGGTAACTCTTTGTTTTGGAGGGGATATTTGACTGTTTTGATGAATATTTCTGGTAGTAAAAGGCTAAAAATTTCATTCTCATGGAGTGGTCCAGCCATGGAGGCCTTATTGGGGAGTAAAATAAAGATGTTTTATGGATCCAAAAATATTATAGGTTCAATCTTGATCCCTGTTAAATTGGTGACCTTTTTGCCTTATTTTTGGTGGGTTTTGGACCTAATTTTTGATATTTTAAAGTTGTTTTGGTGCAATTTTTTGGTGACCATCCCAGGGGGGTATGAGTACACTATTTATGACCATCCTAGGGTGGGACAACCAGCCAACTATGTGCTCATCCCACCTAGGGGTGGTCGGCTTCTTTTGGAGCTATATAAGCCCAAAATGGGGCATATGAGCTCATTTGTTCATTTTGCTTGGAGAAGTTGGAGAGGAGAGAGGTAGGGGAGTGATTTTCTAAAGTGGAATGCTATAAAAATATCAACCCAAAAATATGATCCAGCCAACGGATGCAACAGGTGGTGGAGCCGATGCGAAACGAGTATGGAACACATGTCCTTCTCTTCACTATTTTATTGTGAAATTGTGATTTTTGCTGTAATTTTCATACTACACACTTACTCATGGTTAAGAAACCCTAGGAATAGTAAAATGTATGAAATTGAGCTTTTATTTATGTTTTATTTTCTAAAAATTAGGTTGTAATGCTAGATTTTAGGGTTAATTTAGGGGTCAAAATGACCCTGGTTTAGCCATTTTTGGGGACCGTCCCTATAGGGGCCATCCATGGGTGGGATGGTTACAAAATTAGGGGTCGTCCCTAGGTGGGACGACCAAAAATTGGGCCAAAAGGGCCCATTTTTTAGGCCTTTTTTTGGTATTGTTAGAGTATTTTTCTATATTTTTATGGCATTTTTGACAAGTTATTTTGCATTACCAGATAGTTAAGATCGGTATAGATTTTTGACTCTCTTTTAGGTCGCTAGAGACCTATTGACTGCTGTATACTAGTGATGGCTTGATGCCATTGGTTTGAAGCATGTTACATGGTTAGATCCCGTAGTGAGCGACCACACCTATCTGACTGCATTGATAGATTTGTGGGACCCTCGTACTAATAATTTCCATCTAGTTATGGGGGAGATGACAGTTAAATTAGAGGATGTATATTGGATACTACGTATTATGATAGAGGGGTGTCCCATAGTATCTACTCCTATAGAGCGACGAGAGGTCATCATGCGGAGGTACTTTGGGGCGCACTGGGAGGATGGAGTGATTGATCTTCTCAGCAGAGGGATATTAGTGGTCTCATGGTTTTAGGCTAGTGTGCTTAGGGTTAAGCACACTTTATTAATGACCTTGATCAGCAACATGCTACTACCTAACTCTTCAGGTGCTAGGTTCCCATGGAACCTTATAGAGTTGGTGTTCACTCTTGTGGAGTGTACAGAGGATGAGTTGATAGTGATGGCTTGGGGTCCTACTTTATTAGCGCAGCTATATGAGGAGTTATATGAGATCCAATTTCATAAGAGGAAGGGATTGGGCTACAAATTATTTCTACAGGTTTGGGGTTGGCAACATATTGCTATGGAGAGACCACAAGGATTACCATGGATCACTCGAGCAGAGCTACCGAATAGGGATATTGGTTATGGGATACTATGGCAGAGGTCACATGAGTTAGGCCATAGTCATCGACACGCTGGAGAGGTTGAGCATTATGTAGAGGCTTTTGCATGGCTTAGAGTGGTAGATATTGTATGGAGACCCTACATGGATTATCCCACATGGAGGGAGGCTGAGACACAGCTACGTCGAGTTCGATGAGGTAGGTGGTTGATAGGGTGACATGGGACAGAGTGAGAGTACTTCCCTTATGATCACATGCTATGATAGTTTGGGCTATTCCAAGGGTTGCCTAGGGAGCTGATGATCTATCATCATCATGGGGATGAGAGGACTCTAGCATGGCCTATTGTGGAGGCCCTAGGGGAGGATTCAGATCCTGTGGTGGTAGTTTCTAAGTTGGATGATGTAGGTACTATAGAGGAGTATGATGCTTGGTGGGTCATATGATAGTGGCAAGGGGAGGGACCACTAGGAGGGGATGCAGATGCTAGAGTAGCGGATGTAGCTAGGGGTGCTTCGGATGAGGAGGGTCAGGATGAGTCTCTAGATGATGAGGAGGCAGACATAGGTGAGTGGTTTGTGTGTCAATGTGTGATAGTAGATAGGGTGGAGCTGATTAATGTACAAGATCCACTAGACTTTTATGGAGAGGACCTTGGAGATTAGGGTATGCAGGCACAGTTAGCAACATGAGATGCTATGATTACAGAGTTGTGGGGTGATATCAGTAGGGTGCAATGGGATTTATCAAAGGAGAGAGCTCTACTATAGGCATAGGTGCAAAGTGCACATATGGATATGGAGAGACAGGCAATGTTGATAGCTACTCTTTAGGCACAAGTTGGTATACGAGGCCCTAGTCATGGGGAGTCTAGTAGTGAGGAGATAGCTATGATGTGGGAGGAGATGGCACATCTCCAGGGCTTGGTGGTGACCTATCATAATTGGTGTTGAGAGGATCAAACCTATATGGATATGATGGAGGATGAGATAGTGCACCTTAAGGGGTGCATACCATATCAAGCATTGGCCATTGGATCACAATGTAGCCATAGGAGCGATATGGGATAGTCATCTATGCATGGATGAGGGCTCCGAGTTCTGCATGGAGGATGGACACATCTGGAGGTAGCAGGTCTGGGGGTAGCAGGTCTGGAGGTAGCAGGTCTAGTAGTTCGCGATGGACTCCTACTAAGGGCGAAGGAGAGAGTCACAGTGTCGGTCCTGCGTGACCATGGCTAGCAGACTCTAATGGTTCTTTTTGGACTTTTTGGCTTTTTTGGAGTGTGAAGTCTGAGGACTCACATTTATTGTAGCCTATGGGTAGCTTATGGACTATGATGTAGCTTTCAAATTTTACATATGGATATATATATATATATATATTTGTGTGTGTGTGTGTTGTTGTATGTATGTATGTATGACTCGGATTTGATCATGATGTCATATTTTGCTGCTTTATGATATGTATGCAATGCTTATATTTTCTCTATGATGTTATTATGGATGTCTAACATGGATGCATGTATTTATTCTATGATGTGATTTGATGATATGTGGATGTGTATATGCAAAATGCAATGGATGATGTGATTTTAATTTTGTATGATGGATTTATGATGACTATTTGATGCATTGTATGCTAGCACCATAGACTGTACAAAATGTATTGTTATTATTTTTCATGTTATTATAACACTATGTAATGGATTTTGTAATTTTGACAAACATGTGACAACATGATATAAAATGAAATGGATAATGCAATGTGATATGATATATTTGATAGTTTTAAGGAGACTCAAACACTCTAGTTACCTAATCAAAAGTCGTATAATAACTATGCAAGATCCTTTGACAAAGTATGCACTTACTAAGATAACCAAGATAATCAACATCCTTGTGTGTTCACGTGAGTTAATTACCATGATAACACATAAGATTGCCCTAGTGCAAATGGGATTTACTCAGCCCATCTGCACTAGAGGTCATTCTGTGATTCTCATTATCATGAGTTTTGTACTTAGTTGGATTAGACCACTAGGTAATCTAGGATACAACAAGCTAGCTCATCCACATTCAAATATTGGTCTATACCTAAGCAAGTTGCTTATGTAATAGACATATCTTCATGCGGGAGGCTACCACCATTGACAAGTAGGCTATCCACCAAACCTGTAATGAGGATCACCTTATGGTTATCTAATGCTAATAATTCCAAGGATTCAAGTTCAAGACTCACCTTATGGTTCTATAATGCTCATTTTTTTTTGTTGAGCAAGGGATTTTGATAGTGGTGATAACCACTTTTTCTTTTTGATTTTTATGAAGTGAAAAATAATCACTGTTTGTTTTTGCATATTTCTGAAGCGGTTATAATCATTGTTTGATTTTTCTCTTTGGGACACTTGTCCCAGTTTAGGGCAAGGTATTTTGGGTAAGGAGGAACTTTTCCTTTTGTCAATTCTCAACATATTTGAACCATTTGCATAGGGGGATGAGCGATATAACCTTTTTTGCTTAAATTAACCTAGACCACTTTATAGTTTTAATATTTCCATGTGCTCGACTTGGATTTATTAATGTGAAAATGTGTTGGGATTTTTATGTATACCAAATATTATCTAAGTAGGATCCTACCTTCTAAAAATCATGATAGCTTTCTAAAAACTTGAAAATACAACTAGATATGGCTTAGTTATCGAAAACTTTAACTATGTGGTACTTACAATGGTTAAGTGATGGGAAACATGCATATAATGTAAAATGTAAATGTATATGGTATATGTAATATAAAAAAGTTGTAATATTGACCTATAATAACAATGATTTTAACATATACCTAGTGTATAGACCTGGTGCTAGACATATATGATCAATTTCGAATAATGCATATTTGCAATGATGAGTATGCCTAATACAATTTGTATGAAGTGCAATGAAGCACTATTTTTGTATTTTGATGATTTTGATAATATTTTTGTATTTTTGATATATATGTATATATAGGTTGACCAATGGGCTTAATGAATGCCATTGGGGATTTTGGGATGACCAAAGGGCTTATAGACACCTTTGGGGCTTTTTGGATTGACCTAGACAATCGTAGATTGTCTAGGAATGTTTTCTTTTGACCTAGACGGTCATAAAATGCCTAGGGACATTTGATAGGGACAAAAGGTCTTATATATGCCTTTGGGGCTTTTTGTATTGACCTAGATGATCGTAGATTATCTAGGAATATTTTATTTTTACCTAGATGGTCATATACCGCCTAGGGGTGTTTTAGGTGACCTAGATGGTCATAGACACTAAGAAAGTATCATAGACTACCTAGAGGTATGTTGTGGCTGATCCACAACACACCCCAAAATTGGGGACCCACCTTTTTTGCATGCTTTCAAAGAAGACCACAGTGGCCCAGATGCTAAAAATCAAGGAAAAAAGAAGAATATCATAAAAGAGAAAAGTTGTCGCGATATCGCGACATGTTGCTCCGTCGCGGCTGAAAATGAAAATTTATTGTGATATCGCGACATGTTGCTCTGTCACGGCCGAAAATGAAAAGTTGTCGCGATATCGCGACATGTTGCTCCGTCGTGGCCAAAAATGAAAAGTTGTCGCGATATCGCGACATGTTGCTCCGTCGCGGCCGAAAATGAAAAGTTGTCGTGATATCGTGACATGTTGCTCCGTCGTGGAAAAATGAAAAGGTGTCACGATTTCGTGACATGTCACGTTTTTGCGGCTAAGAGCAACAAAATGCAGCATGATGAGAAAATGTCGCGATATCGCGACGTGTTGTGAAATCATGGGTCATAGAAGAGAGAGAAAGACAAAGTGGAAAATGTCGCGATATCGCGACATGTCACGTTTTCGCAGCTCAGATAAGCAAAGTGGTACGAAATGAAAAGTTGTCACGATATTGCGACATGTCGCCATTTCATGACCTAAAGACGAGATGAAGGGCAAAAGAGAAAAGCGTCACGATTTCGTGACAGAAAGCAGCAAGATAGTGCAAAGATGAAAATTGTCGCGATTTCACGACATGTCACGTTTTCGTGGTTAAGAGCAGCAAGATGAGGCCAAATGAAAAGGCGTCGCGATTTCGTGACAGAAAGCAGCCAAGCAGTATGGAATAGAAAGGTGTCATGATTTCACGACAGAAAGCCGCAAGACAGCTCCAAATGAAAAAGCATAACGATTTCACGATAGAAAGCAGCCAAAGTGTACGGAGTGAAAAGGTGTCGTGATTTCACGATAGAAAGTAGTGAGGTGATGCCAAATGAAAAAGTGTCACGATTTCGTGACAGGTACAACAAAACACAGCGAAAGAGAAAAGCGTCATGATTTCGCGATAGGTTGCACCCTCGCGGCCCAAAAGAGAAAAATGTCACGATTTCATGACAAGTTGCAGTGAGATAGCCCGAAACAGAAAAATGTCACGATTTCGATAGGTTGCATTTGCGAGGCTCGTGTAGAAAATTGTCACGATTTCATGACATGTCTCATTTTCGTGATGCATGAAGGTAGACAAGGTTGCGGGTAGGAAAATGTCACGATATCGTGACATGTCTCATTTTTGCGATGAAAGAAGAAAAGCTAGGCTGCATACAAGAAAATGTCGTGATATCACGACATGTCTCATTTTCGCGATACAGGTAGAAGAGCAAAGCTACATGCATAAAAATGTCATGATATCGTGACATGCTATTTTTGGTCACGATTTATAGGGGGCCGTTATGGAACATGCAGAGAAACATGGAACACATGGCGTACAGGTGTAAGGGCTACAAAAGCGTTATAGTTCACAGAGAAGATCAAGCGTCTCGATGTCGAGCATAAAGTCAAAAGCAACGAAAAGGTGGGAAGGTGAAACGAAGCGATCTGGGAGATGAAGCGAAGCGTCACAGGGCGAAACAGAGAGCATTGCCAGAGGGTTTAAAAGCAAAAGCCGAGGATAGATACAAGGGTCGAAAACTGTTCAGAGAATATTGCAGGAATGAAGGCAAGGCCTTGACACTGGGTTTTTCTTGGATATTTTCCTTCCACATGGACTGGTCGAAAACCGCTGCAAGCAGGGTTGTAGAGCCAGAGTTGAGAAGGCCATTCTGGGCCTGTTTGAGTTGTTTCTCTTCCATAGACTGGTTTGGAAAAACCAGAGATTCTGCTATTGTAACATGACATATTTTTAATGCAGAATTATTCAGAAATTTGCATCTTGTGGGCAAGAAAGAAGGAGATCTTCTATGCATGCTTTCTCATTTTTTAGATTTCAGATTTATAGATAATGTAGATGCCACTTTTGTGGGTTACATTAGGCGAATATTTGAAATCTGAATTTTATTTCGTACCCTAGGAACTAGCACTTAGTCTATGGGGATTATGCATGTCATGCAGGTCCAATAGGTTAGGTTGCATGCATGGAAACCTCACATCTTCGGTTTTGCCAGAACAGGGTAGCATCAAACTGAATGCAATTTCATTTTCATTTTTCTTTTGCATTTTATTTTCTTTTTTCTGCACTTTATTTTTCAGAAGTTCCAACTTTATTTTAATTCTCAGGCATTAAAATAAAAAAATTAAAAAACTTCAAAATCCAAAAATAATTCCATCATTTATGGCATTTCATCAATTTCCATTTTGAAGTTACAGCATGGTCATATAGGGACCAAATCACATTTGCTTTATTCGGGTTCAAAGAACAATCATTAAAGTTTCACAGTAAAATAAATCAACATTGCCCCTTGTTTTCGTTACTTGCAACCACTAAGGTGTTCCAAGCATTTTAATTGAATATCTTTATTTGAGATTACTAATACATAAGATGTAAAATGCTAATATAGCGGAGACCTTGGAGAAGTCATTTGTTTGATTTCTTTGCAAGTAGAGGATTTAGAACCCAAATCCTATCGGAGAGTGTGTTTTCACAATCGGGTGAAAATACCACTCAACAGATTGGCGCTAGAAGGAGGGCATGAATAGGTTTATTTTAGTGTGATTTAAATGCTATAGGGATTTAAATTTTGAATATTTCATGCCCTATTGGTTATTATCTTTAGCCCTCTTTTAACAATACAACATTGTACTGTTAAAAGGAGGACATGAATTGCTATGCATTGTTCTAACGTTTTCTGATTGTTCATACAGGAATAATGTGTCTTGATTGGATTTAAAAAAAAATAAAAATAAAAATTTGTCTTGACTAAACGAAGTGTTGTTTCCATACAGTTATTTTCATTTGATTTTAATGAATACATCTCTTAGTTGATGCTAACTTGATTTTTTTTATACATTGCAGGTTGAATATTCAACAGGTTTGGTTCTAAAATTACATTTTAAGTTTCACCAATGGCAACACTTGAGGAGCAAATGGTATCCCTGAGAGCTGAAATAGTGTCTCTAAGAGAAAGAATGGTATCTACAATGGAGGATCATTATAAGGGTTTGTCTATACATGTGATACCCTATCATATTCCTAAAATGTTATTGGATTTTTTACGGTGTTTTAATCAAGAGGTGCCACTAGAATACTTGCAAAGACTGCATGTCTACAAGAATACATTGTGTCAATTCCAGATTTTCTATGAGGAGGTGGCTTGTAAGTTATTTGCATACATTTTGGAAGATAAACCATTCTTTTGGTACAGCCAACTACCCATAGAGGTTAGGACTTCTTGGACACAATTAGAAGCAGCCTATCTTCATCACTTTGGTAATCAAGTTGACTTAAATAGGTTGCAAAATCAATTCACCTCTATGTGTAAAGAGCCTAATGAGTCCATGAGTCAATTCAATGTGAGGTTTCGTGAATTGTATTCTCAAATGTGGGAAAGTTTGGGTACATCGGAAGAGGAAGCTATTCAAGTATACCTAGGAGTCATACACCCCACACTTGCTACATTCTTAAAGGAAAACGTGGATGACTTATCTCTAGAGACAATCTATGAGACATTGGAAAAGGTAGAACAAGTTTTGGAAGAAGAAAAGGCACAACATGTTCACATAAGAGATTGTTCTTCTAAAGATATTGATGCCAACCTACACCAACCATCAAATATAGCACCCTCCACTCCAATGATATCTAAGGTAAATGATCAAGGGGATGAATTTGAATATCCAAATCTTACAACCACCTTAGATGTAGTCCAAGGGGAGGTGCAAAGTGCTAAACCAACATCCGCTAGTGAAGATTATGCAGAAATGATCTCATTCATAGAGATACACGATTATTCGGATGAAGGGGTCCCAAATTCAACTATGTTTGATATATGTGATAGGACGGAACCCACCATAGAATTGAATGAAGTGGTTGAAAGTGAAATTGAAATAAAATCAATAAATAAATTTGAGGACATGATAGAGTTTCACCACTTGTTCTTGGAAGATACTATTGGTGAGGTGTGTAAAATTAATGATCAAGAAATTCTTCACCCTTCAAATTATGATAAAACCGAATCATGGGTTACTAATTTGGACTATGATGGCCTTACAAATTTGAATTCAAGAAATGACCCACTTTTGGAAATAATTGAACCATCTAAGGAAGGTGAAGATGAATTTGATGAGAAACATATTGATGAATTGGAAGATGTTGAAGAAGTAGTTGAACGTCACCACTTGATTTTGAAAGATGATTATTATGATGCTTGGAAGAAGTGGGAAGACTTCACTCTTTCCAAAACTACTAATGAAGTTTGTGTGCCAATTGATATACAGGACAACATAATCGCCTACTCAAAGGAAGATATTACAACTCCTGTACAATTTGAGGATGTTTTGGAAGAGAGTTTCAAATCTCATCAAATTTTGGAAGATTATAATGATCCTATTACCAAGGACAAAGAAGAAAGTGAATTGATGAATGAATCAAAAGATCATGTCACAAATACCATGGAGTTTCATCCCACAAATTTGGAAGATAATTTTTATAATGGTTGGGGGAGATATGATAATGCATTCTTTTCTCACACCCTTATAGATGAAACTCATATTTCACTTGATATGTAGGATGTTGGAACTTCTACATCACACGGCCCTCACGTTTGGGGTTGATTTGAATTATTTTCGGTGCGTTTGATGATGTTATTTTGGGTTCAAATGAAGAGATACCATGGATAGTGAACAAAGAATTAGAACCAAATGACAAAGAGATTGATCAATTGGAAGCAACTCAAATGAAGGATCATCAAGATGAGTCATGGGACATACACTTTGACCAAAAACATTTGAGGGTTGAAAAGGATGGGCATGTTTTCAATTGGGTGCCCAATTTTGGTATGTTTAATGAACAAGTAATCAATGAAGAGTATGAAGACCATGAGGTAAAAGAAGAAATTGTGATTTCTCACCAATTTTTGGTAAATAAAAATGTTCAAAAGTTAGAATCTAACCTTTTGTGTTCAAACATCCAAGATTTAGGTGAAAATTTGCATGACCATGTTTTGAATTTGAATGATGTTTATGATGAAATGTCATTAAAGGTGAATGAAAAACAAGGTATAATTTTTAATCACACCTTTAATAACATTGTTTTAATGAATGGAAAAGAAGTTGATGCACTTGAATTGTTAAATCAAATTCATCAACAATTACTAATTGAATCTAGGGTAAAAACTGTTAATGATCCTAATTTAGTAAATATCCTAGATGCTTGCAAATTGTTACACAAGTTTGATTGGCCTACAAACTTGGAAGATGAATTGGCTTTAAAATGTTTAGAAATAGGCTTTTACTTACAAAGTTTCATTTTGGATAAAGAAAGCCTACTTCTAAATCATGAATGGAATGATGAAACTTGCAATTTAAAGAATAGACAAGACAAAATTGAATACCAACCATTGTCTAATCAATTTGATTTGAATCTCACCTATGGTGTTGGTAATAGAACTAAATCAAATTGGTATGGTGAGCATGGCAAGTTGAAATTTGTTGCATTGCTTGGTTTGATCTTATTATTGTTGGATTCCTACAACATTTGGCATACATATTGTGTCATATGTCTTTTGAAATGTTCTAATCATGTTTGGGATCCGGGAAAGTGATAGTCCAAGCTTTGCTTCATCTTGTACCATATTGTACATTTGTATATAGATTTTGGTTTTGGTTTTGGGTTTGTGTTTTTCAAGTTTCATTTTTGGGATTGTTAGTTTAATCATGATTTAAAGTTGTGTGTTTATTTGACATGTTTGGTTTGTTTAAAAAAAAAAAAATGATGAAAAAGTTGTTTTTGAGATGTTAATTTATGCTTTAGATCAGAGAAATATGAAACATTGGAATTGTGTTGTAGAAAGCTCCACAAGTAACACAAACATGTAAATAATATCGTTTGAATCTTGTGATGCATGAAGTTGTCAGTTTTGCACATTATGGTAAAGTAGATGATATATTCCAAAAGAAGCAGTGCATTCACATCTCATGTCACATTCCACATTTGCATATACATGTCATCTCAAGTTACATTTTCATTTCATGTGCAATCATTGAGAAGGTGTCGAATCCTCTTAGGGTTATTCTATAACATAAAACATAAAAATCCTAAGGTTGGGAACTGATGTCCGAACAATCTTGAACCAAGCACGTTCTATGCACATTAAAGAAGATCTTGGGTAAAATGGTCAAAACCATACTTGGATGAAAAGGTGGGGTGAAAAGAATATTTCATGTCTGTCCTATCATGCAACATAATCCCTAAAACAGTGGTTTTTACCACTTCCATCAAGCTTAAAGTCTAAAACTAGAGTAGTAAGGATAGGGTTAAATCCTCATCGAACTTAGGTTGAGGATCCAACTCCCCAAAGCTCTGATTTGACCTACATGGAGTAGTAAGGATAGGACATAATTCTCATCTCGCTTAGGTTGAGAATCCGATTCCCCAAAGCTTCCATTTTTCCCACTTCATCATAAAGCTTGGATTGGAAGGATAGTACTACATGTCCTCTACAAAGGATGGGTAGTCATCCCAAAGGTCCAAGTAATAAAATTAACTAATATTTCCCATTTTGTCTTAATATTGGATTGGAAGGATCGTACTACATGTCCCTAGCAAGGATGGGTAGTCATCCCCAAGGTCCAAGAAGTAAAAAATTAATATTTTCCATTTTCATCTTAATATTGGATTGGAGGGATCATACTACATGTCCCTAGCAAGGATGGGTAGTCATCTCAAAGATCCAAGAAATAAAAAAAAAGAGAGAAGAGAATGAATGAAAGCCAAGTCATGGATTATGGGGTTAAGTATGCTCATGCATGGCAACATGTCTTGTCTAAAAGCAAGACCACTGATTGCTCATATGGATAGACTAGCCTGACCATTTCATCCATAACAGGTTAAATCATTTTGTTCAGGATGAGGTAATGAACTCCAAATCAGAATAGTAAGGATAGGGTTAAATTCCCATCTCGCTTAGGTTGGGAATCCTATTCCCCAAAGTTCTGATTTCACTTTCACTTGCACATGGGTTCAAGATAGTAGTGACTCATAACCAACTTTGGGATCTAATAAATCAATTCATTATACATATAGTTGATCCTAAGAGGAGTTGATAATTTTAATTGTTTGTACATGATATTAGAAGGTTTGAGCCTTTGCAATGCAGGTTGTCATATCTTTAGCATCTTCATCATGCATCAAATCCTACACAAATTATTCATAGCCTTGCATACAAATCATAAGTGAAACTGACAATGGAATGTTGATCAAGTTCAAGCGATAGAGAATGAAAACACATTGCACACATCGAGCTGATACTTAATGATTCTGATGTTTCATGTATTTCTGATCTATCGGTATTTGTTTATCTTTTATGTGCTGACGCTTGTATCTAAGCTTGTATATTTCAGGTTGGGTTCTCACCAAAATGCTCAGGAGCATTTGACAATAGAGTCACCATTTGTTGTGGCTGATCCACAACACACCCCAAAATTGGGGACCCACCTTTTTTGCATGCTTTCAAAGAAGACCATAGTGGCCCAGATGCTAAAAATCAAGGAAAAAAGAAGAATATCACAAAAGAGAAAAGTTGTCGCGATATCGCGACATGTTGCTCCATCGCGGCCAAAAATGAAAAGTTGTCGCGATATCGCGACATGTTGCTCCGTCACGGCCGAAAATGAAAAGTTGTCACGATATCGCGACATGTTGCTCCGTCGCGGCTAAAAATGAAAAGTTGTCACGATATCGCGACATGTTGCTTAAGAAAGGTTCGCGAATGTTGGAAAGAAAAGGTGTCACGATTTCGCGACATGTCGCGTTTTCGTTGCTTGCGAGATGGTATGAGTAAAAGCATATTTGAAGTTAAAAAATGTCATGTATTTCGTGATGTTGAAATTTTTGGTGAAGGGGAATGAAAAAGTGTCACGATTTTGTGATAGGTACAACAAAACACAGAAAGAGAAAAGCGTCGCGATTTCGTGATAGGTTGCACCCTCCAAGAGAGAAAAGTGCACGATTTCGTGACATGTTGTAGCAAGATAGCCAAAATGAAAAATATGCGATTTAGTGATCGGCAGGATAGAAAATTGTCACGATTTCGTGACATGTCTTATTTTTGCTATGCATGAAGGTAGACAAGGTTGCGGGTAGGAAAATGTCGCGATATCATGACATGTCTCATTTTTGTGGTGAAAGAAGAAGGGCGGGAAAATATCGTGATATCACGACTGCTCATTTCTTCAAGTAGAAGAGCAAGCCCATGCAAAAAATGTCGCGATATCGCGACATGCTATTTTTGGTCACGATTTACAGGGGGCCGTTATGGAACATGTAGAGAAACACGGAACACATGGCATATAGGTGTAAGGGCTGTAGAAGCATTACAGTTCACAGAGAAGATCAAGCATCTCAATGTCGAGCATAAAGTCAAAAGCAACGAAAAGGCGAGAAGGTGAAACGAAGCGATCTAGGAGATGAAGCGAAGCATCACAGGGCAAAACAGAGAGCATTGCCAGAGGGTTTAAAAGCAAAAGCTGAGGACAAATATAGGGGTCGAAACTATTCAGAGAATATTGTAGGAATGAAGGCAAGGCCTTGACACTAGGTTTTTCCTAGATATTTTCCTTCCACATGGACTAGTCGAAAACCACGACAAGCAGGGTTGTAGAGCCCGAGTTGAGAAGGCCATTCTGGACCTGCTTAATGTTGTTTCTCTTCCATAGACTGGTTTGGAAAAACCAGAGATTCTACTATTGTAACATGACATATTTTTAATGCAGAATTATTCAGAAATTTGCATCTTGTGGGCAAGAAAGAAGGAGATCTTCTATGCATGCTTTCTCATTTTTTAGATTTTGGATTTATAGATAATGTAGATGCCACTTTTGTGGGTTACATTAGGCGAATATTTGAAATCTAAATTTTATTTCATACCCTAGGAACCAGCACTTAGTCTATGGGGATTGTGCATGTTCTGCAGGTCCAATAGGTTAGGTTGCATGCATGGGAACCTCACATCTTCGGTTTTGCCGAAACAGGATAGCATCAAACTGAATGCAATTTCATTTTCATTTTTCTTTTGCATTTTATTTTCTTTTTTCTGCACTTTATTTTTCAGAAGTTCCAACTTTATTTTAATTCTCAGGCATTAAAATAAAATAAAAATTAAAAAACTTCAAAATCCAAAAATAATTCCACCATTTATGGCATTTCATCAATTTCCACTTTGAAGTTACAGCATGGTCATAAAGGGACCAAATCACATTTGCTTTATTCGGGTTCAACGAACAATCATTAAAGTTTCACAATAAAATAAACCAACATTGCCCCTTGTTTTCAGTTACTTGCAACCACTAAGGTGTTCCAAGCATTTTAATTGAATATCTTTATTTGAGATTATTAATACACAGATGTAAAATGCTAATATAGCGGAGACCTTGGAGAAGTTATTTGTTTGATTTCTTTGCAAGAGAGGATTTAGAACCCAAATCCTATCGGAGAGTGTGTTTTCACAATCGGGTGAAAATACCACTCAAAAAGGTATTTCATGGTGACCAAAGGGCTTAGAGATGCCTTTGGGGATTTTTGGATTGACCTAGACAATCATATATTATCTAGAAATATTTTCTTTTGAACTAGATAGTCATAGATTGCCTAGGAGAGTTTTAGATGACCTAGATGGTCATAGACACCAAGAAAGTATCATAGACTACCTAGGAGCATTTTATGGTGACCAAAGGGCTTATAGATGCCTTTGGAGCTTTTTAGATTGACCTAGATGATCATAGATTGTCTAGGATCATTTTATTTTAACCTAGACAGTCATAGACCACCTAGGGACATTTTAGGTGACCTAGACTGTCATAGACACTAAGGAAGTATCATAGACTACCTAAGGGAATTTTATGGTGACCAAAGGGCTTATATATGACTTTGGAGCTTTTTGTATTAACCTAGATGATCGTAGATTGTCTAGGAACATTTTCTTTTGACCTAAATGGTCATAGACTACCTAGGGGCATTTTGGGGTGACCTAGATGGTCATAGACCACATATGAGCATTTTATGGTGACCAAAGGTCTTATAAATGCCTTTGGAGCTTTTTGGAATGACCTAGATGATTGTAGATTGTCTAGGAGCATTTTATTTTGACCTAGATGGTCATAGAACACCTAGGGGTGTTTTAGATGATCTAAACAGTCATAGACACTAAGGAAGTATCATATACTACCTAGGAGAATTTAATGGTGACCAAAGGACTTATAGACACCTTTGGGGATTTTTGGATTGACCTAGATGATCATAGATAATCTAGGAACATTTTATTTTGACCTAGAGGGTCATAGACTGCCTAGGGACATTTATGGTGACCAAAGGGCTTATAGATGCCTTTAGAGATTCTTGTAACTTTGATTACTTTGTGATTCTAGGAGGAAGGTGCAATACCTTGTGTACCCCTAGCATTTGTGGTTATCAAAGAAAGTGAGGAAGGTGCAATACCTTTAGGATCGTAAATTTGCTTCATTTCTTATGATGTAACTAATGAGGAAGGTGTGACACCTTGGATACCCCTAATATGTACTATGTTTGATGCAATGTTATTGAATTGGCTAGGAGGAGTGATATAGACTGACTCCCCCTATTATAGCAAGGAATTCTTGGTAATGCCAATGTCTTCATGGGGTAAAATAAGTTACCCATTTATGGATACAACTTCCCTATCAATAAGATCTTGGACTACATGTCTAAAATTATGACAATTGCTAATATCATGCCCTTTAATTTGGTGATAGAGGCAAGAATGATCCTCCCTATATTGTCTAGATGTAGACCTATTATGGTTGACTAGGGGTATGTTTGGAAATACAATTGCCTTTGTTTCTTGCAATTTGTGAAGGATGGTTGACATGGGCCCAACTACTGAAGTCTACGTACGACGTTGATGCTTTAAACAAGGTGAATGCGGTCCACTAATTTTATGAGGCGACGGGGTTGTATACAACTTAGTCACATATTTAGGTTTTTATTCTTGACTCCCATCTATAGGTAAAAAGTTTTGACATATGTCAATTTTTTTATTGTTGATTTGAAGATCATTCTTGTCAATCATATCATGTACCTTACTCTTGAATGCAATGCATGACTTAATGTTATGACCATTTACTTGATGATAATGACAATGTTGGCTCTCTCAATACCACATTGGTTTGTACCTATTGGGATCCAAAGGATGGATATATGGCAATGTGATAGCCTTGGCCTTGCATAATTGATTAAAGAGTCACACCAAAGATTCAAGCAATGGCGTATATATGCAAGGTTGATGGTGTTGTTGCCTTTGCCCTTGATTCTGTTGAGGCTTAACATTAGATTGCATAGGAGGAGATTGGTATTGACAATCAGGGGGTTGAGATTTTGGATGACTCAATCATAACTCAATGCTTGAAAGTCAATTTAAGATATGTTGTGAGTCATTATGTTGGTGACTCACTTATAACTCAACATTGGCTAGCCTATCCAAAATCATCTGAGTAAATTTGTATGGTTCATGATTATTATGGATAGTGAGTATATCCACATGATCTTATTCTTTATTTAGCTCATGCTCTTATTACACATCATAGTGTTCAGTTGTGGTAGCTATATTATTTCCACTTTGTTGTAGTGGATACACTTGTTCTTGATTTTGTTGATATGTTGAATGAGATGGGTAGGTGTGACCAAATCCATCGATGATATCTCTTGTGGGATGGATGGAATGTTGGATGGAGTCACAAGTGGACTAAATGGATTCATAGGGCTTTGGTTCTCTATCATCATATTTATCATTCCCAAAAACTCATGAGAAGATGCATTGGTACATGGACCAATCATGGCTACCTAATCAACTTGTTCAAGGTGATCTACTTGGCCTCCATGCTTAGGGAGTGCATCAAAAATGCTATCAATGGGTAGCGACTCAATAGGAGGACAACCTAGATCCTTGATCAACTTGATGATATGGATGAATTTAACATCGAGTACTATGCATTCATCAATTTTGGGATTGGTCAATTAAACTATGTCCTCAAGTATGGATGATGAATATGGCATGATATGATCTAATTCATCCATATCAACTATGGGTTCCTCCTGGTTGGTAGGAGTGGTAAGGTCTTCTACTAATGTGTTGAAGATGGCTATGGGAACCTTTATAGTTAGCCCTTTTGAATATTCCTTTTAAGAAGAAATAGAGGATGGTACTAGCGATGGTGGTGAAGGTAGATTTACAACTAACCATGGCGTTGCATCTAGACTCTGGATAAGGTCATTGGGTTTAGTATCCAAATGTGTGGATGGATGATCAAACTCATGTGGATGATCATCCTTATTGTAATACTTGAAGGGGTCTGGGTCAACATCAACCACATGGACCTAACCTTCATGAATATATTTAATACACTGATGCACTATAGATGGAACACATTTCATGGCTCTCATCCATGGCCTTCCAAGTATTATGTTGTACTATCTTTAACCCTCTTAAATGTAGCATAATGTATATACAATCTTATGTCCAACTTGTATGAGGAGTACTATCATACTAGTTGTAGGAGATAAAGCATCATTAAATGATTGCAAAGTGAACTTAGATGCTACAATGCATGAGGGTGGAAGATTGATACATTTTAGTGCAATTGTGGTAATAATGTTTATTGAGGAGCCTATGTCAATCAATACTTGCTTATAGTGTATCCCATGAATACTCACGATGATGTGCAAAGCAAGATATAGTGAATTTATAGATACATGTTTGATATCATGATTTTGTTTATGCATTTGTATGTATCCCACAAATTTGTATAAAGCATCAAAGTCATGAGGTTGTATCTCAATGGAATCTAAAACCTTCATGAGAGTTTCCCAATGTTTGGAGGACCTTTGTATTAACTCTCCCATGGTCATGTTATCTGATGATGTATGCAAAATTTGCATAGGCCTATTATAGCTTACTACCACTTGTTGTATGGGAGCTTTAGGTGGTGAAGAGGGAATTTAGACTTCCCTACTAGGCCTCTTGGTAGGCTAGTTATCTTGGGCATGGACTCGATGTTGGTTAACTAAATAGTCCACTTGATCACATGAATAACCCATGGATGTTCTCTTGGTAGAGGTACCTTGTTATTGCATGGAATAATGTGATCGAGGGTAATTAGGATCTTCCTCAAGTCTTCCACTATGATGAGTATCATACTCATCTAGGTTTTGGTACCTATGGGAAGGGTTCTTTGGAAGCTTAAGATGATCATTTAACCCTACCCTAGGTGTATAGTCTTGTTTCCTAAGTGGGGGGAGATCCTCATACCTATAATTATGATGCTCAAGGCCTCTCCTAAAATTTTATGCTTCAATAGCTCATGATTGAGCCTCGACTATGGATTGTTATCATAATGTGTTTAGGCAAACCCTGAAGGGAACCTGCACTAAAGAAAATTTTGACTTACAATTTTTTTTATAAGTGTTATATATCAAAAAAATAAGTGTGAAGAGCTGATCACAATGGGATAGGTCTCCAAAATACAAATTTTGGGTCAAAATTTTGTATTTTTGGAATACTTGGACAATCGTGGCCTGTGGGGAAATGCCCACTTTTGGGATTTTTTGGGAATTTTTTAATTATGAAGATTTAGGACTCAAAAATTCTATGGGAGGTGTAGAAGGAGCTAACTAGGACAAAAAAGCAAATTTGGCAACTTTTGGAGTTGTCTAGACCATTTTATGACTATTTTATTGCAGTTTTTCTCTATTTTTGACTTCAAAAATAGAGTAATCATAAAACCAAAATAACTTTTTCGTTATAGCTCCGTTTTGTATGATTATCGATCTGTTGGATGCAGAATAAAAAATAAGATTTTATTATTTTTTTATTATTAGGGTTTGACCCCTAGATCAAGGATTTGGGGTTGATTACCCAAATAATAAAGAAACACCTAAAGTAGACAACATGATTATCTCTTTTAAGTTTTATAGATTCAAATACACAATCAATAGAAACACACAAGAATAGAAGTGATTATCTATTTTAAATATTTAAATGTGAATCCCTAAACTATTTAATGTTGTTTCAAGATGTTTTGCTTTGTAAATAAAATACTTGGTGTGTTTGATTTGATTGATGTAATACTCAAAATTTTAAGTGATTTTCACCTATATACTCGTAGCTCAACAACCGGTACTAAAATTCTAGTCATGTAAACCAAACAAAGTATGGAGATGAAATCCATACCTGATCATGGAGCATAGGTCCTACTGATCCTTACTCAGCACCCCGTGCATAGCGATACACCTCTCCAAAGAGGGATGCATGCTATTTTGTATGGTTAGGACATATCTTGGAGTCAATATTGGCCAATAAAATAGGGTTCATAGGATTTGAGTCAATGGATGGAGATGAAACCCACCATCATTGTACTCTATCAGTGGTTGGGAATGAAGTCCAACTCACCAACATTTAAGAAGATCGTGGTGTGTGTGTGTGTGTGTTCCTTTTAAAACTTTGAAATAAAACAATATAGCATACAATTATGATTCAATAATATGCATGAAATTACATTTAATATTCAGATGCATTAGTAGCATAAAAAGGAAACCACTAAAATTGATAATCTATATGAACTCAACCTTCTTTTGGTTCAGTTGCAAGTAGGAAAACCAGACAAAAAGCATGTAAATTATTGTTCTTTTTTCTATTTTTATTAATATGATTAATGCAAAAATTTAGAGAGATGATATCTAACCTTTAAATGCATAAAGAAGACAAGAGAATTTGAAATTTTACTAATTTAGACATTATACATGCAAATTGAAGGTTGGGAAAGGTGTCTTTTCTGACATAGAACTTGCTATTTCTACAAATTTTTGTAGAAAATATCTGGTTTTGTAACCGTACTTGGTAGGGATAGTTAGCAATTTGGGGGCCGTCCCTAGTAGTTTCACCTAGCTGGACATCCCACCTTGTGTCACCTAGCAGAAAAGGGGTCGTTTCTACTCAGAACGATCAAATCCTGCAACATTCAAAACAAAAAATGAAGGTCAATAATAGAAAAATTCAAAGGAGAGATATAACTAATCTCAAATACTATGATTGCCACTGAAGAAGCAAAATTTATGACATCATATTAAGGTCACTTTATTGCAATGTAAAGTAGATTAAAGCAAGCATTCAAAGGGAAAGTGCACAATAATTAATCTATGAAATGAAGAGTAATATGCAATAAAAGAGGTGGATTTCTCCTTGTATTCATTCAATCATGGATTCAAAATAGGATTACAATACATCCTCTTGAGGGCTTTATAATTTGATATAGTTCAACATTACAATGTACAAATGAAACTAATCCTTTGCAAGGCCTTAAAGCTATGTTCTATTTGTTCATCTCTCATTCCCACATTTGAGAGATATCCTTGGGATTATTATTTTGTGCCTTCTTAGCTCCTCTCTCCTATATAGCATACCTGTACCTACACACAAGGGATTGAATTGGATTAATAGCATATGCGTTTGTAGATTCAAAGCTAGGAAGACATAGAAAGCATGCATATAGAAATCATAAAACCTATTTCTAATAAACCACAATGCTTCAAAATGATTTCTAACTATAGTATTGAGTTAATAACATGATTTTGCAAATATCTAAGCATGAATAAAAAGGAAATTGTTAGCAAAAATAGTGGCCATACCTGGGTGAGCCAGATAGACCTGTAATCACAAAACTTATAATTACCCTATCAAAAATGCTCCAAATTGCACCAAAATTGGACCATAGGCTAACCTAAATATACAAAAATGACCTATGGTAGAATTAGATAAAAATTCCCTACTATTTTCTAACCGTCCCTAATAGGTGCCACTAGCTACTGCTAATTGTCCCCAAGTGGGACGGTTACAAATCTACTTGGAATTCATTACCAATTCCAATAGGATCTGGTTATAAACACTCCTAGATGCCATGTATTCAAATAGGGTCAAATTGATCTCCAATATGACCGATTTTGGAATCATTTTAGTATATTTCGTATGCCCCTAAAATTACCTTAAAATAAAGAATATTTCAAAGTAAATTAAGGGTAAATTACAATGGCAAATGTGAGAGTGGAATTGTGCAACACTTCGTTGTTACAAATGCTTCAACTCCTCTTCAAAATGGATGAATACCCCTATTTTTATAGCCCAAATATGGTATCTATGGAAAAATGGCAAGTAATGGCATGTGAGGCAAGTGCCACCACTTGTTAAAATCCTTGCCACCATTGGGTAGAAGAGGTTGCCCGTTTGGGGCCTCTAATTGGGAGTTTCTGGTCTCTATGACAGGATCCTAGTCAATTTTGGTTGATTGGGCAAAGAATATGGTAGTAATTGATTGCCATTTATCTGCCCTTTTGACTTATGGGGTTTCTGGTCAAGGAATTTCCCACTAGGGATGGTTTTGTATGGCCATACCTGGGTGGGACGGTCACAAGGATATGCCCCAAAACAACCCAAAACTACAAGTAACCTTCCCAAATGTACTTTTGAGCTCTAAATTGCCCTAGAGGGCTGCCCAATGGGGTCATATGATGTTGATAAGTGTGGCATATGTAATGCACTGGTAGTCTTATTAGATTTACATGATTTTAGTGTCTATAGAAATATTGATGTTTTTTGAAAAAAACATTGATTTTTTTTAATTTTCTAAAATTTTTGAAAATATTTTGATTTTCTAATGTTTTTATTTTTTATTTTTTTCTAATGTTAAAAAATTAAAATTAAAATTTTAAAGTTCCTAAGATAAAAAAATTAAAGTTAAAATTGAACTTTTAAAGATCCTAATTTGTTTTAATTAAATTTTACACTTAAAACTTTAATTCATACCCCTAACTTCATATCCCTAGTCTCATGCCCCTAACTTCATACCCTTTAATTCATACCCCTTTATTCATAACCCTCAATTCATACCCCTAGATCTAATCAATTAAGGTCTCATACAATTCACTTCATACCTCTCACTTCATACCCCTTTATTCATACCCCTAACTTCATACTCATAACTTCATATCTATTTCTTCATATCTCTTTCTTCATACCCCTAACTTCATACCCCTTTCTTCATATCCCTAACTTCATAGCCTTTCTTCATACCCCTCACTAAAAAACTCTCACTTCATACCCCTATGTAATTGAATACTTACAAAAACCACTTCTTTAATCAATTAATGTCTCATATCCCTTTCTTTATACCCCTCACTTCATATCCCTAACTAATTTAATACTTACAAAAATCACTTCTTTAATAAATTAAGGTCTCATACCCATAACATCATTCACTTCATACCCCTAACTTCATAACCCTTAATTTATACCCCTTATTTCATACCCCTCACTTCATACCCCTAACTAATTAAATGCTTACAAAAACTACTTCTCTAATCAATTGATGTCTCATACTCCTAACTAATTGAATACATACAAAAACCACTTCTTTAACTAAACTCTAAACCTAAACCCCAAACCCTAAATCTTAAACCCTAAAGTTAGAGGTATGAGACATTAATTGATTAAAGAAGTGGTTTTTATAAGTATTCAATTAGTCAGGGGTATGATATATTAATTGATTAAAAAAGTGGTTTTTTTAAGTATTTAATTACTTAGGGGTATTTAGTGAGTGGTATGAATTTAGGGGTATGAAAAAATGGTTATTAAGTTAGGGGGTATGAAGAAAGGGGTATGAAGTGAATGAAGTTAGGAGTAGGAAGTGAGGGGTATGAGATTAGACCCTAAATCTTAAACCTTAAATCGTAAACCCTAAACTCTAAGACCTTAATTGATTAAAGTTAGGGGTATGAAATTAGGGGTATGAGACATTAAATTATTAAAGAAGTGGTTTTTGTAAGTATTCAATTAGTAAAGGGTTTGAAGTGAGGGTTATAAAGTTAGGGGTATGAATTTAGGGTTATGAGACATTAATTAATTTAAAAATTGGTTTTTTAAGTATTCAATTAGTGAGGGGTATTAAGTGAGGGGTATGAAGAAAGAAGTATGAAGTTAGGGGTATGAAGTTAGTGGTATGAATAAAGGGATATGAAGATAGGCGTATGAAGAAACATTTATTTTTTTTTTGAAAAGAATGTTTATTGTTTTGGATTTTATAAAGTTTTTGAAAAATTTTGATTTTTTAACATTTTGATTTTTTTGTTTTTTATAAGGTTAAAAATTAAAATTTTAATGTTCCTAAGAATTAAAAGAAAAAATTAAAGTTAAAGTTAAAATTAATATTTTAAAGTTCCTAAAATTTTTAATTAAAGTTTACAATTAGAAGAATTTAAATTAAAAAAAAACACTTCTTTAATCAATTAAGGTCTCATACCCCTAAATTCATAGACCTCACTTCATACCCATAAATTCATACCCCTAACTTCATACCTCTCCATTCATACCCCTATATTCATACCCTTTTCTTCATATCCCTCACTTCATACCGCTCACTTCATACCCCTTTCTTCATAGCCCTCTCTTCATACCCCTAACTTTAATAAATTAAGTTGTCATACCCATAACTTTATACCCCTCCATTCACACCTCTTTCATGATACCCCTCACTTCATACCACTATATTCATACCCCTAACTTCATACCACTTTATTCATACCCCCTAACTTCATAACCCTAAATTCATACCCCTTTATTCATACCCCTCACTTCATACCCCTAAGTAATTTAATACTTACAAAATCCACTTATTTAATAAATTAATGTCTCATATCCCTTTTTTAACTCCTCACTTCATACCCTTTATTCATACCCTTAACTAATTTAATACTTACAAAAACCACTTCTTTAATCAATTAAGGTCTCATACCCCTCAATTCATACCCCTAACTTCATTCACTTCATACCCCTAACTTCATACCCCTTACTTCATACCCCTCACTTAATACCCCTAACTTCATACCCTTAACTAATTAAATAATTACAAAAATCACTTCTTTAACAAAATCCTAAACCCTAAATTCTAAACCCTAAACCTTGAAGTTAGGGGTGTGAAGTTAGGGGTATGAGACATTAATTGATTATAGAATTGGTTTTGTAAGTATTCAATTAGTGATGGGTATGATGTGAGGGGTATGATGTTAGGGGTATGAATAAATGGGTATGAAGTTAGGGGTATCAAGTAAGGGGTATGAAAAAACATTGATTTTTTTCTACGATTAAAAATATAAAATTAAAATTAAAATTTTAAAGTTCCTACTTTTTTTTTTAAATTAAAGTTTACAATTAAAAAAATTAAAAAACAAACCCACTTCTTTAATCAATTAAGGTTTCATACCCCTAACTTCATGCCCCTAACTTCATACCCCTCAATTCATACCCATTTCTTAATACCCCTTACTTCATACCCCTTTCTTCATACCACTATATTCATACCCCTAACTTTAATAAATTAAGGTTTGATACTGCCAACTTCATACCCCTCACTTCGCACCCCTTTCTTCATACCACTCACGCCATACCCCTAACTTCATACCCCTTAATTCATACCCATTTTTTCATACCCCTTTATTCATACCCCTCTCTTCATACCCCTAACTTTATGCAATTAAGGTCTCATACCCCTAACTTCATACTTCTCACTTCACACCCCTTTCTTCAAATACCTCACTTCATACCCCTTTCTTCATATCTCTTCATACTCCTAACTTCATACCCCTAGCTGCATACCCCTTGCTTCATACCCCTAACTTCATACCCTTAACTTCATACCCCTATATTCATACCCCTAACTTCATTCCCCTTTATTCATACCCCTCGTTTCATACCCCTAATTAATTTAATACTTAAAAAAACACATTCTTTAATCAATTAATATCTTATATCACTTTATTCATACCACTCACTTCATACCCCTTTATTCATACCTCTAACTATTTAAATACTTATAAAAACCACTTTTTAATCAATTAAGGTTACATACCCATCACTTCATACCCCTAATTTCATTCACTTCATACCCCTTTTTTCTTACCCCCTAACTTCATACAAATTTCTTCATACCCCTAACTTTATACCCCTAAATTCATACCCCTTTCTTCATACCCTTATCTTCATAATCCCCATTAAATACCCCTCACTTCATACCCCTATGTAATTAAAAACTTACAAAAACCTATTTTTTAATCAATTAATATAACATATATATTTCTTTATATCCCTCACTTCATACCCTTTTCTTCATACCCTTGTCTTCATACCCCTAACTTTAATCAATTAAGGTCTCACACCCCTAACATACCCCTTACCTCACATCCATTTATTCATACCCCTAACTTCATACCCCTTTCTTCATACCCTTAACTTCATACCCCTAACTTTATACCCCTTTCTTCATACCCATTTCTTCATACCCATTTCTTGATACCCCCTAACTTTATACCCATTTTTTCATACCCCTAACTTCATACCCATTTATTCGTAACCCTTTCTTCATAGCCCTTTCTTCATACCCCTGACTAAATACCACTCACTTTATACCTATAAGTAATTTAATACTTACAAAAACCACTTATTTAATCAATTAATGTCTCATATCTCTTTCTTCATACCCCTCACATCATACCCCTTTATTCATACCCCTAACTAATTGAATACTTATAGAAACCACTTATTTAATCAATTAAAGTATCATACCCCTCACTTCATATCACTAACTTCATTCACTTCATAACCCTTTATTTATACCCCTAACCTCATACCCCTTACTTCATACTCCTCACTTTATATCCCTAACTTCATACCCCTAACTAATTAAATACTTACAAAAACCACTTCTTTAACAAAACCCTAAACCCTAATGCTTGAAGTTAGGGGTATGAGAAATTAATTGATTAAATAAGTGGTTTTTGTAATTATTTAACTAGTAAAGGGTTTGAAGTGAGGGGTATAAATTTAGAGGTATGTAGTTAGGGGTATGATACATTAATTGATTAAAGAATTAGTTTTTGTAAGTATTCAATTAATGAAGCGTATTATGTGATGGGTATGAAGTGAGGGGAATGAAGTTAGGGGTATGAAGAAAGGGTATGAATTTAGGGGTATGAATTTAGGGTTGTGGAGTGAGGGGTATCAAAAGCATTGATATTTAAAAAAAATGATTATTTTGGATTTTTTTTTATTTTTTTTGTATTTTTTCTAAGGTTAAAAATTAAAAATTAAAATTAAAATTTTAAAGTTTCTATTTTTTTTTAATTAAAGTTTAAAATAATAAAAAACTGACTTCTTTAATCAATTAAGGTTTCATACCCCTAACTTCATACCCCTCACTTCATACCCCTAACTTCATACCCCTAACTACATACACCTTTCTTCATACCCCCTAAATTCATATGCCTAACTTCATACCCCTAAATTCATACTGCTAACTTCATATACCTATCTTCATATCCCTCAATTCATACCTCTTTCTTCATACCCATCACTTCATACCCCTTTCTTCATACACCTAAATTTATACCCCTTAAATTATACCCCTAATTTCATAGCCCCTTACTTCATACCTCTAAATTCATATCCCTAACTTCATGCCTCTTTATTAATACCCATTTATTCATATCCCTCACTTCATACCCCTAAGTATTTGAATACTTACAAAAACCACTTCTTTAATCAATTAAGGTCTCATACCCTCACTTCATACCCCTACCTTTATTCATTTCATAACTCTTTCTTCATACCCCCTAACTTCATACCCCTTTCTTCATACCCTTTACTAAATACCCCATACTTCAAACCCTAAGTAATTGAATACTTACGAAAACAACTTCTTTAATCAATTAATGTATCATATCCATTTATTCATACCCATTTATTCATACCCCTAACTTAATACCCCTTTATTCATACCCCTAACTAATTTAATACTTATAAAATCAAAAAAATTAATCAATTAAAGTCTCATACCCCTAACTTCATACCCCTCACTTCATATTTCTTAATTCATACCCCTTTTTTCATACCCCTCTCTTTATACTTGTAAATTTAATCAATTAAATTATCATGCCCCTAACTTCATACTTCTCACTTCACACCCCTTACTTCATACCCCTACCTTCATACCCATTTCCTCATACCCATCTCTTCATACCTGTAACATTAAATAATTAAGTTATCATACCCCTAACTTCATACTTCTCACTTCACACACCTTTCTTCATACCCTTCACTTCATACCCCTTTCTTCATACCCTTAACTTCAAACCCCTAGCTTTATACCCATTTCTTCATACATCCTAACTTCATACCCATAACTTCATACCCCTTTCTTCATACCCCTCACTTCATACCCTTAATTAATTTAATAATTACAAAAACCACTTATTTAATCAATTAATGTCTCATATCCCTTTCTTCATACCCATTACTTCATACCCATTTCTTCATACCCATAACTAATTGAATACTTACAAAAACCCCTCACTTTATACCCCTAAATTCATTCACTTCATATCATTTTATTTATACCCCCTAACTTCATACCCTTTCTTCATACCCCTTTATTCATACCCCTCACTTCACAACCCTAAGTAATTAAATACTTACAAAAACCACTTCTTTAATAAATTAATATCTCATATTACTTTATTCATACCCCTCACTTCATACCCATAACTAATTGAATACTTGCAAAAACTATTTTTTAATCAATTAAGGTCTCATACCCCTTACTTCATGAACCTAATTTCATTCACTTCATACCCCTTTATTTATACCCCTAACTTCATACCCCTTAATTTATACTCCTCACTTCATACCCCTAACTTCATATCCCTAACTTAATACCCATAACTAATTAAATAATTACAAAAACCACTTCTTTAATAAAATCCTAAACGCTAAACCCTAAACCTTAAACCCTAAATATTAAACCCTAAACCTTAAAGTTAGGGGTATGAGACATTAGTTGATTGAAGAAGTGGTTTTTTAAGTATTCAATCAGTTAGGGGTATCAACTGAGGGGTATTAAGTTAGGGGTATGAAGTTAGGGGTATGAGACATTAATTTCTTAAATAATTGGTTTTTATAAGTATTCAATTAGTGAGGGGTATGAATTTAGGGGTATGAAAAAATGGGTATGAAGTTAAGGATATTAATTTAGGGGTATGAAGTTAGGGGTATGAAAAAGGGGTATGAAGTTAAGGATATTAATTTAGGGGTATGAATAAAGGAGTATGAAGTTAGGGGTATAAAAAAACATTGATTTATTTTTAAAAACATTCATTTTTTTTGAAAAAACATTCATTTTTTTTTAATTTTCTAATGTTTTTAACTTTTTTTTCTATTTTTAAAAAATTAAAATTAAAATTTTAAAGTTCCTATTTATTTAATTAAAGTAAAAATATATATATATATATATATATATATATATATATATATATATATATATATATATATATATATATATATATATATATATATATATATATTCTTTAATCAATTAAGGTTTCATACCCCTAAATTCATATCCCTTTATTCATACCCCTCACTTCATACCCATTTCTTCATACCACTCTCTTCATACCCCTAAAATTAATCAATTAATGTCTCATACCCCTCACTTCACATGCTTTTACTCATAGTCCTCACTTAATACCCCTTTATTCATACTCCTTTATTTATACCCCTAACTTCATACACATTTTTTCATACCCCATAACTTCATACCCCTAACTTCATACCCATTTCTTCATACCATTTTCTTCATACCCTTAACTACATACCCCTTTATTCATACCCCTCACTAAATACCCCTCACTTAATACCCATAAGTAATTGAATACTTACAAAAACTACTTCTTTAATCAATAAATGTCTCATATACCTTTCTTCATACCCCTAACTTCATACCCCTAACTAATTGAATACTTAAAAAAACTACTTTTTTAATCAATTAAGGCCTCATACCCTCACTTCATACCCCTAAATTCATTCACTTCATACACCTTTCTTCATACCCCTTTATTCATACCTATTTCTTCACATTCCTCACTAAATACCCCACACTTCATACCTCTAAGTAATTTAATACTTATGAAAACCACTTCTTTAATCAATTAATGTATCATATTGCTTTATTCATACCCCTCACTTAATACCTCTTTCTTTACATCCCTCACTTCATACTGCTTTCTTGATACCCTAATTAATTTAATACTTACAAAAACCATGTCTTTAATAAATTAAGGCATCATACCCCTAACTTCATACCCCTCACTTCATACCCCTTTCTTCATACCCCTCTCTTCATACCCTTTCTTCATACCCATCACTTCATACCCCTCTCTTCATACCCCTAACTTTAATCAATTAAGGTCTCATACCCCTAACTTCATACTTCTCACTTCACATCCCTTTATTCATACCCCTTTTTTCATACCCCTCACTTCATACCCCTTTTTCATACACATAACTAATTAAATGCTTAAAAAACCACTTATTTAATAAATTAAGGTCTCATACCCCTTCATTCACTTCATATCTCTTTCTTCATATCCCAAACTTTAAAACCCTCACTTGATACCCCTAACTTCATACCCTTAAATTCATACTCCTAACTAATTAAGTACTTACAAAAACCACTTCTTTAATCAATTAATGTCTCAAACCCCTAAATTCATAGCCCTAACTAATTGAATACTTATAAAAACCACTTCTTTAATTAAACCCTAAAACTTAAACCCTAAATCCTGAATTTAGGGGTATGAAACGTTAATTGATCAAAGAAGTGGTTTTAATAAGTATTCAATCTATTAGGGGTATGAAGTGAGGGGTATGACGTTAGGGGTATGAGACATTAATTTATTAAAGAATTAATTTTTTTAAGCATTCAATTTGTGAGGGGTATGAAGAAAGGGGGATGAATAAAGGGGTATAAAGTTAGGCATATGAAGTGAGGAGTATGAAGAAATATTGATTTTTTATTTTTTTGAAAAAAACATTGATTGTTTTGGATTTTATAAAGTTTTTGATTTTTTTTTTTTTTTTCTAACATTTCAATTTTTTTTGTTTTGTTTTCTAAGATTAAAAATTAAAATTAAAATTAAAATTTTAAAGTTCCTAAGGTTAAAAAAGTTAAGTTAAAATTAAAATTTTAAAGTTCCTAAATTATTTTTTAATTAAAGTTTACAATTAGAAAAAAACAAAAAAAAACACTTTTTTAATTAATTAAGGTCTCATACCCATAACTTCATACCCCTCACTTCATACCCCTTACTTCATACCCCTTTCTTCATACCTCTCTCTTCATACCCCTAAATTTAATCAATTAAGATCTCATACTCCTAACTTCATACCCCTCACTTCACACCCCTTTATTCATACCCCTAAATTTATACCCCTTTCTTCATATCATTTTCTTCATACCCCTAACTTCATACCTGTTTCTTCATACCCCCTAACTTCATACACTTTTCTTCATTCCCCGAAATTCATACCCCTAACTTCATACTACTTTATTCATACCCCTTTATTCATAGCCCACACTAAATACCCCTCACTTCATACCCATATGTAATTGAATACTTATAAAAAATACTTTAATAAATTAATGTCTTATATCCCTTTCTTCATACCCTTCACTTAATACCCCTTTATTCATACCCTTAACTAATTGAATACTTACAAAAACCACTTCTTTAATCAATTAAGATCTCATAGCGCTCATTTCACACCCCTAACTTCATTCACTTCATACCCATTTCTTCATACCCACTAACTTCATACCCCTAAATTCATCCCCTAACTTCATATCCCTTTCTTCATACCCCTTTATTCATAACCTTAACTTCATACCCCTTAATTCATACCCCTCACTTCATACCCCTATATTTATACCCCTAACTAATTAAATACTTATAAAAACCACTTCTTTAACAAAACCTAAACCTTGAAGTTAGGGGTATGAGACATTAATTGATTAAATAAGTGCTTTTTGTAAGTATTCAATTATTTAGGGGTATGAAGTGAGGGGTATGAAGTTAGGGGTATAAAGTTAGGGGTATGAGACATTAATTGATTAAATAATTTGTTTTTGTAAGTATTCAATTAGTGAAAGGTATGAAGTGAGGGTTTTGAAGTGAGGGTTTTGAAGTTAGGGGTATGAAGTTAGGGGTGTGAAGTAAGGGGTATGAAAAAACATTGATTTTTTTGGATTTTATAAAGTTTTTCAAAAACATTAATTTCTAATGTTTTGATTTTTTGTTTTTTTCCAAGGTTATAAAATTAAAATTTTAAAGTTCCTTTTTTTTAATTAACGTTTATAGTTAAAAAAACACTTATTTAATCAATTAAGGTTTCATACCCCTCACTTCATACCCCTCAAATCATATCCCTTTCTTCATGCCCCTCACTTCATACCATTTCTTCATACACCTCTCTTCATACCCCTAACTTTTATCAATTAAGGTCTCATACCCCTAACCTCATACCCCTCACTTCACACCTATTTCTTCTTACCCCTCACTTCATAGCCCTTTCTTCATATCCCTAACTTCATACCCCTAACATCATACCCCTAACTTCATACCACTTTCTTCATACCCCCTAACTTCACACCCATTACTTCATACCCATTTCTTCATACCCCTAAATTCATATCTCTAACTTCATACCCCTTTATTCATATCCCTCACTAAATACCCCTCACTTCATACCCCTAAGTTATTGAATACTTATAAAAACCACTTCATTACTCAATCAATGTTTCATATCCATTTTTTCATACCCCTCACTTCATATACCTTTATTCATACCCCTCACTTCATATGCCTTTCTTCATACCCCTAACTAATTAAATATTTACAAAAACCACTTCTTTAATCAATTAAGGTGTCATACCATCACTTCATACTTCTAACTTCATTCACTTCATATCCTTTTCTTCATACCTATTTCTTGATACCTCTAACTTCATACCCCTTTATTCACATCCCTCACTAAATATCCCATATTTCATACCTCTAGGTAATTGAATACTTATAAAACCACTTATTTAATTAATTAATATCTCATATCTCTTTCTTCATACCCCTCACTTCATACCCCTTTCTTCATACCCCTAAATAATTGAATACTTACAAAAACCACTTCTTTAATCAATTAAAGTCTCATACCCCTAACTTCATACCCCTCTTATCATAACCCTCACTTCATACCTCTCACTTCATACCCCTAAATTTATACCCCTAAATTGATATCTCTTTCTTCGTACCCCTCACTTAATATCCATTTCTTCATTCTATTCATACCCCTAACTTTAATCAATGAAGTCTGATACCTCTAACTTCATACCCATCGCTTCACACCCATTTCTTCATATCCATAAATTCATATCCCTTTATTCACACCCCTAACTTCATACCCCTAACTTCATACCCATAGCTTCATACCCCCTAAATTCATGTCCCTAAATTCACACCCCTAACTTCATACCCCTAACTTCATACCCATAGCTTCATACCCCCTAAATTCATGTCCCTAAATTCATACCCCTTCCTTCATATCCCTTGTTTGAGATATGAGCAAGGTTTGTTGTCATTGATATCAAGAAGATGATGACCAAGTTTCATTGTCATCCATGCATTTATATCAAAAGGTTGATATCCAAGTTTTGCTGTTATTTATGTCCTCCAGTGGTTTTTTCAACAAGGCAAAAAAGTAGGTTAATGGAAATAATAATATTATAATATATAATATTATAATATTTCTAGTTATAGGTTGGTTTGAAGAAAAATTAAGGTCAAGGAGTTATAAAATTATAATTCATCCAAAAGACCCATGTGACAAAATTCAAAGTTTAAGGTTTATATTATTTAAATTTAAATTAATATAAGTGCCAGAATAAAATTTAAATTTAAATTAAAGGATAAAGTCAAGTGGAGTGTCGTTTATATTGTCAAGCACTGGATAGCTTAGTTTGAAGCCAGAGGCTACATTAAGTTGCTCATAGGTTACAGGTTGTGGGTTTGATCCACGTGATCACTATTTTAGGAAGGCAAAAGAGGGTTTGTTTTGCACCATCATAAAAGCACAAAAGGAAGGTGTGCACCTTACCTTTTGCATGAGGGCTCATAGCCCACTTGGTGGGTGCACGTTGTGCAGAGGTACTTGGAAGAAGGGGATTGGGTGTTCGAATTCCACAAAGGCATTTTGGTGTGGTTTAAAAAAGTATATGCTCACACTTGCTAAGGTTAAAGTTGCATCCAAAAATTGTAAGATGTGAAAATTAATTTTTAATTTTCCCAAAGTTTTATTAAGTTAAAATTGCATAGTGGAAAAATTAAAAGGGTTTATGAGCTATAGAAGGAGATAAAAGGGAAAGTAAAGGTTTAATATTGTGTTTAATTTTTAATGGTTAAAGTTTATAAAATGAGTAATAAGGTATGCCAAGGGTGTTATATGTTATATGTTGAAATAAATCTATATTGTGAAAATTATCTTGAAAGGAGAAATAAGGTTTAGTTGAGATTTTATACTTTGGCATGGTAACATATTTTTGAAAAAAATGTTGAGGATATATTTTTTGATATCTAACCATTGAGATTGTCAAAGAGGTTAAGTGTGATTGAGACAGGTGTTGAGGTCAAATCTTCTTCAAAAAAAGATATGGGCATATCATCCTTATGAGTGAAATATTGTTTGTTGAATATTGTTGAATGCGAGTTGGAGCAAAAAAGTTTTGTTTGGTAAGCATTGTTGGAAATGATTGAGTGAGTTTTCACATGCATGATTGGTGAATGTTTGTAAAACAATTGAGTAAGAAATTGTGAACTATCTTTAGCTAGGGTTTATGCAAGATCATGAGTATCATTGTTATGTGAGATTGTGAACTAGGTTTTGTGAAAGACCATGAGTATCATTGTTATGTGAACCAGGGTTTGTGAAAGAACATGAGTATCATTGTTATGTGAATTTGAAATTATCTTGAGTCAAGTTTGATTTCCATAGTGAGATTTGTTGAAATTATTATGAAACACTTGCTTAGGATTTTGTGAGCAAGATTTGTTTCATTGAGTGATTGGTTTATTGAAGTTTGTGAGCATAATTGATTGGAAAGTGTTGGCATGATAGTTTAAGTTCTGTGAAACAAATTGTTCTATATTTTGATATGATTTGAAAGAGCTATTGAAAGTGATTGAGTGTTTGTGAGGGTGAAACATATTGAGTATCTAACAATTATTTATATGCTTATATGGTTTAATAATATTATAAGTGAAACTTTTTAGTGTGATTGAAGAGGTTTTCTGTGAGAGATTGAGTTGAGTTTTTGTGTGAACAAGCTTTGGTGAAATCTTATGGGCAATTTGAGTAAGTCCTAGAGTAGACTTGAGGAGATATTAAAGCAAGATTTTATGAGAGCTTGTGAGAAGATTTGGGTAAGTCCTAGAGGGGAATTAAGGACAGAGTTGAGGAAGATTTTGTGAAAGCTTAAGGACAAATTTGTGTGAGATTTTGTGGAAGCTTACAATCAAATTTGGACAAGTTCTAGAGAGGACTTGTTGAGCAGTTTTGAGACAAGTCTTAGTGAAGACTTGTGGATAGATTTATGTGAGATTTTGTGGAAGCTTACAAAGTAGAGTTTAGGTAAGTCTTGGTGAAGAATTTTTGAGCAGATAGTACAAGTTCTAGAAAGAACTTGTTGAGCAGAGCTTAGGCAAGTCTTGGTGAAGACTTGTTGAGTAGATTGGACAAGTTATTAAGGGGACTTGTGGAGTATATTTGAGGTAAGTATTAGTAAAGACTTGAGAGAATATTAGACAAGTTCTTGAGAGGACTTGTAGATAGATTTGAGATAAGTCTTTGAGAAGACTTGAGAGTAGAATTGATTGATTGATTTGTTCAAACATTGAGATAATGTTTGGGACATATCTAGCAGAAGTGAATTTTGATTGATCAAGCTTTGAGTTAAAGCTTGAAGATATATTGAGGAAAGAGTTTCATACAGAATTGAGGATAGCTTTGTACCCGACCAAAGATAGAGATTGAGTAGATATGTGCTAGATCGAAGAACTATGTTTAGTACACATTTGAGATAGATATTGATAAGATTTGTGCTAGACTGAAGGATTGTGTTTAGTGTAGATTTGATATAGAGATCGACTAGATTTGTGTTAGATCGAAGGATTATGTTTAGTGTAGATTTGAGATAAATATTGAGCAGATTTTTGCTATACCGAAGGCTTGTATTTAGTGCAGACTAGAGATAAATATTAAGTAGATTTGTGCAGCATCATCAAAGCACAAAATGAAGGCATGCACCTTACCTTTTGCGTGAGGGCATGTAGCCCACTTGGTGGGCATGCATTGTGTGGAGGTGCTTGGAAGAAGGTGATAGGATGTTCAAATCCTGCCAAGGCCTTTTGGTGTGTTTTACAAAGGTATGCAATCACATTTGCTAAGGTTAAGGATGCATCCAAAAATTGTAAGGTGTGAAAATTAATTTTTTATTTTCCTAAATTTTTATTAAGGTAAAATTGCATAGTGGAAAAATTAAAAGGGTTTATGAGATATAGAGAGAGATAAAAGGGAAAGTAAAGGTTTAATATTGTGTTTAATTTTTAGTGGTTAAAGTTTATAAAAGGAGTAATAAGGTATGCCAAAGGTGTTATATGTTATATGTTGAAATAAAGCTATATTGTGAAAATTGTTTTGAAAGGAGAAATAATATTTAGTTGAGATTTTATACTTTGGCATGGTGAAATATTTTTGAAGAAAAATATTGAGGATAGATTTTTGATATCTAACCATTGAGATTGTCAAATAGGTTGAGTGTGATTGAGACAGGTGTTGACGTCAAATCTTCTTCAAAAAAAGGTATGGGCATATCATCCTTGTGAGTGAAATATTGTTTGTTGAATATTGTTGAATGCAAGTTGGAGTGAAAAAGTTTTGTTTGGTAAGCATTGTTGGAAATGATTGAGTGAGTTTTCACATGCATGATTGGTGAATGTTTGTAAAACAATTGAGTAAGAAATTGTGAACTATATTTAGCTAGGGTTTATGCAAGATCATGAGTATCATTGTTATGTGAGATTGTGAATGAGAGTTTGTGAAATAATATATGTATAATTGTTATGTGAACTATGGTTTGTGAAATAACATGAGTATCATTATTATGTGAATTTGGAATCATAATGATTCAAGTTTGAGTTACATGGTGAGAGTTGTTGAAAGTATTATGAAATATTTTCTTAGGTTTTCATGAGCAAGATTTGTTTCATTGAGTGATTGGTTGATTTAAGTTTATGAGCATAGTTGATTGGAAAGTATTGGAGTGATAGTTCAAGTTTTGTAAAACAAATTGTTATATATTTTGAATTGATTTGAAAGAGATATTGAAAATGATTGAGTGTTTGTGAGGGTGAAACATATTGAGTATCTAACAATTCTTTATATGCTTCTATGGTTTAACAAGATTCTGAGTGAAACTTGTTAGTGTGATTGAAGAGGTTTTCTATGAGATATTGAGTTGAGTTTTTGTATGAACAAGCTTTGGTGAAAGCTTATGGGCAGTTTGAGTAAGTCCTAGAGTGGACTTGAGGATAGAGTAAATAAATCTTTTGTGAGACCTTGTGAGTAGATTTGGATAAGTCCTAGAGGGGACTTAAGGATAGAGTTGAGGAATATGTGAGATTTTATGGAAGCTTGCAATCAGATTTGGACAAGTTCTAGAGACGACTTGTTGAGTAGTTTTAAGACAAGTCTTAGTGAATACTTATGGATATATTTGTGTGAGATTTTGTGGAAGCTTAAAAAATAGAGTTGATATAAGTCTTGGTGAAGACTTGTTGAGAATATAGTACAAGTTCTAGAGAGGATTTGTTGAGCAGAGTTCAATCAAGTCTTGGTGAAGACTTGTTGAGTAGATTAGACAAGTTCTTGAGAGGACTTGTAGAGTAGAGTTGAGGTAAGTCTTAGTAAATACTTGAGAGTATATTTGACAAGTTCTTGAGAGGACTTGTAGATAAATTTGAGACAAGTATTTTATGATAATTTAGAGTAGAGTTGATTGATTGATTTGTTCAAACCTTGAGTTAAGGTTTGGGATAGATCTAGCAGAAGGGATTTTTGATTGATCAAGCTTTGAGCTAAAGATTTAAGATAGTTTGAGGATAGAGTTTGGTGCATACTTAAGTAAATATTTGTACGGGAACAAATATAGATATTTAGCAAATTTGTGATAGATCGAAGGACTGTATTTAGTGCAGATTTGAGATAGATATTGAGCAAATTTGTGCTAGATTAAAGGACTATATTTAGTGTAGATTTGAGATAGATATTGAGCAGATTTTTTATAGATTGAAGGATTGTGTTTAGTGTATATTTGAGATAGAGATTGAATAGATTTATGCTAGACCAAAGGACTGTGTTTAGTGTAGACTAGAGATAGATATTGAGAATATTTGTGTTAGATTGAAGGATTATGTTTAGTGCATATTTGAGTAGATCTGAGATCAATATTTGGAGGTGATAGAGTAGAGGATAGTAGTATCCAGTGGATAGAGAACCATTAGAATGGATAGAGAGGATAGAGGTCTTCAGTGGAGAGAGATCCACAAGCCAATGTAGTGGAGGAAGGAGTCTTCTAAATATTCACCATCCAAAGTAGAGGAGTTCACCTATAGATAGAGATCCACAAACCAAGGGGATTGGTGTCTCCTATGGATAGGTATCCATGAACTTGATTAGGATATTGGTGTATCCTTTGGATAGAATATCCATAAAAAATGTAATAGGGAAAGGATTCCCAAGAGATTTGATGAAAAAATTCTAGTGAAATATTTTCTTCATGGAGTAGTCCCCATTGGATGAAACACATTAAATTGCTATCTCTATTGTGTGTGGTGATTTGTGCATTGCTTTGTTCACTATTGTTGACATTGCATTTATATATTTGATAATATAGTTTAAGTAAAGAAAAGTAAAAAGTGATCTTATACTGTTCTCCCCTCTCTCAGTATAAGCTTGTGTTCTTCACCCCTTTCTTCATACCCCTATCTTCACACCACTTTATTAATACCACTTTTTTCATACCCTTAAGTATTTGAATACTTACAAAAACCACTTCATTAATAAAATAATATTTCATATCCCTTTCTTCATACCCATCACTTTATACCCCTTTCTTCATTCCCCTCACTTCATATCCATTTATCCATACCCCTAACTAGTTAAATACTTACAAAAACCATATTTTCAATCAATTAAGGTGTCATACCCCTACCTTAATTCACTTAATACCCCTTTATTCATACCACTAAAGTCATACCCCTTTATTCATACCCCTCACTTCATACCCCTAACTAATTGAATACTTAAAAAAAATGCTTTTTTAATCAATTAAGGTCTTATATTCCTAACTTCATTCACTTCATACCCATTTATTCATACCCCTTACTTCATACCCCTCACATAATACTCCTAACTTCATACTCCTAACTAATTAAATAATTACAAAAACCACTTCTTTAATCAATTAATATCTCACACCCCTAACTTCATACCCCTAATTAATTGAATACTTATAAAAACCACTTCTTTAACTAAATCCTAAACCCTGAAGTTAGGGGTATGAGACATTAATTTATTAAATAAGTGGTTTTTGTAAGTATTCAATTAGTTAAGGGTTTGAAGTGAGGGGTATGATATTAAGGGCATGATACATTAATTAAATAAAGAACTAATTTTTGTAAGCATTCAATTAGTGAGGGGTATAAAGTGGGGGATATGAAGTTAGGGGTATGAAGAAATGGGTATGAATTTAAGGGTATGAAGGAAGGGGTATGAAGTTAGGGATGTGAAGTGAGGGGTATAAAGAAAATTTAATTTTTTTTGAAAAAAAATCATTGAATTTTTTGAATTTTCTAAAGTATTTGAAAAAAGATTGATTTTCTAACATTTTTTTTTTGTTTGTTTTCTAAGGTTAAAAAATTAAAATTTTAAAATTCCTATGAAAAAGGAAAAATAAAAACTAAAGTTAAAATTAAAATTTTAAAGTTCCTATTTTTTCTAATTAAAGTTTGCAATTAAAACCAAAAAAAAAAAAACACCTCTTTAATCAATTAAGGTCTTATACCCCTAACTTCATACCCCTCAATTCATACCCCTTTCTTCATACCCATTTCTTCATACCCATCAATTCATACCCCTTTCTTAATACCCCTCTCTTCATACCCCTAAATTTAATCAATTAAAGTCTCATACCCCTAACTTTAATCAATTAAGGTCTCATACCCCTAACTTCATACCCCTCACTTCACACCCTTTTCTTCATACCCCTCACTTCATGCCCTTAATTTCATTCACTTCTTACACATTTATTCATACCCCTAAATTCATAACCCTAAATATGTACACCTAAATAATTAAATACTTACAAAAGCCACTTATTTAATCAATTAATGTCTCATACCCCTAATTTAATACCCCTAACTAATTGAATACTTACAAAAACCACTTATTTAACTAAATCCTAAACCCTGAAGTTAGGGGTATGAGACATTAATTGATTAAAGAAGTGGCTTTTGTAAGTATTTTATTAGTTAGGGGTATGAAGTGAGGGGTATTAAGTAAGGGGTATGAAGTTAGGGGTATGAGACATTAATTGATTAAAGAATTGGTTTTTGTAAGTATTCAATTAGTGAGGGGTATGAAGTGAGGGGTATGAAGTTAGGGGTATGAAGAAAGGGGTATGAATAAAGGGTGTGAAGTTAGGGGTATGAAGAAAGGGGTGTGAAGTGAGGGGTATGAAGAAACATTGATTTTTTTTTATAAATATTGATTTTTTTTTTTTTTTAATTTTTTGAAAAAAAAATGTTTTTTGAACGTTTTGATTTTTTGTTTGTATTTCTAAAGTTAAAAAATTAAAATTTTAAAGTTCCTAAGAAAAAAAGAAAAAAAGAAAAAAATTAAAGTTAAAATTAAAATTTTAAAGTTCCTAATTTTTTTAATTAAAGTTTACAATAAAAAAATTAAAATTTAAAAAATAAACCACTTTTTTAATCAATTAAGGTCTCATACCACTCACTTCATAACCCTCACTTCATACCCCTAACTTCATACCCTTAAATTCATACCCCTTTATTCATACCCCTCACTTCATAATCCTTTCTTCATACCCCTTTCTTCATACCTCTAACTTTAATAAATTAAGGTCTCATACCCCTAACTTCATACCCCTCACTTCATACCTCTTTCTTCATACTCCTCACTTCATACCCCTTTCTTCATACCCTTTCTTCATACCCCTAACTTCATACCCTATAACTTCATATCCCTACCTTAATAACCCTTTCTTCATACTTCTAAATTCATACCCTTAACTTCATACCCCTTTATTCAAACCCCTATATTCTTACCCCTTTTTCATACCCATTTATTCATTCCCCTCTCTTCATACCCCTAAGTAATAAAATACTTACAAAAATTACTTTTTTAATAAATTAATGTCTCATATCCTTTTCTTCATTCCCCTCAGTTGAAACCCCTTTCTTCATACCCCTGAATTCATACCCATTTCTTCAAACCCTTAACTAATTGAACACTTAAAAAACCTACTTATTTAATCAATCAAGATCTGATACACCTCATTTCATACCCCTAACTTCATTTACTTCATACCCCTAACTTCATTAACCTGATACCTCTTTCTTCATACCCCCTAACTTCATATCCCTAACATCATACCTCTAAATTCATACCCTTAACTTCATACCCATTTATTTATACCCCTTTATTCATACTAAAAAAATTACAATAATACAATGAAATAAAATTGGAGCAAATATTATCTTCTTATTATCTAGAATAATTTTGGTAGAGTTTTAGTACTCTATTACAATATTTCATAGACTCTGGAAGAGCTCACACACTTGCTACAATGCAAACAAATCCTCATAAAAGAAAATCCTAAAACTACCTTTAGTAAGAGAAAATAAAGCAAACCCTAACCCTATCAAATCACATCCGTCGGATCTACATCGACGGTGTTTATTACATGTCTTAGTATTTTGGCCATAACTTTTGACTCGGGTGTTTGTTTGAGCCCTTTTTTTCCATATTGTACAGAAGCTCTATGATTTCGTTTGGTCTCCTCTAAGAGGAGATGTTTTCCAAGGCTGAAAATGTCATCTAACAGCTTGAATTTTCATTTTAATGTATGGCTAGCGATGTATGGCTAGCCAGATTTCCAACATTCTCCCCTTTTTGGTAAGGGGACTGACTATCAAGTCCCTTAGTAGAAAAAACTAAGGTTTTACTACTCCCTTAGTAAAAATATTTGCTACTTGATCATGTGTGGAGCAATACCTCAATTTGACTTGTTCCTTCTCTACCATGTCCCAAATGAAGTGGTACTTGATATCGAAATGCTTGGACCTAGCTTGGTGGATAGGATTATGTGCCAAATTAATGGCACTCTGATTATCATAGAATAAATTATTTGGATTCCCTTGCTTCTCCCCAATATCTCCTAGCACTTTTTGAATCCACAATGCTTGTGCACTTGCCAATGTAAGTGCAATATACTCTGCTTCAATAGAAGACAACGCTATTGTAGCTTATTTATTGGAACTCCATGTCACCAAACCTAAACCAAGAGAGAAGTAGTGCCCACTCATGGATTTCCTATCATCAATATTACTACCCTAATAACTGTCACTAAATCCCACTAAATTCAAATTCTTTGCCTATGAGTAGTGGATCCCATAATCAATTGTTCCATGAACATACCTCAAAATCCTCTTTGTTGCCTTCAAATGTAACTATGATGGATTAGCCATATACCTAGAACATTGTGAAATAGCAAAGCATATATCTAGCCTAGTGTTACAAAGGAACATAAGGCTACCAACAATACTCCTGTACTCTGTTTTGTTTGCCCTTTCAGCTCCATCCTCCAAAATTAAGATCTTCCCATGTGCAATGGGTGTTGGTATAGGTTTACATTCACTCCAACCAAATCTCTTCAGCATATCCATTACATATTTGGATTGACAAACAAACATATCATTGCTATTTTGATTTACTTCCATCCCAATAAAGTAACTCATCAAACCCAAATCAGACATCTCAAACTCCTTCTTCATATCATGTTTAAAAGAATCATTCAAATAAGAACTACTCCCCATAAATAACATATCATAAACATAAAGGCATACAATAATAATATCATTACCTTAACTCTGGTAGTACAAATTGGGCTCACTCTTACTCCTTTCAAAATTGCACTGCAGGAAGTAGTCATGGATTCTAGCATACCAAGCTCTTGGATCTTGCTTCAGCCCATATAGAGCCTTTTTCAACCTGTAAACTTGATCTTATTTTCCTTGGACAACAAAACCTTGTGGTTGTTCCACATATACTTCTTCATCTAAATACCCATTGAGAAATGCACTTTTGACATCCATATAATACACCTTCCACATTTTATGAGCTACCAATAATAGCAACATCCTTACTGTTTCTTGCCTTGCCACTGGAGCAAATGTTTCCTCATAGTCCAAAACATATTTTTGAGTGAAACCATTTGCTACCAACCATACCTTGTATCTCTCAATGGATCCATCATTGTTCTTCTTGATCTTGTAGATCCACTTGCATCCTACATATTTCTTATCCTTGGGCAAATCACACAACTCCCAATTATCATTTTTTTCAATAGAATGCATTTCTTCTTGCATAGCCTTCATCCACACTTTGTTAGTACTAGCATGCTCAAAACATGAAGGCTCAAAACCATCAACAACAACTTTTGAAACCTGTGAAACTTGTGAAACAAGTGCATAGTTTACATCACCTTTGGGATATCCACTGTCATCATATCCATAAAGGTGTAGGTTATCTAACCTTTCTATTACTACATTCATATTTTTATGCTGACTCATTGTCACCCTCTTATGGAAATTATTATCAAGAATTTGAGATTTTGGGTGATCCTTCAACAATATTTTACCTTTTCCTTTGGTCGGTGGTGATGGAGGTGGAGAACTATTGGAAGAACCTTCTCTTGGACTTGAAGATGCACTTGTATGAGATGAACTGGAATTTTTTTTTATGGCTAGGATGAACTAAAACATGGCTTGGTTCCACCTTATCTTCACCAAAAACATCCTCAACAAACAATTTTTGTGATCCCCAACTTCTCCCTTCATAAAAAATTGCATCTCTAGATACAATTATCTTATGTGAAATAGGATTAAAGAACCTGTAAACCTTATATTGGTCACTGTAACCAATAAAATATATTTTTCACTCTTTGCATCCAACTTCTTCCTATTCTCACCATTAACATGCACAAAAGCCACACATCCAAAAACTCTAAAATGATTTACATTTGGCTTCTTGTTGTACCAACATTCATAAGGGGTAATATTCTCAAGACTCTTAGTAGGACTTCTATTTAAAATGTAATTAGCAGTCCTAATTGCTTCAACCCAATAAAACTTACTCATACCTTTTTCTTGCATCATGCACCATGCCATATCCACCAAAGTCTTGTCTTTATTTCAACCACCCCATTATGTTGAGGTGTTTAAGGACTTGTTTTATGTCTTTTAATCCTAAACTCACTACAAAAATCATCAAATTCATGATAATATAATTGAACTCCTCTATCTATCCTCAATAAATTGATATAATGACCACTCTCATTTTCAACTAGAGCCTTAAAATTCTTGAAGAAATTGAATTCCTCATCCTTATGCTTAATAAAATAAACCCAACAATATTTGGAGAAATCATCAATAAAAGTTAGAAAGTAAGAAGCTTTACCCATACTCTGTGTCTGCATTGGTCCACAAATGTCACTATGAACCAACTACAATGGATGTTGGGCCCTCCATGCTTCACCATGTGGAAAATTCCCCCTTGCATGTTTTCCAAGTGCACAACCTTCACAAACCTCCTTGGAGTCTTCAACTTTTGGTAACCCATAGACAAGTGGTGAAATCATATTCAAACTCTTATAATTTAAATGCCCAAACCGTAAATTCCATAGCCTCTCCTTACCTTCTACACCAATAAATTCTAGAGCTGCCTCTTGATCTACAAATTGTAATGGGAAGAGCCTGTTCTTGGTCATATTTACAGTGGTAATCAATTTTCTCCTCTGATCATAAATTTTACACATTCTACCCTCAAACACTAACTTATAATCATTTTCCAACATTTGACCAATACTCATTAATGAATGCTTCAAACGAGATGCATAGTTAATATCTTTTACCTTCATTATTTTTCCTCTTCGGGTAGGAACCTCCATTATCCTTTCGCAACCACCTCCAAGCTCTTCTCATACCAAAGTCTGATACTGGTTTGATAAGAAGAATCAAGAGATGAAAATACATCCCTCTTGCCAATCATATGGTTTGTGCACCCACTATCCAAGATCCATGTCTCCTTTGTGCTATTTTGTGTAGAGAGGAAAGTTGCTTGCTCCACTTTTTATTCAATCATACAAAACAAAGTATCATCCTCATAGGAATCCTCTTCTCCATAATGTGCTTTTTCTTTCAACCTGCAATCCCTCTCATAATGGTCATATTTGTTACAATTGTAACATTGCACATTTCTCATATCTCAGCCTCTACCTCTTCCTCTTACACTAGATCCTCCTATTATAGCATGAGCCTAGTCATTATCTAAATATTGAGATCTTCCTTGACCTCTACCATCGTAGGATCCTCTTCTACCTCCTCTTCCATTTATTCCTCTTTCTCTAGAACCCCTACTATGACCTCTTCCTCCATCATTCTCTTTTTCCAAAAAAGATTTTTCCTCTGTAGAACCTCCTTCGTTATCCTTCTCCCTCTTACCAATTCTCTCTTCAAGAGATGTGAGAGAGCCAATTAATGAATCTATATCCATTTTCAAGAGGTTTTTTGTTTCTTCTATGATAAGGGTTGCACTGTACAACTTCTCTGTCAAGTTTCTTAAAATATTTTTAACTACTACATTTTGCTCTATGATCTCTCCAAGTGTGGCCATTTTATTTACTACTATTTTTACCCAAACACAGTAATCTCCTACAGTTTCATTCTCCTCCTGTTTGAGATTTTTAAAATATCTCTGCAAAGTCTGCAATTTCACCTCCTTAACTTGGGTACTCCCCTAGTAATTCTCCTTCAATGCCTTCCAGGCTTCTTGAGCTGAAACACACAAAAATCTAGGGAAAGAGCCTCTTGTCTAGAGTCGACTGGATGAAATCTAAAGCCAATTTTTTTTCTTTCTCTTTCTCATGTATCTCCTTATTTTGATTTGTAGTCAATGCACTCCAGTAATTTGGTTTGGTGAACCCAACTTCAATGATGGTCCAAGCTCATTTTGCCTTCAAAATCATCCTCATCCGGATGCTCCAATATTCGTAGTCAGAACCATCAAATTCTAGGATCAAAATTGAATTGGTGTTGTTGGCCATAATAGCTCCCTTCAACACAAACTGAGATCTTTGAGAAGCTTCTATAAAACTTGCAAAAGAAATTCCACAGTTACTCAAACCCAATTTCTTGATCGCATTGCTCTGATACCAAATGAAAAATTATAATAATACAATGAAACAAAATTGGAGCAAATATTATCTTCTTATTATCTATAATAATTTTGGCATAGTTTCAGTACTCTGTTATAATATCCTCATAGAATCTGGAAGAGCCCACACACTTGCTACAATGCAAAAAAATCCTCATAAAACAAAACCCTAAAACTGCTTTAAGTAAGAGAAAACAAAGCAAACCCTAACCCTAGCAAATCACATCCATCGGATCTACATCGACGGTGTTTATTACATGTCTTAGTATTTCAGCCATAACTTTTGATTCGGGTGTCCGTTTGAGCCCATTTGTTTTCTAGATTGCACATATTTCAAATTTCTACAATTTCATTTGGTCTCCTCTAAGAGGAGATACTTTACAAGGCTGAAAATATCATCTAATGAATCAAATTTTCATTTTAATGTATGGCTGGCCAAGATTTCCAACACATACCCCTTTCTTCAATTAGTGAGGGGTATGAAGTGAGGGGTATGAAGTGAGGGATATGAAGTGAGGGATATGAAGTGAGGGGTATGAATTTAAGAGGTATGAAGAAAGGGGTATGAAGTTAGGGGTATGAAGAAAGGAGTATTAAGTTAGGTATGTCAAGTGATGGATATGAAGAAACTTTGATTTTTTTTTGAAGAAAAGCATTGATGTTTTTTGGATTTTCTATAGTTTTTGAAAAAAAATTGATTTTCTAACGTTTTGATTTTTTTGTTTTTTTTCTAAGGTTAAAAAATTAAAATTAAAATTAATAAAAAAATTAAAGTTAAGATTAATATTTTAAAGTTCTTAATTTTTTAAATTAAATTTTAAAATTAAAAATAATTAAAATTAAAAACTAAACACTTCTTTAATCAATTAAGGTCTCATACCCCTCACTTCATACCCCTCTATTCATACACTTTTCTTTATACCCCTCACTTCATACCTTTTTCTTCATACCCCTCTCTTCATACCCCTAACTTTAATAAATTAAGGTCTCATACCCCTAACTTCATACACTTCACATTATATCCATTTCTTCATAGCCCTTACTTCATAGCCCTTACTTCATAGCCCTTAATTCATACCCCACACTTCACACCCCTAAATTCATACCCCTTTCTTCATACCCACTAACTTCATACCCTTAATTTAATACCCCTAACTTCATACCATTTTATTCATACCCCTTTCTTCATACCCCTCACTTTATATCCCTAACTAATTTAATAATTTCATCAAGGAGAAGTCATCCTTGATTTTATCGAAGGATTAGGTGAGCAGACAAATCATGTTGCTAAAGCCAAAAGCATGTGGAGGGGTATTTGCCTTGCAAATAATTTTACCAACAATCTGATAGTCGAAGGAGACTCCCTCAACATCATCAATTACCTTAGGCATAGCAATTGCAGACCTTCCTGGAGAGTCAAAGACTATATTGAGGAAGCCAGGACCTTGGTCCTTGACATGCAACAAGTCATTTTTCAACATGCTTATAGAGAATCAAATAGGATTATCGATAGGTTATCCAACATTGGAGTAAACATGATGAACTTTCAGACCTGGAATGATGATATTCTTGAGGATATCCGAGCTATTATAGATCAGAAGAAACCTCAAAGGAATCTTCCTTAGCAGGAGGCTATCCTCCAAGATATCCAATGTTCCTTTCATGGGTATCACCAATATAATATTAGGGATATTCATGTACCACATGATCATTTCTAATCAGCACAGCAAGTGGAGGTCCCTAAACACCTTCTCAATTGATAATGTCTAGGTGTCAATCTACACCATTCATTTTTATCACCAACAGATCATCTAGATGTCTATTTTTATTAACAACCAATGCCACCATCAAAATTTATAGATGCCCATCCACATCACCCTCCACCACCATCAAAATTTCCATATGTCCATCTGTGTCACCCTTCGTCGAAAGGTCATCTCTCTGTGGGCCTTCATTAGTGGAATGTATGCTAACGACTGCTTTATTTTTTGGTATCCTTTGTCAAATATGTGTAGGCACCTAAGTGCCATGGTAAATTTCAAAATCAAAAGTTTTTTCAGAGATCCCAACCTTAATCAATCAATGTGCATGATATGTCATTAGAAACTCACTTTCTCTGGGCCACATAACCTCAAATCCTAACACATTGTAGATGCACGAGGAATTTTTACCACCATTATATGTATCCTGAGGATGTGGCACCACATGAGTGAGACCATCGAAGGCCAACGGTCATCACAAGCTAGCACTCCAGTATCTAAAGTTTATTATCCTAAGAAATTATGGTTGTGTAGGCATTCCTTCCAGATTTACTAGGCTGATTTTTTATGATAGTTTTGTTAAGGGTATGTTTCCAAAACTTCCCTTTATCCCTGCTACATGTCATCTCCTAAGCTATTAGGACCTTCTCATGTGTGAGCCACCCTATCCTCATGCACCATTTTTACCTTTCTCCTATACCTGCATTTACAGCTCCTTGCCATGCTTGGTGATGATTAGAGTTGGCATCCCCCACATTTTATGGTATTTTTCCCAAGCTCCTATCATTTTTATCACCGTTGGTCCTCTCTACTCTGCCTTCACTTCTGAGCCTATTTTTCTCTTTCTACATAGTTTGTTGTCTTTGCCACCCACTCCCTTTTATCTATCAACTCCCTCATCATCCCCCTTTCCCCATCCACCATGGTGAACAATTACATTTAACTCAAATCTCTTTTATGTGACACCATGACAAAAAATATTCTCAAGGATAGGCACTTTTTCCCCTTTCTCCACATGTTTTCTAGATATGAGCTTGATATCACTCTCGCCTTCCTTGAGATCTAGTATAACGGTTCTATAATAGTGCATGGTAGGAGCTTTATGGTAGATATCCACATGCTATATTCCATCACTATCTAGAGCCCTGAAGACCGCTCTACCCATAGGCACAAGCATAATTGGGAAATTGAGCTTGGTGATTTCAAAGGAAATGAGAAGATCCTCAAGAATTCTAAGAGCCCTAGGATATTTAGGAGTGACCTGAGAACCCCTTGGGACGATGTGATGAAGGCCATCATGGAATTCATCACTATCAATGATCCTAAAAAATCCCTCAAAACCTACCATTTGGCTTTCATAAACCATTTTTGAGACATAAACCCTCTCAAAATCCTCCTCTTCTTCTTCAATTCCATGAACTTCTGCATTACTACTTAAAAAAATAATAAGAGCCATGACCTTCCCCACTATCAGGATATGTACAAGGTCATTTATACCTATGTCCTAGCCAACAAACCTAAACCTAATCCTAATATTCCTGGTCCAAATAAGCCTATAGGGTCCTCTGCTCACCTCATCCTTGTAGAGAAAAAGAAGAAAGCCATTGAGACTATCACAAAATTGAGGGCTAAGAAAAGCATTAGCTTTGAAAGTATGGAGGAACCTGTAAGGAAGTCTACTCGTCTTTAAAACCTGGTAGCAAAACACCATGTAATTGAAATCAAGAATAAGGATGAGGAAAATGAGGATGAGACCAAGCATTTGATAGAGTTCATCATCTCCTCGACCATTACTATGATGAACATGATGGTCAATTCAATGATAGAAATATGTGAAGGTCTTCAAAAGCTTCTTTTTGGTGGGAAGAGTAGCAAGGAGGTTGATGGTGGGTCCAAAGCAGAGAAGATTACATTTAAGGAGGAGCCTAAGGATGATGAGCCCAAAGACACTAATCAAAAGGATGCCAAGGATAAGGACAAGACCTCAGCTAAGGAATAATTTCCTTTTATCCATAGTTTTTGCTTCTAAGGCTACCCTGTAGAGAGCCTGGTCTTTTTTGGGTAATGGGTCCTTTTTTGGTCTTGTGACTTCCCTACACGAAGGCCTTTCCTTTCTTAGTTGTAGTTTTTACATTTTAGGGTTTTTTTTGTATCTCAGTGTCCTCAAGTATAAGGCTACAACCTTACATTTTTGCTTTTTATTTTGTTTCTGTGTCCTTAATCTCGAGATTGCATCCTTAGTTGTAGCTCTTGCTAGTCTAATATTTTTAGGGGGTCTCAGGTACGTCCATCGTATTAAAAATTTTCTTGTTGGGTTTGTATCAAGGTTAAGGGATCCTTAAAACCCTTTCAATAATATAAACTATCAATTTACCAAAAAAAATTAATTGAATACTTACAAAAAACACTTGTTTAATCAATTAAGGTCTCATCTCCCTTTTTTCATACCCCTTTCTTCATACCCCTCACTTCATACCCCTCACTTCATACCCCTCACTTCATACCCCTCACTTCATACCCCTTTCTTCATACCCATAACTAATTGAATACTTACAAAAATCCCTTCTTTAATCAATTAAGGTCTCATATCCCTCATTTCATACCCCTAACTTCATTCACTTCATACCCCTTTCTTCATACCCATAAATTCATACCCCTAACTTCATACCCTTTTTTTCACACCACTCAATAAATACCCCTCACTTCATACCCCTAAGTAATTGAATACATAAAAAACCACTTCTTTAATCAATTAATGTCTCATATCCTTTTATTCATACCCATCACTTCATACGCCTATCTTCATACCTCTCACTTCATACCCCTTTTTTCATACCCCGAACTAATTGAATACTTACAAAAATTGCTTCTTTAATCAATTAAGGTCTCATACCCATCATTTTATACTCCTCACTTCATTCACTTAATACCCCTAACTTCATACCCCTAACAAATTAAATACTTGTAAAAAATACTTCTTTAATCAATTAATGTCTCATGCCCATAACTTCATACCCCTAACTAATTGAATACTTACAAAAACAACTTTTTTAACTAAACCCTAAACCTTGAAATTAGGGGTATTATACATTAATTGATTAAGAAATTATTTTTTAAGCATTCAATTAGTTAGGGATAGGAGACATTAATTAAATAAAGATTTGGTTTTTGTAAGTATTCAATTAGTGAGGGGTATGAAGTGAGGGGTATTAAGATAGTGGTATGAATAAAGTGTATGAAGTTAGAGGTATGAAGTTAGGGGTATGAAAAAAGGGGTATGAAGTTAGGGGTGTGAAGATAGGAGTATGAAGAAACATTTATTTTTCTTTTTTGAAAAAAACATTGATTATTTTTTGGATTTTCTAGACTTTTTGAAAAAAATTGATTTTCTAACATTTTTATTTTTTTGTTTTTTTTTCGAAGGTTAAAAAATTAAAATTAAAATTTTAAATTTATTAAGAAAAAAAGTTAAAGTTAAAATTAAAATTTTAAATCTCCTATTTTTTTAAATTAAATTTTACAATTAAAAAAAAAAACACTTCTTTAATCAATTAAATTTTGATACCCCTAAATTCATACCCTTTATTTCACACCCATCACTTCATACCCCTAACTTTATACCCCTCAATTCATACCCCTTCTTTCATACCACTAACTTTAATAAATTAAGGTCTCATACCCCTTACTTAACACACCTTTCTTCATACCCCTCACTTCATACCCCTTTCTTCATACCCCTAACTTCATACCTATTTATTCATGCCCCCTAATTTCATACCCCTAACTTCATACCCCTTTCTTCATACCCTTTTCTTGATACCCCTTTATTCATACTTATTTCTTCATACCACTCAGTAAATACCCCTCACTTCATACCCTTAAGTAGTTGAATACTTATAAAAACCAATATTTAATAAATTAATGTCTCATATACCTTTCTTCATATCCCTCACTTCATAACTCTTTCTTCATACCCCTCACTTCATAACCCTTTATTTATACCCCTAACCAATTGAATACTTACAAAAACCACTTCTTTTACCAACTAGGGTCTCAAACCCCTCACTTCATACCCCTAATTTCATTCACTTCCTACCTCTTTCTTCATACCCCCTAACTTCATATCCCTAACTTCATACCCCTCACTTCATACCCCTAACTGCATAAGCCTAACTAATTGAATACTTACAAAAACTAATTCTTTAATAAATTAAGGTCTCATACCCTTCACTTCATATCCCTAACATTATTCACTTCATAACACTTATTTAATTATTTAATGTCTCATATCCCTTTATTCATACCCCTAAATAATTAAATAAATACAAAACCCACTTCTTTAATCAATTAATGTATCATACCCCTAACTTCATACCCTTAACTAATTAAATACTTACAAAAACCACTTCTTTAATCAATTAATGTCTCATACCCCTAACTTCATACCCTTAACTAATTGAATACTTACAAAAACCAAATTATTAACTAAACCCTAAACCTTGAATTTAGGGGTGTGAGACATTAATTGATTAAAAAAGTGGTTTTTGTAAGAATTTAATTAGTCAAGGGTATGAAGTTAGGGGTATGAGACATTAATTGATTAAAGAATTTATTTTTGTAAGTATTCAATTAGTGAGGGGTATGAAGTGAGGGGTATGATGTGAGGGTATGAAGTTAGGGGTATGAAGAAAGAGGTATGAATTTAGGGGTATTAAGTGAGGGGTATGAAGAAAGGGATATGATGTTAGGGGTGTGAAGTGAGGGGTATGAAGAATTTGTTTTTTTTGAAAAATAACATTGATTTTTATGGATTTCTTAAGTTTTTGAAAACATTTTAATTTTCTAACATTTTGATATATTTTTTTAAGGTTAAAAAACTAAAATTAAGATTAAAATTTTAAATTTCCTAAGAAAAAATAAAAAGAAAATTAAAGTTAAAATTTAATTTTAAATTTCCTATTTTTTTAATTAAAGTTTACAATTAAAAAAAAAATTAAAAATTAAAATTCTTTAATCAGTTAAGTTCTCATACCCCTAACTTCATACCCCTCACTTCATACCCCTTTCTTCATATCCCTTTCTTCATATCCCTAACTTCATACCTCTTTATTCATACCCCTTTCTTATACCCCTCACCTCATACCCATAAATATTTGAATAATTACAAAAACTACTTCTTTAATCAATTAATGTCTCATATCCCTTTCTTTATATCCTTCACTTCATATCCCTTTCTTCATACCTCTCACTTTATACCCCTTTATTCATACCCCTAACTAATTGAATATTGACAAAAACTACTCTTTTAATCAATTAAGGTCTCATACCCCTCACTTCATACCCCTAATATCATTCACTTCATACCCCTTTTTTCATACACTTCATACCCTTTTCTTCATACTCCTCACTAAATACCCCTCACTTCATAAACCTAAGTAATTTAATACTTAGAAAAACCACTTCTTTAATCAATTAATTTCACATATCACTTTCTTCATACCTATTAATTCATACACCTAACTTCATACCCCTTTCTTCATACCCTTAAGTAATTGAATACTTATAAAAACTAATCTTTAATATATTAATGTTTTATATATCTTTCTTAATACCCCTCACTTCATTACTTTTTATTCATAACCATCACTTCATAACCCTTTCTTTATACCCCTAACTAATTGAATACTTACAAAAACCACTTATTTAATCAATTAGGGTCTCAAGCCCCTCATTTCATACCCCTAATTTCATTCACTTCATACTTATTTCTTCATACCCCCTAACTTTATACCCTGTTCTTCATACCCCTAAATTTATACCCCTAACATCATACCACTAACATCATATCTATTTCTGCATACCTCTTTTTCATACCCTCACTAAATACCCCTTAGTAATTGAATACTTACAAAAACCACTTTTTTAATGTCTCATATCCCTTTCTTCATACCCCTTAATTCATACCAATTTCTTCATATCCATCACTTAATACAAATTTATTCATACCCCTAACTAATTTAATACTTACAAAAACCACTTCTTTAATTAATTAAGATCTTATACCCCTCAATTCATACCCTTTTCTTCACATCCCTAACTAATTTAGTACTTACAAAAACCACTTCTTTAATCAATTAAGGTATCATACCCCTCACTTCATACCCATAACTTTATATACTTCATACCCCCTAACTGCATACCCCTTTATTCATATCCTTAAATTCATACCCCTAAATTCATACCTCTTTCTTCATACCCATCACTAAATACCCTTCACTTCATACCCCTAAGTAATTGAATACTTATAGAAACCACTTCTTTAATCAACTAATGTCTCATATCCCTTTCTTCATACCCTTAAATTCATAACCCTAACTAATTAAATACTTACAAAAACTACTTCTTTAATCAATTAATAACTCATACCCCTAACTTCATACCCTTATCTAATTGAATACTTACAAAAACCATTTTTTTAACTAAACCCTAAACCTTGAAGTTATGGGTATGAGACATTAATTATTTAAAGAAGTGGTTTTTGTAAGAATTTAATTAGTTAGTGGTATGAAGTGAGGGGTATGAAGTTAGGGGTATGAGACATTAATTGATTAAATAATTAGTTTTTGTAAGTATTCAATTAGTGAGGGGTATGAAGTGAGGGGTATGAGGTGAGGGGTATGAAGTTAGGGGTATGAAGAAAGAGGTATGAAGTTAGGGGTATGAAGTGAGGGGTATGAAGAAAGTGATACAATGTTAGGGGTGTGAAGTGAGGGGTATGAAGAAAAATTTATTTTGTTTTGAAAAAAACATTGATTTTTTTGGATTTTCTAATTTTTTTGAAAAAAATGATTTTCTAATGTTTTGATTTTTTTGTTTTTTTTTTTCTAAGGTTAAAAAATTAAAATTTTAAATTTCTTAAAAAAAAGTTAAAGTTAAAGTTAAAATTTTAAAGCTTCTATTTTTTTTAATTAAATTTTACAATTAAAAAAATTTAAAATTAAAAAAAATTAAAATTAAAAAAAACCACTTCTTTAATCAATTAAAGTCTCATACCCCTAACTTCATACCTTTCACTTCACATCCCTCACTTCATACCCTAACTTCATACCCCTCAATTCATACCCCTTTTTCATACCCCTAACTTTAATCAATTAAGGTCTCATACCCCTAACTTCATACCCCTTACTTCACACACCTTTATTCATACCCCTCACTTCATACCCATTTCTTCATACCCCTAACTTAATATCCCTTTATTAGTTCCCCCTAAATTCATACCCTTAAATTCATATCCCTAATTTCATACCTCTAATTTCATACCCATTTATTCATACCTCTTTCTTCATACAATTAGTGAGGGGTATGAGGTGAGGGGTATGAAGTTAGGGGTATGAAGAAAGAGGTATGAAGTTAGGGGTATGAAGTGAGGGGTATGAAGAAATGGATATGATGTTAGGGGTGTGAAGTGAGGGGTATGAAGAAATATATATATGAAACTAAAAATCCTTAAGCTTAAACTCAAAAAATGGAATAAGGAGGTATTCAAAAATATTTTTGAGTCATGGCGAGTCATTTGTTCCCAACTAAAAGAAATTGAAAAACTTGTTCGGAATGGCAATGCTACTGATGAATTTAGATGATAATAGAAGATACTATTATATGAATTCCATAACTTGTTGGCTAGGGAGGAAACATTCTGGTTGTTGGACATTTTGAGTCCATAAGAGTTGTCATTGATGTTAATATGGAAATATGGCATTGTTGATTTATATCAAAACATGAAGTTGTCATTGATGCCAAGAAGCAAACCACCACTAATGCTAGAAGGTTGAAAAGTGCAAGTGAAAAGACATAATAATACGCCTTGCATATTATGAATGGAATATTTGAATGGTTTTTATTAAAACCTATGGTGGCAATTTTAATGGTTTTTATTAAAACCAATGGTGGCAATATTAATGGTTTTTATTAAAACCAATGGTGATAATTTTAATGGTTTTTATTAAAACCAAAGGTGGCAAGTTAAATGGTTTTTGTTAAAACCAATGATGTCAAGTTAACTGGTTTTCATTAAAACCATATGGGCAAATTACAAGGTTTTTCTAAAAACCAAGGAGGACTAAAGTTGGGTTTAAAAGACCAAAGCTATTTAATTATTAAATTATAATAATTAAATTCTTAAAAAGAATTTAATTTATTATATTTAATAAATTAAATTAAAGCCAAAGGTTGGGTGCCTTAATAAAAATAAGGTGCATGTTATAAAGTTTGGGCACATGTTTTAAATCTTTGGCACCAAGTTAACTATGGGCAAGGTTTGCCCCCCATCCGACGACGTATTCACATTCTCACAGACGATGTGAAGGAACGAAGGCATATGGTATATATATACCATAGCCTTCACAAAGGTTATGCATCCTCTCATCTGTTGAATTAATTAAAAACTTTGAAGCTTTCTCAATTTCATCTCGTGAAGCAGTAGTTCGTGTGAAATATAAGGGTAGAATGAGAGAAGAAGCCAAGGCGTGGCTTGAGGAAGTCAAAGGGTGCAAGGAGTGGAGGCTCCAAGGGAGGACATGGCTCCACATCTTTGGGAGCCAAGGAGAAAGCACTTGGGAGAGAAGCACTTCGTGCAAGGCCAAAGCTAGTAACATTTTTATTTTAATATTTTATTTTTAATTTAGGCTAAGGTTGTACTTAGGATAAATAAGGTGGTAAATGGTTTGATTAGTGCCAAAGTTAAAAGGGGATTTTTTTGAGTTTAATAAAAGTGTTGTGGTGAAATATTTACTTGGTAGTTAAAATTATTTTACCTTAGAAAAGGAAAGATTAGTTATTGCATTGTTTTTTCAAGAGAATTATCTTTAAAATGCAATAATAAATTAGGGAGTTATAAGTAGAAATTGGATTGGATTTTTGAAGAATAAAATTCTGAAGTGGTTTATGCTAAAACTAATTGGTTGAGATAAATTTATGACGAGTTAGAGTTTTGAGAGGTGAATATTCAAAGTGGTGTGGTGTTGGATATTATTTTAATATTGGAGTAATAAGGTGTACCCATGAGTTATTATATACCTTGTATTGTTATATAACCTTATTGAGCTTGGAAAAGAAGTGTTTTGTTATTGTGGCAGATTCTTGAAGTTCCTTATTATCAAGAAAAATGTATGGGCATATTCTTCCAAAATTGAGTTGTGTGATTATTTTTGAAAACAAATTTTGGAGTGAAAAGGATTAGTTAAGTTTCCTCATTGGGGTGTTGAAATAAATGCTATGCACCTTGCATGATTGTCATTATTACTTGTGAATGCAAGAATACGACACTTAAATAATAACAAGAAATCAAATAACACAAGGAAATTCTAATGGATGTATTCAATAAAATAGGTGGAAGCTGATAAAATCCTTTATTAAAATCAGTGTTCAATGTGAATATTTGATACAATAGATTACAATGGCGCTAGGGTTATCTGAAATCCTAGCTAACAACAACAGAAGTGCCATCAAATTTGGGTGTGTACTTTATTCCAATAGGTTGAGTGGGCTTTAGATATCCAAGGTTGGACCACTCCAGCTTCAACAACCGTCAAACAATGTGTGAAATTTGTAGATTTGCATACACAAAATAGAACAAAGGGAGTTATTAATACCTATGAGGGCTCCATAGTGTGAGGCCCTCGAACATCAATAAAACCCTAGTTTAATAGTGAAGTAAGAGAGCATGCAATATCAACAAATTGTTAAATAAAATACATTAAAATGAGATATATCTTGTTTTTTTTAGTTATTATTGATGGCATAGAGCAACAGACTCAGATCCACATTTTTGTGGTTGCAGCAGGCTCGAACGTGCACTAGGTAGGATCTAACATAAGCTTCACAGGCTCTAGAATGAGCTTTGTAGGCCTTGGAGCGAGCCTATGATATGGCAGGCCTTGGTGAGTGCCTGGAAAGCTCTACAGTGAGCTTCATAGGCTCTGGTGTGTACCTACAAGATACAACAGGCTTTGACGAGCGCCTACAATATACAACAGGCTCTGGAGAGCGCTTCATAGGCTCTATAGTGAGCCTTGTAAGCTTTGGAGGGAGCCTATGGGTTAGGAAAAAATCTATAGACGTAGATATAGGGGATGGCGATGAATGCAGTGGATGGATAGGGGGTATGACAGCGATGGAGGATGAATGGGTGATAGTTGAAACAACAAAATTCTTATCAGCGAGCTAGGGCTTTAGATTTTTAGGATTCTATGCTAGGGCTTCACCAATAATTCCTCCAAGATGCAAATATCTAATTCTCAAGGTTCCAGTCATTGAGCATTTGCAAATGCCCCTATTTTATAATTCAACCTAGGGTTTTCTTAGGGTTTCAACTTTACACTTTTAATCATGTGGCTAAAATTAAATTAAATCCTAGGGTTGAGATTACTTTTTGCATGTGGCATGGATTAATGAAGATGGAGGGTGGAGATTAAATTGGATCGGACGGCTAAGGTTAACTGAGTTTAAATATATATTTTATAATAAATATATTAAAATATAATAATAAAATATTATATTAAATATAAATAATATAAAATATATAAATTAAATCAAAAGGGGTCGAAAAGTGGCAGTAAAGGGCTAAAGTGGTGGAATGGATGGTGGAAAATTTGGATTTGGGCCAAATAATTGGTGAGAAGGATGTATGGTGGACAAGTGGGTGGTGGAATGGTTAGGACGGAGGATTAGTGGCTGTAATTTGGTATCTACAAATACCCATTTTTGTACCATGTTGCATGAAACACAATATGGTGCAAAAATATGAGACACCTGCTTGGGCTATGGACGCAGAAGCAGCTTCTCTCTGTTGTATTTGAGCACTAATGTTGAAGATAAAATAATTAAGAATTTTTGGAATTTTGCATAGCTTACCCCCTCAATTAGCGAATGAGTTACGAATGTATCTCACAAGCCAATTAAAAATTTTGTGCAAATAATGAATGATGCGGTGGATTTGTGCAATTGATAAATGAATGATGTGAAATGCATATGTGATACTATTTTTGCCCCAACGGTGGAAATGGGTTGGTGTATAAGACCATGCAAAATGTGGATGATATGAATTATGTAAAATGTTATACCATTTTTGATCCAATGGTTGAGAGGGGGATTTGTCCAGTGTAGATGTTTATGATCATGTGAGATGTATCCCGTCATGGGAGAATCATAATATAATGTGGTTGCCCCAAACTTTGGGTTGATTCGATGTTGTTGAATAAGTTGTTGTAATGGCATCATTGATTATGCAAGATATGAAGATGTAGGCTGACTAAGTCAACGCAGGGGCTAGGTATTTACTGTGGAAATTTCTTCACCAATTCCACGATGGAACCAATCAAGCTTACCAGTGTCCTATATTTTGAATTTTGTCAAATGAATGAGTGCTTATGATTGTGGTTTATCTATGTTTTCTTACCCCACAGACAAGGACATCAATGACTGATTGAGAGCAAATTGTTCTTGGCAAGGTTGTACTCAAAGTGTGAGGTGCCAAATATGATTGTGATTTGTGATAATGAGATGATGATAATGATCATGTTGAAGTGTCCTTATTATAGTCTATTCATCTTACCAAATTGCATGGATTACTATCACTGCAATCGCCAAGTTTATGGAATAACATACTAGATACGAGGTTCACTTATTATTGACTTAACTGAACAAAATATATTGTGTGATGAGTGATGTATGAAAGATGATGATGGAAGAATGTTTGATGGAGTCATGCAATGCTGTGATTGATTGTGGAGTTGATTGATTTGTGCTTTAGCGTGTTGTTGGTATTTGCAGTGCTTTGTGGTAAATATGAGTGATTTAGCGGTCAAATCAACTCCAACATGCACGAAAGTGAATAATATGATGAAGCATATGATTATGAATTGTGGAATGGCGATTTTATGAAAATTTGACCTTGATTGTTACGTTTTGTAATGCGATATGTTTTTTTGTAGAAATTAGTCTTGTTCTCGCCAAATATGAATGCAAAACTATTTGTATTTTCATAAAATAAAATTTTATGATGTGCATGATGTGTGGATGAAATTTAGTGCATGTTGGATGAGGGGAGCTACCATTTTGAGGGCTTTTGTCTTCGTGTTTATTGGTTGCTAGGCACGTGGTTGTGCCTGGCGTGTTCTGTAGGCACCCATGTGCACCTACAGGTGCACAACCACACCCACAATTTTCAAGTGTAGGTCTATGCCTGAATGCACCAAGGAAAGTTATAAAAAGCTTTCTGAGTGAACTTTTAGGCTCATTCATGCACTGTTGACTTCGAGGAGCTATGTCTGAGAAGTGGAGTGGGTTTGTGAGTTTGTGAGGCTAGTGAGTGTATGAAGTGAGGCAATGGTGGCAAAGGGCCTTAATGCTGCTGGTCGAGTGGGGGCACCCTTTATCCTGGTAAGATCATTTGTTCCCTTTGTGAAAAAATGTTTTGTTTTATCTTTTTTTTTTTAACATATTTTTAATGCTAACAAAGTATTTTTGTTGTTGCAGCTAAAGGATATTGAGCCTCGACATCGCTTCTCTCATCTAATTTTGAGAATGAGGAAGAAGCTTTCAAAGGATGAGTGGGGTTTGTTGGGTAGTGTGGGTTTGGAGGGTGTGGCGAGACTTGATGTGGTGAGGGTTAATGAGGGGTATATCTCTGCTTTGATAGAGAGGTGGGACCCAAATAGGGGGACATTCCAACTACCAACTGGGGAGGCTACTATCACTCTTGAGGATGTATATCACATTCTCAAGGTGCCAGTAGAAGGAGATAAGGTGGTGATTGGGAGGGATAAGAAGGTGGATATGGAGAGAATGTTTAGGGATTGGTGGCGAGAGGCCTAGATGGGAGATGGAGGGATATGCTACTTGAGCATGTACAAGGAAAAGGAGTTGGATGCACTCCCTGCATTGATCATGTTTGTGCTAGCGAACATAGTGCTACCTAATAACATTGGATGCAGGTTCCCTTGGAACCTATTGGGGTTGTTGAGTGATCTGTTGACATATCCTTAGGAGTATGCATTGGCACCTACCTTATTGATGTTGTTATACCAAGAGTTGTATGAGGTGATTCGGATGGGAGAGGAAGGGAATTGGGTGTAGCTTCCTCCTACAATGTTGGTCTTGGGAGAATTTTATGGTAGCTCAACCCAAGGGGTTTCCATGTGAGTCATGGTGGATGGGGAAGCCCTATGCTAGGATATGGGCTATGGCTAAGGAGGTTCAGCCAAGTCAAGAGGTACATACTGGGTAGTGGTATCGGGACATGTGGTCAAGCTTGACTTAGGTATATGTGATATGGAGGCCATGGCAAGGAGCTAAATGGGATGGATATAGGAGGCAACTGCATCGAGTGAGGCAGGATCGATGGTTGGTTGGGAGATGGGATGAGGAGGTGGAGTACTTCTAGTACTATCAAGTGTTGAGGTAGTTTGGTTTACCTCAGGGTGTGTCAGATGATCCGGTGCTATATCGACGAAGGAGAGATGAGGGGATGCTTCCTTGCATGGAGCCATGGTGGTTGTAGCTGGAGGAGGACAAGTAACTGGAGGTGCCCAATGTGGATGATGTTGGGGTGACTCTAGAGTATGTGGAGTGGTTTTATGCCCAATCTATATGGGTGCCAAAGGTTGCATGTGCGAATGCAGCAGTTGTAGGGTCAAGGATGACTCTGAAGAGGACGAGGTCCCAATGATCAATGGGTCAGAGGTAATAAAGGGGAGTAGCCCAAAATGCTTCTAAGGATATGGGTGAGATCTCTAAGGTTTTTAGGCAATGGGTAGAACTGGAGTAGCTACGCAAGGAGTGAGAGACTATGATTAAGTCTCAGAGGGAGGACAGGGTGACTATAGCTCAACTAGAGGTAGAGCAGGCAACAATTATGGATAGTGATTAGGATACAGTTACGAGGCTCCAGGAAGATATTTTAGTGAAGGAAGCCATTGGTGAAGCCCTAGTGAAGTAGAGAGAGATAGAAGCCTAAAAATCCAAAGCCCTAGCTATCCAATAGGACTTTGGCTATTCCAACCATCCCTCATATCCATCCTTTCCACCTCACCCTCCTCCATTTCCACCATCATCACTTATGCCCATCCACCGCATTCATCACATCCCCCATGATCTACTTTTACAGATCCATACTTATCCATAGGAACACTCCCAAGCTTGTGAAGCTTGCTATAGAGCTTGCCAGGTGCTCACCAAGGCCTACCATATCATAGGCTCGCTTTGGTGCCTACAAAGCTCATTCTAGAGCCTATGAAGCTCACATTAGAGCCTACCTAGTGCATTTCTAAGCCTGCTACAACCATAAAAATGTGGATCTGAGTCTTCTACTCCATGCCATTAGTAATAACTAAAAAAAATCAAGGTATACCTCATTTTAATATATTTTATTTAATAATTTGTTGATCTTGCATTCTCTCTTACTTCACCATTAAACTAGGGTTTTATTGATGTCCAAGGGCCTCATACTATGGAGCCCTCACAGGTATTACTAACTCCCTTTGTTCTATTTTGTGTATGCAAATCTACAAATTTCACACATTGTTTGATGGTTGTTGAAGTTGGAGTGGCCCAACCTTGGATATCTAAAGCCCACTCAACCTATTGGAATAAAGGACACAACTAAATTTGAACACACTTTTGATGTTGTTAGCTAGGATTTTAGAGAACCCTAGCACCATTGTAATATATTGTATCAAATATTTGCATTGAACATTGATTGTAATAAAGGAGTTTATCGACTCCCCCTATTTTATTGAATACATCCATTTGTGCAATCTTTGTATTTACTTGTGTTATTTGATTTCCTATTATTATTTAAGTGTCATGTTCTTGCATTCGCAAATGGTGATCATGGTGGGGCCCAAAAAGGATTTCATTATTTGAAATATCTACCTTGCTAACTTAATTTTATTGATGTTTAATGCAGGATTTTTAGAAAACATAAAAGTTGTCGCATTCATCGCTAGGGTTTATGAAGCATTCTACAGCAGTTCCAAAGATCATGTAGGTGCTCTTCCATGCTACACATGCATCCTTGTGCACCTATAAGGTGCTCTACTATGCCTAAATAGGTGCCCAGCTACACCTGACATTAATTTAGATTAGAGTTGAGGCTTCCAAGTGAGTTTCATAACCCTAGTTCTCCATTTAACAATTTATGTATTCTATTTTTTGCTACTATTTTTTGTTGTTTTTGGGCTTAACATTAAGTAATATGGGAAAGAATCTACATCAAGTTACATTTAGGTTTTGTGTGTATTTAATTATATCAAATGCATTTATTTTCTTGAAATTTGTAGATCTAGGTGCTTGTTTGCATTTTTGAGTGCATATGAAACAGAAACACATCTTATATTTTGCATTGTAGGGTTAAATATCACTTTAATTTTACATATCTAAATAGGAAAAACATCTTGATGCATAAAGTAATCCTACCCTAGGCTGGCCCTTTTGGCAGAGAGGTGGACAAACCCTTCGATTGCTCTTGTGATTTTAATCATTTGTAGGCAGGGTTTTGAGCGGTGTACTCCACTCTCTTTAGGTGAAATTTGCATCTTTGTGTTGGCTTCTGATTTAGATTAGTGAAGTTAGTAATCTTTAATATTTTTTAAACACCATAGAGAATGAGAAATATAATAAAATAAATCACAAACACCTACATGCTCCACTTTTTAACAGTAATAGTTGGATTTCATCATCAACTATTGCTTGAGGTTTGGTGATGGTGGCATTCATCTCCATCCATAAAATCTCTTCTCCTAGACACCATAGGACTTACCCTTGAGAAAAATTGTTGGAGGTCATTATCAAGAAGAATCTCACTGTCCCAACCAGCCATAGTTTTTATGTTTGTTTTTCATTAAACAATATTAAGTTACATCAAAACACACAAGCCAACAATTCTAAAAGGAATTTCACATTAATGAAATAAAATAATTAATGAACAAGGTAAGCCATGCAAGGTGAACCCTAGGATTGGTTGTATTATTTAATTTAAATTTTGGAAAGGTTATTAATCTATGTGATTTAGATAAGCTTGAAATATTTGGTTTTATTACTTTATGGTGCTAACATGACAACAAAATAAAATAATAAACCAAAGTAGTTTAATGGAAAATAGTTCCCATGAGCCTGCTACTTTGGTAGCCCCATCCAATATGGTTCATACCACTTTGTCTAGATCATCCCATCCACCCCACTCTCAAGTAGAGACACATTCACATAATGCAGAGACAACCACAACCTACATAGACATGGATAGAGTGGAGTCCCTTTACAAGGATTCTAACTATGTTTTAGATATCCTTATCCAAGAAGGTTTTGAAAAATCTGAACTAGCTACCACCTACCTTTCCCAAGGATATCCTAATTCGAGTTATGAATATGGTATGCCTTCCTCCACAAGCCAACCACCATAAATACCAAGTGTTCCAAACACTTATCTCACATCCACCTATACCAACCCCTTGTATGATGAGTATGTCAATTTTGCCTCACAAGTATCTAGCCTTGAAGTTGTAACATCAAACACAACTTGCACCATACCCATGTCCTCTCATCCATCATCATCCACACCTCCATCATCTCACTTAGCCAACATGACCATGTCATCCACCCCTTCATCATCTCACTTAGCCAACATGACCATGACTAATAATCCATCATCATCAACCCATCCATCATCTCATACAACCACAACCCAATCATTTGACACATGGTCAAATAAAAAACTTACGGATACATTAGGGCTTATATTAGAAAAATGCTTTCACAATGAACAAAAGGAAAAAAGTTAGCTTACATAAACCCTATGACCCAAGGAGTTCCAAATCAACCTCTGCTCACCAATCAAAATTCAGCATGGGTCCCTCAATCTTCCATAGTTTCCATCCCCAATCCACCACCACTCCACACATCTACCATACCAATCAACATTGCCACTAACCAACAACACAATCCATTTCTCCATCATCATCCTTATCAATAATCCCCATATCTCAACCATCAATCTTCCCCACATACCCAACCCAATTCATTCCAAAACAACATGTTGGTCACACCCCAACATCTACCATCTAGCCCATCAACCAACCACCACATAATCCAAGGTCCTCACATTCCAAAAAAAGATCTTAGATTGCAGGCAATGCAAAAGCAAATCGATCTGTTAATGTAAAACTTACCAGGAATAACAAGCCAGAAGCTCACATTAAGCCAACTGATCCATCAACCAATTCACCCTTTGATACCATCACCATCATATTTGGCAGATTTTACGATACCAAAATTTGACAAGTTTAGGGGAACCGAGGATCCTAAGGAGCATGTGAGTTTATTTGTCCATGTATGTTTTTGTATTAGCGATGATAATGCTCTTATGCTCCAAACGTTTCCTCAAAAATTAGGGGGAGATGCCATTGAATGGTACAATCAATTTCCCACACATAGTATTTATACTTTTGATCAATTGATAAATCTATTCTTGGAATGCTTCATCCTTAAAATTAAGAATAATTTGTCCTTATCGGATATATATTACTTGAAATAATGGAATGAGGAACCTATCTATGATTTTGGAAACCGTTGGAGGAGAAATTATCAAACTTTTACCAAGAGTTGCTTAAAACCCATCTCTTGGATGCTACAACTCAATACTTATAGAACATTTGAGGAGGCTTTAGCACAGGCTAGTGTCATTCAGGAGATGAAAATCCAAGAGGGAGTCATTAATACTAAGAAGAAAGAATGGCAAAATAGGGACCGATACCTAAATAATAAAACTGGCCAAACCAAATCAACACAAGCCTCAACAACTAACACACCTAATAAATTCAATCAAGTGGTCATGAGCTAGCCCGTAATGGCTCAAAAACTAGTGCAACAATAAATTTCCTATCATGCGGTCCCATCACTAACCCAAGCACCAATAGTACAAAACATAGTGCCAACTGTGGAACAACCTACCCGCCGCCAATTCAATCGACCCCAATGTCAATATACTCCCTTAGTGAAATCGTATTCATCCATATTTCAAAGGTTGTATGAGATCAAAAAATTAGCCTTGTCAGAAATTAGGTCTGATGATCCCACAAAAAGACCTCAAAGTTATAGAGAGCACTTTTTTTACCCATACCATCAATAAAATGGGCATGATATTAATTCTTGCCATGTGTTCAAAAAAATAGTGTAAGATCTCATAGACTTAGGGACCATTAATGTGTATAATACCTTAGTTTCACAAAATCAAAATTTGGGCATATACCAGACACCTCTACCTAACCATGGGGAGGTCCAACATAATGTAGGAGGTAACAAACAACAACCACCTCCTAATAAAGTAAATCATGTCCAACAATACCAAAACTTTGTAGGAGTAGTCCATGTGGTCACTAGAGGGCAAAGTAAAAATCAAAAAAATGTTTAAAGACCTTCAAACCCACCTCCCATCCAAAAATCACCAAATAAATCTTTGCCAATTAATCTATCCAACTCATCCAATCCACCCATACTTCGTCCAATAAGGCCAGCAATAACTTTAACCATCCGATTAACCACTAGTTTGAAAATGGCATCAGCAAAAATTTGTCTATGAGATTATCCAATAATCCCCTAGGTATAGAGAAGCTTTAATGGAAATACTCGAGTCAATTGAGTTAGAATCCCAAGACTCTAATGCCTTTAACAACTTTGTAGGGAGTGTTAGAACATGCATGGAACCATAAATTACCTTCTATGACTTTGAGATAAAATTAATGAGTTCAGAATCGATGGACCCTCCATTGCACATAATGTCATTAATAGATTGGAAAACCTTCAAAAGAGTATTAATTGATACCGGATCATCATTAAATATCATTACTACCATTGCTCTTATCCACCTCAAAATACCTCCATCCCACATTTCCAAATCATCATTCACCCTCAAAGCATTTAGCAATGCTTTGTGTACCATAGTTGGCACTGTTGTTTTACCTATAGAGGTAGGGTAAAAAACATTGCACATAATGTTTCACATATTCGAAGGAGCCATGGCGTATAATATACTCCTTGGTAGACCATTGATGAGGGAAATGAAATGTGTTTAATCAATTCTCCACCAATTCTTGAAATACGTTCATGATGGACAAGTCCATTGCATCCCCGCAAATGTCGAACCTTTTAAGTGTTGTAATTTCATTTTAAATCCTTATGAATCCATGTTACCTTCCACCCACCTATTCTTGGTGCCATCATAAAAGCCATCCACATCATATTTTAATTCACCTTATTCTAATCCATCTCCATATTCTTCTAAGGCTCCCATATTAGAGGAGTTACCCATCACGTCACCTTCTCAAGCATCCATTTCTTCTTGTAAATGTGACCACAGTAAATCTACTATTAGTACATTGTACATCACAACTACCCCTTATTATACAACCACTTCTTTTGCTTCATCATCACTCCACCCACCATCCTCTAATTCCACACCACCATCCAATCCCACTCCATCAGCCGATGTGTCACAAGTCAAACTTTTCGATTGTGACATATTTAACTTGCCACCATCCATAACCAATCCAGAGCCACGTGAACCTTCACCATCCACCTCATCAATCCAAGTCAAAGTCCAAATCACTAATCCAAGCATTGGTGAGTACGTGGTCCATGATGTCACCATTAAACCCCTAGCCATTCCTATAGCTCAGGATTTTGGATGTCCTTGAGACCGCCCTTTATCCATAGGTGTTGTTTACAACATGAGTGCCACTCCAAATAGCATTAAATTTGTTTATGGAGGGTTAGATTGTTAACTTAGGAAAACCTACCCAAAGAACCACACGAGCCTAGGTGTGCCAACATACCTAGCATAGAAGAGTTTCCAGCTTGATACTTTAATATGTTCCATTGGCAAGGTCAAGGTCTAGGTTCCCATGAGCAAGGGATACATGATATTTTAGAATTCCCATATAGAGGTGCCCATGATATTTTTAGTTTAGGCTATACCCCGTTTTCTTCCACCACTTTTCTTGATCAAGTCTTTAGAAACCTTAGACTCAATTAATAATATCACCCCATACACCCATTACCCCCAACATCTTCTCTTGAACAAGCCCTTCAAGAACTTTGCATGGATGAAGTAGCCGAAGATGATCCCATAAACTTCACTCATCCTATCTTTGATTTCGACGATGAAAGTTACGAAGAATTTGAAGTCATGTCAAACGCTTTTGATGATTCTGAAGAGGAGTCACATCCCATTGTCCCCATCATCCAATAGGAATATTTTTACCTCCAAATGTTCCCCACACATCATCCCATATTATTCTTTCTTATTCCACAAGAACAAGATGATCCACCTGGTAATTTTCCTTGAGCCACCCACATAAGCCAATAATTGTAACATATGTACATAAATAAAATAAAAAATCAAAAAAAAAAAAAATATCTCAAAAAATAAAATGTTGCTCTAATGTGTTCACATTCACTATTACAGGGATACCATGCCTCGACATCAGCTTCGATTCAATTTTTCCATCTATCCATTCAGCCAAACCATATTTCCTTCCACTAAGTCAATATGAACCCTATTGACTTATTCACCCCACTTCGTAATCCACATGATTTGGCAAAGCCAATTCCCATTGACACCAGCCTTATTTATCTGGATCGGGTTTCCTCCTCACCCTCTCTCTCGAAGTTCATCCTATCCAAGTAATTTCTAAGGGCTTCGGCCTACTATATTCTTGCTTCACTGCCACCTTTGCCTCCATCACTTTCTACCAACAGTCCCAATGTCTTTCAAGCAAAATTAGAAAGCGATACGCAAGAAAATTTAGATGTCATTTTAGACGACTTTAATCTAATCCCAACACCACATCAACTTGAGGAAGGTTCACATATGTCCATTGAAGATACCATTGATGTGAATATTAGTTCAAATCCTGAAAATCCCCAAATTGTTAAAATTGGAAAAAGTTTAACATCAGATGAACAAGAGCAATTCATTGCTCTTCTCAAGAAAAAGAAAGAGGTGTTTGCATGGTCCTACAAAGATATGCCTGGCCTTGATCCTAACCTTTTTGTCCAAAATCTCATCTTACGTCCTGAAGCCAAGCCGGTCAAATAAAAACTTAGGAGAATGCATCCTACCATAGCACTCATAGTCAAAGAGGAAATACAAAAACTACTATACATTCACTTCATTGTTCCTATTGACTATCCTGGGTGGCTTTCAAACATGGTACCCGTTTGCAAGTTTAATGGGGCAATATGTATTTGCATTGATTTTCGAGACTGGTCTTAGCTCTTCCTTTTCTGGGGGTCCTCTTCTATGCATGAATATATGTCTATATACATGGCTTTTACCAAAAACAAAAAAAATCATTCACATAGGCATTACCACATTGCATACATTCCATTTGCATTTAGTCATTTGACATGCATTTTTTAATTTTTTGCATTCATGCATTGTTGCATTCACATACATTAAATCATATATATTACATGGCATTGTACACTTTCCATTTGCATATCAACACTCCATTGCATCATGCATATACACTTGCATCCATCCCATCCCATGTTCAATGATATGGTATAGTAATGATGATATGACCATACAACAAAAAGTCAAGTTTTAATGATTGGGGTTACCTAGTTTGGAACATTCATGTAAATTTGAAAAAATTCATATGTCAACCACATCACATGTAACAACAGCCTAAATTTTTAGTCACTCGGACATTACTAGTGTAAAAAAAAACCTCCAAATGGATGTCTAATTTTCTTTTGGACCAAAAACACAATTTACACACTAAGAAGATCTTGAGTATTGCCAATTGAAACCTAATACAATATTGAACCAATCACATTCCATCATATCTTAAAAATATTATGAGCCAAGGAGGGTTAGTACCATACTTGGATAGTACCTTGAAGTGAAAGGAATAATCCTCACTCGTACCATCATGCAACATAGTCCAAAGCAAAAACAGTGGTTCTTACCACTACCACAATTACTCTTCGAACATAAACATAAAAACATAGAGTAGTAAGAATAGGGTCAAAATTCTCATCATACTTCGATTGAGAATATGATTCCCCAAAGATCTATACCAAGTTAAAAAATAAAATCCAAAACACCCTTGATCCCTAAAGTTGTAAGGATCATACTACATGTCCCTGACAAGGATGGGTAGTCATCCCCAAGGCCTAAAAGATCAAATCCCATTGGACTATGGAGTGAATATTCACGAGGACTATAGATGCCTAAATAGAAGTGGAGGAACCTCATGCGGGGTGACATGTCTCCTAGGAAAACATGAAGACCTATGATCGCACATAAGGACAGACTAACTTCAGGTCATCTCCATAATAGGTCATGCCTAATTTACTCATAATAGGTCAATGAACTCCACATGCACACACACTAGTTCTTGATTGGATAAGGTCATTGTCCCACTATGATCGTCATTTGTGAATGCAAAAACATGACACTTAAAATAGAATAACAAAAAACCAAATAATGCAGTGAGGCACAAAGATTGCATAAAATATTATATTCAATAAAATAGGGGGGAGTCAATAAAATCCTTTATTACAATTAGTTTTCAATGTAAATATTTGATACAATAGATTACAAAGGTACTAGGGTTATCTAAAATCCTAGCTAACAACAACAGAAGTGTCTTCATATTTGGGTGTGTCCTTGATTCCAACAAGTTGAGTGGGCTTCATATATCCAAGGTTGGGCCACTCCAGCATCAACAACCATCAAACAATGTGTGAAATTTTTAGATCTACATACACAAAATAGAACAAAGGGAGTTACTAATACCTGTAAGGGCTCCACAGTGTGAGGCCCTCGAACATCAATAAAACCCAAGTTTAATAGTGAAGTAAGAGAGCATGCAAGATCAACAAATTGTTAAATAAAATACATTAAAATGAGATATACCTTGCTTTTATTCAATTATTACTGATGGCGTGGAGTAGCAGACTCAGATCCACATTTTTTTGGTTGCTGCATGCTCGAATGTGTACTAGGAAGGCTCTAATGCGAGCTTCATAGGCTCTAGAATGAGCTTTGCAGGCCCTGAAGTGAGCCTATGATATGGTAGGCCTTAGTGAGCACTTGGAAAGCTTTGTAGTGAGATTTGCAGGCTCTATAGCAATCCTGGTCAGCTTGGGAGGGCACCTACAAATAAGGGAAAATATATAGAAGTAGATCGAAGTGGTGGTGATGGATGCGGTGGATGGATGGGGGCTATCACGATGATGGAGGATGAATGGGGGATAACTAGAATAGCAAAAGTCTTATCGGTGAGCTAGGGATTCATATTTTTAGGATTCTATGCTAAGGCTTCACTAATGATTTATCTAGGATACAAATTATGATCTTAGGGTTCTAGTCATTGGGAATTTGCAAATGCCCCTATTTTATAATTCAACCTAGGGTTTTCTTAGGGTTTCAAATTTGTACTTTTAATTGTGTGGCTAAAATTAAATTAAATCCCAGGGTTGATATTACTTTTTACATGTGGCATGGATTAATGAATATGGAGGGTGGAGATTAAATTAGATTGGACGACTAAGGTTAACTGAGTTTAAATATAATGTTGAATAAAGTTAATATTTCCAAAGAGAAAACTAGGGCATTAGTTGGGTAGCCGAAGAGATTTCTGGTTACTATGGATTTGAAGACAATATTGTTGCCTCAGGAGGGCCCAATGGGGACACCTCCGGATCCTCTTCTAGAGAGACATAGTTCTTTTGTAGATTTGTTAAAGGATAAATATCCATAAAATACTAAAGAAGCACAAAAAACTGCATTAAAAATGCTCTTTACGACTTCTTGAAATAGATAAACATCTCAACAAGTTAATGGATGCTTACCACAATCAGAATCAAGGTCAAAGATTGTCATTGAGCAAAGGATGGTCGAAGAAATAGTTTTATATAGATCTAATCATGATTTGATCTATAAATTCATGGGTATTCGCCCTACCCTAAATTTTTTGCATTCCTAGGTCCGGCAAAACTGGGAGCCTCTTGGTGAGTATTCTTTGTGGTTTATTAGCAATGGATATTTTATTGTTAGTTTTTCTTTACTTATCGATAGAAATAGGGCTTTCAAATCATAAAATAGGAATCATTATCAAGCAGGATTATTTGTTCAGCCTTGGAGAGTGGGATTTGATACTTGAATTGAACCCACTGTTATCCCGGTTTGGATCCATTTGTATGCACTTCCAATGGATTTTTGGAGTGATCAGGTATTGGAAATTATCGATAATTCACTTGGAAGACATTTGGGTGTTTCCAAAGACACAATAGAAGGAAACACAACTTTTTATACAAGATTATGTGTGGAAATGGATCTTAGCCAGCCTCTACCAGCAGAGGTGGAACTTGAACTTGCAGGACTATCTTGGATTCAAAAACTAGATTATGAGGTATTGCCCTTTAGATGTAGAGTTTACCACAAATATGGGAATTTGGCCCGATATTGCCCAAATAATATGAAAATAAAAATGGAGGCTCCTCTAGGAATGTCAAATATTCCTAAGGAGGGTAAGTCAACAATCAACAAAGAACCAACCGATATTTCTTAGGGTAAAGAAGCACAGGGAGATGGTTTTGAACAACCCAAAAGAAGGAGAAGGCAAAAGAAAAAATATGGTAAAGAGCAAACCCAACTCAAGCCCTCCAATAGGTATGAGATATTTAAGACACTAATGGACCAAGAAGAAGAAAAAATCATGGAAGGAGTGGATGGGAATAATGAAAATAATAACAGCCATGCTCAAGCTCCTCTTTCATATCCCTCTATCATAGAGTAGGTAATTGAGTACAGTGAGTTACCGTAGTCAAAGAGTGTAGGGGAATTGATAGTGCATAACCAAGAACAACCAATAATTAAGGATGTCAGCATGGGCATAGCAAAAAATAACAAAGAAAGGCCAACTCTAGGGATAACTCAGGTGGAAAAGAGAAAAAAATAGCAGCTCTCAAGGAGTGGGTAGAAAATCAAATAAGGAATTGATAGCAGTTCAAAGAGACAAAATGATCACTGAATGATCGGTGAGGCCAATATATTTTTACTGTTCTCAATGTAACCAATGATTATACAATCATGGAATGTTAGGGGTTTAAATAGTAGAACCCATCAATTTGATATTCAAAGACTCTTAGAAAAATGTAAAACAAATTTTTTTCTTATCCAGGAGACAAAAATGTCGTTGGATATTATGTGTAAAATAGTTAACAGACTTTTGAGGGGTGTTGGTCATATGGAAGTGGTTGCCCAAGGGGCCTCAGGGGGAATAGTTACTCTTTGGAACTCTCTTTAATGGGCTGCAATAGAACATATAGCTTGGAGGGGTGTTCTCACATCACATTTTAGAAATAATGTCATAGCTGAACATGTTTTATTCATAACTTTTTATGGGGCTCAAAACCTAGATGGTCACATGCATCAATGGAAAGTTATGCATAACATGAGAGTATCAAGGGAAGAGTTAGACTAGATTATTGTTGGGGATTTTAATGCTAAATTATCCTCTAGATATCAGGAAGAGGTAACCCCAATTTTGGACCCAAGGGATTGACTTATGATTGCCCAAGTCCAGGCATTACACTTGCTGGATATTAAATGCCTTGGAAGAAACTATACTTGGACTAATAAGAGGAGGGAACCACATAGAAGGAAGGTGAAGTTAGACCATTTTTTAGTTTCAGAGGAGGCATTTGTAAAATGGAATATAAAATTTTAGATTTTGGAGGGTCTAGTTTTAGATCACTTTCCTATTTTGTTGGAAGGAGGTATCAAGATAGTGCAACATCACAAACCATTTAAATTTGAAAACTTTTGGTTACAAAAAGAGGAACATTGAAAGAAAATTCCATAGTGGTGGGAATAAGGTCATCCAACATATGGTACAACAATGTTTAGATTCCACAAACAACTTCATTATATCAAAGATCAATTGAAATAATTGAGATGAGCTAACAAGACACACTTCTAGGTCCAAAGAGCTCCATTGATGGCTAGATGGGATGAGGTTCAAACATACTTTAGGGAAGGAACAATTATAGAGCATCTCAAAGAAGAGGATGATGCATTGTGTAAAGCAGTTGAGGACATTGACAAACAAGAGGAAACCTACTGGAAAAAGAGAGCAAGAACCACTTGGTTATTAGAAGGTGATAAAAATACCAAAATTTTCCATCAAACTGCTTGTGCTAGGATACAGATGAACAACATGGAAGCTCTTCAAGATGAGAACAGACACTCCTTTGATACAATTTTAGATATGCATTTCCATTCAATGACTTATTTTTCTAAACTATTTAAGGAAAGTATGGTGCAAGATGAAGAGGCTCAAAAAGAAGTTATTACTATCTCACCATCTGTTATCTCTGAAGAAGAAAATAAGTCCCTACTTAAACCCATTTATAGAGAGGAACTGAAGAATGTAGTCTTTGGAATGAGCATTGAAAAAGCACTAGGTCCATATGGCTTTCCAATTGATTTTTTTTAGGCCTTCTGGGATAACTTGGAGGAGGATGTAATGGTTGTTATAGAGGAGTCCAAAGGTAGTAAAAGAATGCTTAAAGCATTAAATCATACTTTCATTACCTTAATTCCAAAAGGGAAAGAGGGGGTGCAAATTTTAGGTTATAGACCTATTGCCTTATGCAATGTCATATATAAAATAATCACAAAGGTAATGGTTGAGCAGCTAAAACTTCTTCTACATAGCATTATCTCCTCAGAGAAAGGGGTTTTATAGAGGGTAGGGAGATCTTGGATGGTGTGGTTCTAGATCAGGAGGCAATCCATTCAATACAAACATCTAGTAATAGAGGAATGTTCATAAAATTAGACATGTCAAAGGCTTATGATAGGGTGGAGTGGAGCTTCTTGTCAAATATGATGGCAGCCTTTGGTTTCTCTTAAGATTGGATAGAATGGGTCATGAGTTGTGTTTCTACTCTGACATACTCAGTATTAATCAAGGGTCTTCCCTCACAATAGTTTGGAGCTACTCAAGGCCTTCGTCAAGGAGATCCTTGCTCTCATATTTTTCTCATGTTTTTTTGAAGGATTGGGTAGAATCATCTTGAGGAGAATACAACAAGGTTTGCTAATAGGTATCAAGGTGGGTGAGGAAGTTTTGACTCACCTACAGTTTGTGGATGACATGGGATTGGTGGGAGTGGCCAGCTTTAGGGAAGCAAGAATGATTAGAGATACACTTAATGTCTACCTTAGGGCTACAAATGATGCATGAGCATCCAGGAGTAGCACAACAATCTTGCATCACCAAAAACAAAAAAAGAGAAAAACAAAAGAAACAAGAAAAAAAGGTTCTAAGTATGAAAAATAATCTGAGTGTTGAATGTGTCGCGATATCGTGACATAAAATCTATTGCGATATCGTGACAACTCAGAATAATGGCGGGCGCAAATCACAAGTGTTGCGATATCACGACATAAAAGTTGTCGCGATATCACAAAAACTTAGAACCAACAGCAGGCGCAATCGCAAGTGTCACGATATTGTGACACAAAATTTATCGCGATATCGCGACAACTCAGAACCAACAGTGGGCACAAATCGCAAGTGTCGCAATATCGTGACACCAAAGTTGTCATGATATCACGACAACTCAGAACCAACGGTGGGCGCAAATGGCAAGTGTTATTGAGATATCACGATAGACTTAGAGCAAAGTTGGAGCAAACCAAAAGTGTCGCGATATCGCGACGAACTTAGAGCAAATTTGGAGCAAACCAAAAGTGTCATGATATCGCGACAGACTTAGAGCAAAGTTGGAGCAAACCAAAAGTGTCATGATATCGCTACACATTGGCAAACAAAGACAAAATCCAAAAAAGTGTCACGATATCACGATGGATGGACATGGAGGAAAAAGTGTCATGTTTTCACGACCTGACTAGGAGAGAGAAGAGCGAGTTGCAGAGGTGTTGCAAAAATACGACTTGTTACTTTTTTGTGGATTGTTGCAGAATGACAGTTGGCAGTTCCAAAAACCGTTAAGGCAGTTCTAGGGAACCATTGCAGCGGTTATAGGGATGGTTGTGAATGATGGTTGTAGCAAGATCCTATGATGATAAAAAGGAATTTTTTGAAGGATTGCGGAGGCTGGAGAGACGAAGGCTGCGGCTTCTTTTGGGCATTTTTTGTACTGTGTAATCTTCCATAGTTACGAATTGTAAAGCTTTCCATGCTTCAAAATAAAATTGCGTCTTTTTTGTGTTAATTAAAATTGGCTCCCCATCAAGTGGTATCAGAGCAGTAATATTCTGAGTGTGTGAGCAGAGCACCGAACATGAGGTAGCTTGCACCAGGATCTGGGGTTATGGATTCTGAGAAATAGTGAAGCAGAATGCTACCACGAATAAATTATGGTGCTGGAAGGAACATGGTTCCTAAAGGAGACTTCCGAGCATTGCAGAGGCAAGTGCAGGCCCTACAAGAAGAATTGCGTAGAGGAGTAGAGCCAAGAGGAGAAGACCGAAGTGATGATGAAGCTTGCAGAGTTGAAGACCCGTCTGAAGAAGAAGAAGAAGCAATGAGTGCTACAAAGTCTCGGATGATTAAAGCTATTTCTCAAATTGGGAAAAGGTCAAAGATTGATGTATCTACATATTCTAGAAATTTAAATCCAGAAGAATTAATTGACTGGATTAATGACATGGAGGAATATTTTGAATATGAGGAAGTTGAAGATCCAAATCGAATTAAATTTTCTAGAACAAAGTTGAAAGGCCATGCTAGCATATGGTGGAAAGGAGTGCAACTGGAAAGAAATCGAAGAGGAAAAGAAAAGATCACCAGGTGGGATCGAATGGTTGAAAAACTAAAACGGCAATTTATTTTGACAGACTACAAATTAGATCTACTAAGAAAAATGCAGAGTTTGTGCCAGTCTAGCAAGTCTGTTAAAGAATATACAGAGAAATTTTTTAAAATTTCTATCAAAACCGGCCATACAAAAGCAAATAAAGAGAGAGTAGCCCATTACATTAATGGGTTAAGAACCAGCATGCAAGAAGAATTGAGTTTTTTCTGAATGAGCACCATTGAAGATGCTTACCAGTTTGCTCTGAAAGTGGAAGAGAAACTAAACCGTAGATTTGAAAATAAGCAAAGAGGTAGAGGTCATGGTGGAAGAACTGGTGGAAGAACCAGTGGAGGTAAATATGATGACCAAAAGTAGACTGGTGAAACCAGCAATCACTAGGAACAGAAGGAGGAGAATGCTTACCGACCTCATAATCAGAACAATGATTATCAAAGGGGATGAGGTAGAGGTGGACACAGATATGGCAGAGGCAGATTTTGTGGAACCTGTTTCAATTGCGGAGAAGAGGGGCATCTATCATATGAGTGTACCAAACACTAAGAAACACCGAATAGAAGGCCTGAAGGTAATGCTAGAGCTATAGTTGTTGAGAATGGAGTTGAATCTAAGAATTTTGAAGAAGCAAAGCACGGAGAAGTGATGATCACAAGGAGAACCTTGTTGAATGAAGAGAAGGAACCAGATCAGCAGAAAAGCCTGTTTCGCACAAGGTGCAAATGTTTAGGTAAAATTTGTAATATTATTATTGATAATGGTAGTATAAATAATTTGGTTTCTAAGGAAATGATAGCTAAGTTAAAGCTAGAGAGAATACAACATCCGCATCCATACCGGATTGCGTGGTTGCAGAAGGATCATAGAGCATTGGTCAGTGAACAATGCTTGGTCAAGTTCCAAATTGGAAGATACCAGGATGAGGTCCTGTGTGATATTTTGCCGATGGATGCTTGCCATTTGTTGCTGGGTAGACCATGGCAATTTGACAGACGTGCAGCCCATGATGGGCATGCAAATACCTATTCCTTGACAAAAGACGGAGTACGCCACAAACTAAAGCCATTGAAGGAGGTTGAGAAAAAGGTATGCAATAATGCTAGAATTTGTTTAGTAGATGGCAAATTTTTTTTGGATGGTCTAAAGAGGGATTCAATGTGTTATGCATTAATTCCTATTGTAAAGAGAAAAGAAACTACTAAAATTCTAGCAGAAGTTACCCAGTTGTTAGCAAAATTTCTTGATATTATATCAGATAATGTGCCTGAGGGTTTGTCGCCAATGAGGAAGATTAGTCATCAGATTGACTTAATGACAGGATCTAGCTTACCTAATAAGGCTGCCCATAGAATGTCTCCTATAGAGAATGAAGAGTTGAACCACCAGGTTCAGGAATTGTTGAGGAAGGGTTTGATTCGAGCAAGTTTGAGCCCTTGTGCAGTGCCAGCAGTACTTGCACCAAAGAAGAATGGCGAATGGTGAATGTGCACTAATTCCTGAGCCATTAATAAAATTACCATTAAATATCGCTTTCCATTACCTAGAATGGATGATATAATGGACTGCTTGAGTGGAGCTAAATACTTCACTAAGATTGATTTGAAGAGCGGATATCACCAGATACATGTTAGAGAGGGTGACGAATGGAAGACAACCTTTAAAACCAGAGAGGGTTTGTATGAGTGGTTAGTTATGCCATTTGGATTGACTAATGCACCCAGTACATTTATGAGGCTAATGAATGAGGTATTGCATGACTTCCTGGAAAAGTTCGTGATAGTTTATTTGGATGATATTTTAATTTTCAATAAAACATTAGAAGAGCATTTGATGCATGTTGGAACAGTTTTTGAAAAATTGCGTGAGGAGCAGTTATTAATTAATATACAGAAGTGCAGTTTTGTACAAAAAGAGTTGATTTACCTAGGATTTGTCATCTCAGAGGAGGGTCTAAAAATGGATCCTGAAAAGGTAAAGGCTATCATTGAATGGCTTGCCCCACGAAATGTAACAGAGGTAAGATCATTTCATGGTCTTGCAAGTTTCTATCAAAAATTTATTAGAGACTTTAGCAGTATTTGTGCACCCCTAACAAAAACTATGAGAGGGGATAAGAGAGAATTTAAGTGGACTGCCAAGGCAGGTACCAGTATGGACATATTGAAAAATAAAGTGATAGAACAGCCCATTCTGGCACTTCCAAATTTTAATAAAGTGTTTCAGGTTGACTATGATACCAGTGGCAGCGCCATTAGAGCTGTATTGAGCCAAGAAGGTAAACCTGCTGCATACTTTAGTGAAAAATTGAATGATGCTCACAAGAAATACTCTGTTTATGATCAAGAATTCTATGCTATAATTCAAGCTCTTAAGAAATGGAGACATTATTTGCTAACCAAAGAGTTTGTTTTATATACTGACCATCAAGCTTTGTAGTATATAAATAGTCAAGGTAAACTTAACCAACGACATTTGAAGTGGGTTGAATTCCTGCAGAGTTATACCTTTGTACTGAAGCATAGAAGTGGAAAATCTAATAGAGTTGCAGATGCCTTGAGTAGAAGGCATAATTTGTTGATGGAAATGAGAGTGCAGGTTTTTGGTTTTGATGAACTCAAGATTTTATACCCAACAGATCCAGATTTTGCAGAGGCATGGATGGCATGTGTGTCTCCTACTACTGTGGATCGTACTAAGTGGTTGGATTTTATGATCCAAGATGGGATGCTATTTTTGAGAATTACCATTGGCCGCAGTTGTAGCCAGATGTGACCAAATTTGTGCAGGGTTGCAGAGTGTGCCAGATGGCAAAAGGAGTCAGCCAGAATATAGGAATGTACCAGCCATTGCCTATACCAGAGAGACCATGGGAGGACATCAGTATGGATTTTTTTCTTGGTTTGCCAAGGACACAACATGGAAATGATGCCATTTTTGTTGTTGTTGACAGGTTTTCGAAGATGGCTCATTTTATTCCATGTCAAAAGACAAGTGATGTTGTTCATATTACAGGCTTGTTTTTTAGGGAGGTTGTGCACCTTCATGGTCTACCCCAAAGCATTGTCTCGGACAGAGATACCAAATTTGTGGGATATTTCTGGAGGACCATGTGGAAGAAGCTGAAAACAAAATTGAAATTCAGTTTTGCGTACCACCTGCAGACTGATGGACAGACCAAAGTAGTCAACAGAAGTTTGGGTAATCTTCTATGATGTCTGGTAGGAGATAAACCCAAGGTATGGGATCTGATTTTACCACAGGCAGAGTTTGCTTACAATAATTTTGTCAATCGCAGTACTGGTAAATCCCCATTCCAAATAGTGCATGGGAATAGCCCGAGAAACGCTTTTGAGTTGAGGCCGATGGATAAAGGAGACAAGCGCAGTGCTGAAGCTGAAGACTTTGCAGCACACATGAAGAATTTGCATGAAGAAGTACAACAACATATCAGTAAAATGAATGCTACTTACAAAGCCCAAGTAGATCAGAAGCGACGTTTCAAGGAATTCCAGATAGGAGATGAAGTCATGGTTCATTTGCGTAAGGAACATTTTCCTACTAAAACCTTCAATAAGCTAAAAATGAAGAAGTTTGGACCACGTCGGATCATAGGTAAACGAGATTCATGCAATGCCTATGAAGTAGATCTACCGAGTGAGATGAATATTTCACCCATCTTCAATATTTTAGACTTGGTTGAATATCATGCAGGAAGTTGTAGCGAACCACCCAGTCCGGATCTGTGGAACATTCCAGCATCCACTCCAGACAAAGAAGAAATTGAAGACATACTCAACACTCACGAAGGTAGAAGTACCCAAAATAGGCAATATTTGGAGTATTTGTCAAGTGGAAGAACCGACCTGTCGAAGATGCCACATGGTTGTCCAAATCAGAGGTTGATCATCTGGGTTTTCCTCTGACCGTCCAGAAGTGAGGATCACTTCTAAAAATCTACCCTAGGTGTCTGATGCAGGAGCATCCAGGAGCAGCACAGCAATCTTGCATCACCAAAAACAAAAAAAAGAGAAAAACAAAAGAAACAAGCAAAAAAAGTTCTAAGTATGAAAAATAGTCTGAGTGTTGAATGTGACGCGATATCGCGACATAAAAGCTGTCGCGATATCAAACAACTTAGAATAATGGCAAGCAAAAATCACAAGTTTCATAATATCATGACATAAAATTTGTCGCGATATCGCGACAACTCAGAACCAATGGCGGGCGCAATCGCAAGTGTCGCGATATCACGACACAAAAATTGTCGTGATATTGCGACAACTCAGAACCAACAGTGGGCACAAATCGCAAGTGTCACGATATCGTGACACCAAAGTTGTCACAATATCATGACAACTTAGAACCAATGGTGGGCGCAAATGGCAAGTGTCGCGATATCATGACACAAAAGTTGTCGCGATATCGCGACAACTCAGAAACAACGGCGGGTGCAAATGGCAAGTGTTGTCGTGATATCGCGACGGACTTAGAGCAAAGTTGGAGCAAACCAAAAGTGTCGCGATATCGTGACGGACTTAGAGAAAAGTTGGAGCAAACCAAAAGTGTCGCGATATCACGACGGACTTAGAGCAAAGTTGGAGCAAACCAAAAGTGTCGCAATATCGCGACACATTGGCAAACAAAGCCAAAAGCCAAAAAAGTGTCATGATATCGCGATGGATGGACATGGAGGAAAAAGTGTCACATTTTCGTGACCCGGCTAGGAGAGAGAATAGCAAGATGCAGAGGTGTCACAAAAACATGACCTATTACTTTTTCACAGACTATTGCAGAACGACAGTTGGCAGTTCCAGAAACCGTTAAGGTAGTTCCAGGGAACCGTTGCAGCGGTTACAGGGACGGTTGCGAATGGTGGTTGCAGCAAGATCCTATGATGATAAAAAGGAATTTTTTGAAGGATTGCGGAGGCTAGAGAGACGAAGGCTGTAGCTTCTTTTGGGCATTTTATGTACTGTGTAATATTCCATAGTTACGAATTGTAAAGCTTTCCATGCTTCGAAATAAAATTGCATCTTTTCTGTGTTAATTAAAATTGGCTCCCCATCAACAAACCAAGTCATAAATGATAAAAAATCCAAAGTGGTCATTTTAAATCTTGATCAAAGGCTTTAGGATAGAATTTTAGAGATATTGGGATTCACAAGGACTTATCTCCCAGTGGTATACTTGGGGTTCCCTTTGCATTTTAAAAAACTAAAAATAGATATCTAGAGGAATCTTTTAGATTGTATCATGGACAAAATTAATCATTGGTCTCACAAATGGTTAAGATATAGGGTTAGATTAACTTTTTTACAGTCAATCATTCAGGCCATGCCAATTTATAAATTTTCTATCCTTGCTGCCCCACATACCATATGGAAAGAGTTGGACAATATGGCTAGAAAATTTTTATGGGAAGGAGTAAAAGGAGAGAGAAAATGGGCCTTAGTAGGTTGGGAGAAAGTAAGCCATCCCAAGGCAAAAGGAGATTTGGGACTGAGAAGATCATAGTTAAATAATAAATCTTTGGATGGAAAGCTTTATTGGAGGTGGATTTCCCAACCAACTTCTTTATTCAGTAGAATCTTAACTAGTAAATATTTGGGATAGGTAAACCCAAATGAGGTGGGTCATTTCCATTTGGATGGTAATGGATCCTTAGTGTGGTAGGATCTCAAGTTAGGATCTCAGGTAGTAAAAGATGAATTATTTTGGAAAGTGGGGAGAGGGGAGAAGGCACGATTTTGGACAGATTCATGGGATCAATACCCACCTATCATTGTTGAATTTCTTGAACTATAACCAATAAAAATAGCCATAGAAACTAGGGGGTGGGTCCAAATTAAAATTTATTTCAACACTAGTCAGTTGGGGGATTATAAGTTTAAGTTGTTTAAGAAGTTGGATAAGTGGCAAATTTCAATCCCTCTAGATTTGACACTCATCATGACTAAAATCTTGGCAGAAATATTTCTCACAGGTAGAGATGAGGAGGATGAATTAGCTTGGGGCTATGGGATCCTTGGTGTTTACATAGTGAAGGATGGATATGATAAGATCCTTCCAGAGCCTCCTCCTCATACATATTAGGTTGAAGATTGGAGAAATATTTGGTAGTCCAAGGGTTGGCCGAAAGTAAATTTTTTTGCCTGGAAGTTCATGCATAATGGAATTCTTACTTTTGATAATATCATATGTAGGGGAATCATTGGTCCATATCAATGTGTTTTATGCTACAAGAGTGAGGAAATAGTTGATCACTTGATGTTTGAGTGCCCATTCACGTGCCAGATCTAGGAGAGATGGTTTTTATATTATAAAATTTAAGTTAATGGTGATTTGAATCGGATTAATATTTGGGAAATATGGAAGAGGGGTAGATTTAAATATAAAGATCTTTGTATTGGTTGGGATCTTGGATTAAAATTCATTTGGTGGCAAGTGTGGTTGGAGAGAAATGCCAAAAATTTTAGAGAAACTTTTTCTTCTTTAGATGGAGTTTGGCAGGTCATTTGGAGCAAAGTCACAAAAAATGTGGCAGTCTATGCTAAAGAGGAAACGTGAGTTGTTATTGGGGCAATGGAGAAAGAAGTTGAAGTGCAAGAGGGGCAGGACAGAGCTAGTTGGAAACCACCTCCATAAGGCTGGATTAAAATTAATATTGATGGAGCTGTAAAAGACAATCTGGGTAGAGCTAGAATTAGAGTGGTTTGCCAGAATCATGTTGGAATAGTGCTCTATTGGGAACTGCAAGGCTTGGGAAGAGCCACAAACAATGAAGCATAAGCCTTAGCTATAAAATTTGCTTCTATTTGGGCAGTAAAACAAGTTCACAGGAGGATAATCCTAGAATAAGATTCTCAAATAATGGTTGGAGTTCTAGATTGCATGAGGAACTTTGCTTTGAAAACATGGAGGTTGAGGATTCTTGCCACTCAAGTTAAGGAATTATGGAGGGAATTAGATGATGTGATTCCAGTTTATATGAGTAGAGATCTAAATAAAGTTGCAGAATTCCTGGTTAAGATGGGTACTAAGACGGAGCTAGGGGTTTAGTGGCACAGTGACATGGCTATTGAGGATGAGATAATTAGGCAGGTTGGTGATCAAATCCAATGCTTAGCTAATTTGGATAACCATTCTAGAAATATTGTTTAGGAGATTTGTGCTTCAATGTAGATCTTCTTTTATAGTTGTAAACAGGTGAACAATCATTGTAGAAATATGGTTTAAGAGATTTGGCTCCAATGCAAATCTTCTTTTACTATTGTAAACATGTGTTCTCTTTGGCTAAGGCTAGGAAAAGTCTCATCCCAACTTGTAAATGACATTTGTTTTAATACAAGTTTTTTCAAATTATTTATAAAAAAAAAATTGAGTTTAAATATATATATATTTTATAATAAATATATTAAAACATAATAATAAAATATTATATTAAATATAAATAATATAAAATATATAAATTAAATCAAAAGGGATCAAAAAGTTGCTGGAAAGGGCTAAAGTGGTGGAATGGATGGCGGGAAAGGTGGATTTGGGCCAAATAATTGGTGGGAAGGGTGTATGTTGGAGAAGTGGATGGTGGAATGGTTAGGATGGAGGATTACTGGCTATAATTTGGTGTCTACAGATACCCCTTTTTGTACCATATTATGTGAAACACAATATGGTGCAAAAATATGAGACACCTGCTTGGGCTATGGGTGCAGAAGTAACTTCTCTCTATTGTTGGATTTGAGAACTGATGTTGAAGATAAAAGAATAATTTTTTTTTAGAATTTTGCATAGATTACCCCCTCAATTGGCTTGTGAGTTACAAATGTATCTCACAAGCCAATTGAAAATTTTGTGCAAATAATGAATGATGCGGTGGATTTGTGTAATTGATGAATGAATGATGTGAAATGTAGATGTGATACCATTTTTGCCACAATGGTGGAAATGGGTTGGTGTATAAGACCAGGTAAAATGTGGATGATATGAATGATGTAAAATGTTATACCATTTTTGCTCCAATAGTTGAGAGGGAGATTTGTCTTGTGTAGATGTTTATGATCATGTGAGATGTATCCTGTCATGGGAGAATCATAATATAATGTGGTTTCCCCAAAATTTGGGTTGATTCGATGTTGTTGAATAAGTTGTTGTAATGGCATCATTGAGTATGCAAGATATGAATATGCAAGTTGACTAAGTCAACACAGGAGTTGGGTATTGACTGTGGAAATTTCTTCACCAATTCCATGATGGAACCAATTAAGCTTATCGGTGTCCTGTATTTTGACTGTTGTCAAATGAATTAGTGTTTGTGATTGTGGTTTATTTATGTTTTCTTGTCCCACAGATAAGGACATCAATGACTGATTGCGAGTAAATTATTCTTGGAAAGGTTGTACTCAAAGTGTGAGGTACCAAATATGATTATGATTTGTGATAATGAGATGATGATAATGATCATGTTGAAGTGTCCTAATTTTATGCTATTCATCTTACCAAATTGCATGGATTACTATCGCTACAATCGCCAAGTGTATAGAATAACATACTAGATACGAGGTTCACTTATTATTGACTTAACCAGACAAAATGTGGTGTGTGATGAGTGATGTGTGAAAGATGATGATGGAAGAATGTTTTATGGAGTCATGCAATGTTGTGACTAATTATGGAGTTTATTGATTTGTGCTTTAGCGTGTTGTTGGTATTTATGGTGCTTTGTGGCAAAGATGAGTGATTTAGCAATCAAATCAACTCCAACATGCACAAAAATGGATGGGATGATGAAGCATATGATGATAAATTGTGGAATGAAAAATTTGTGAAATTTTGACCTTGATTGTTATGTTTTGTAATGAGTTATGTGTTTTTATAGAAATTGGTCTTATTATCACCAAATATGTATGCAAAACTATTTGTGTTTTCACAAAATAAAATTTTATGATGTGCGTGATGTGTGGATGAAATTTGGTGCATGTTGGATGAGGGGAGCTACCATTTTGAGGGCTTTTGTCTTCATGTTTATTGGTTTCCAGGTGCGTGACTGTGTCTGGCATGTTCTGCAGGCGCCCGTGTGCGCCTGAGTGCACCTGTAGGTGAATAGTCATGCCTATAATTTGTAGGTATAGGTCTGCACCTGAATACACAAAGGAAAGCTATAAAAATCTTTCTGAGTGAACTTTTAGGCTCATTCATGTGTTGTTGACTTTGAGGATCTACGTCTGAGTGGAGTGGGTTTGTGAGTTTGTGAGGCTAGTGAGTATGGAATTAGAGGATGGTGGGTGGAGTGATGATGAAGCAGAAGAATTGGTTGCAGAAGGAGTAGTTGTGATGTACAATGTACTAACAATAGATTTACTATGGCCGCATGTACAAGAAGAAATTGATGCTTGATAAGGTGATGTGATGGATAGCTCCTCTAATATGGGAGCCTTAGAAGAAGATGGAGATGGATTAGAATAAGGCAGATTAAAAGATGATGTGGGTGGCTTTGATGATGGCACCAAGAATAGATGGGTGGAAGGTAACATGGATTCATAGGGATTTGAAATGAAATTACAATACTTAAAAGGTTCGACATCTATGAGGATGCAATGGACTTGTCCATCATGAACGTATTTCAAGCATTGGTGGAGAATTGATGGAACACATTTCATTTCTCTCATCCAAGGTCTACCAAGGAGTATATTATGTGCCATGGCTCCTTCCAAGATGTGAAATATTGTGTGCAACATTTTGACCCCTACTTCTATAGGTAAAACAACAGTGCCAATTATGGTACACAAAGCATCGTTAAATGCTTTGAGGGTGAATGATGATTTGGAAATGTGGGATGGAGGTATTTTGAGGTGGATAAGAGTAGCAATAGTAATGATATTTATTTATGAGCCGGTATCAATTAATACTTTTTTGAAGTATTTCTTGTCTATTAATGCCATTATGTGCAATGGAGGATCCACCGATTCTAAACTCATTGATTTTATCTCAAAGTCATAGAAGGTAATTGATGGTTCTATGCATGTTCTAACACTCCATACAAAGTTGTTAAAGGTATTAGAGTCTTGGTATTCTACCTCAATTGACTTGATTATTTCGATTAAAGCTTATCTATGCCTAGGGGATTGTTGGATAAGCTCATAGACATAAAGTTTTGTTGATGCCATTTTCAAACTAGTGGTTAACTGGTTGGTTAAAGTTACCGCTGGCATTATTGGATGAAGGATGGGTGAATTGGATGGGTTTGATAGATTGATTGGCGTAGATGGATTTTGTGATGTTTGGATGGGAGGTGGTTTTGAAGGTTGTTGAACATTTTATTAATTATTCCTTTTCCCTATAGTGACCACATGGACTGCTCCTACAAAGTTTTGGTATTGTTGGACATGATTTACTTGATTAGGAGGTGGTTGTTTATTGTTACATATGGATGGGGGTTGTGATGGTGATGGAGGATGAATTGGGGATGAATGGAACAATAGAAGTCTTATCGGTGAGCTAGGGCTTTAGATTTTCATGATTCTATGGTAAGGCTTCACCAATGATTTCTCTAGGGTACAAATTGTGATCTTAGGGTTCTAGTCATTGAGCATTTGCAAATGCCCCTATTTTATAATTCAACCTAGGGTTTTCTTAGGGTTTCAACTTTGCACTTTTAATCATGTGGCTGAAATTAAATTAAATCCTAGGGTTGAGATTACTTTTTGCATGTGGCATGGATTAATGAAGATGGAGGGTGGAGATTAAATTGGATCAGACGGCTAAGGTTAACTGAGTTTAAATATATATATTTTATAATAAATATATTAAAATATAATAATAAAATATTATATTAAATATAAATAATATAAAAAATATATAAATTAAATCAAAAGGGGTCGAAAAGTGGTGGGAAAGGGCTAAAGTGGTGGAATGGATGGCAAGAAAGGTGGATTTGGGCCAAATAATTGGTGGGAAGGGTGTATGGTGGACAAGTGGGTGGTGGAATGGTTAGGATGGAGGATTAGTAGCTGTAATTTGGTGTCTACATTATTGAAGTGAATGGTTGAGTGAAACTTAATCTAGTATTGAAAAGATCATGAGTATCATTGTTATGTGAAGCTTGCAAGTAAAACTAGCATTGTTGTTGAAACTATTGACTTGGTGATGAACTTGAACTAGGATTGAAAATATCATGAGTATCATTATTATGTGAAGCTTGCAAGTAAAGTGACTACTTGAGTGAAAGACCTTGAATATCTTTGATAGTTGAGAATAGCATTGTTGGAAGCATTTTGAGCTCCTTGTGTGATTGATTGAGGATAGTCAACTAGATGCTATAAAGTGAAAGTTCAAGTTTAGCAAAACAAACTATATCATATTCTAAATTGACTTGAAGAGGATTTGAGAACTATTGTGATTGAGCATTGTTAATTTTTAGGAAGCATATAGAGTATCTAACAATTATCTTTATGATTCCATGAGATTATGCAAGTTCTAGATTGAACTTGTTAAGAAGATAATATAAGTTCAAGGTTGAACTTGTTGAGCATATTGTGCAAGTTCTAGGTTGAGCTTGTTGAAGTAGATTGTGCAAGTTCTAGGTTGAACTTATTGAGCATATTGTACAAGTTCTAGGTTGAAATTATTGAGCATATTGAACAAGTTCTAGGTTGAACTTGTTGAAGAAGATTATGCAAGTTCTAGTTTGAACTTGTTGAAGTAGATTGTGCAAGTTCTATGTTGAACTTGTTTAAGCATATTGTGCAAGTTTAGGTTGAACTTGTTGAGAAAATTATACAAGTTCTAGGTTGAACTTGTTGAAGTATATTGTGCAAGTTTTAGGTTGAACTTGTTGAAGCAGATTGTACAAGTTCTAGGTTGAACTTGTTGAGCATATTGTACAAGTTCTAGATTGAACTAGTTGAAGCAGATTGTGCAAGTTCTAGGTTGAACTTGTTGAGCAGATTGGATAAGTTCTAGAAAGAACTTGTTGATAGATTAGTGTGAGCTTTGGTTAAATATTACAAGATAGATTTGAGATAAGTCTTTGATAAGTATTATGAATAGATTTTATTTGAGATTGATCAAACTTAGTGATAACTCTTGAAGATAGATTGAAGACAAAGTTTGGTGCAAACCAAAGGATAAATTTGTACCAGATTAGATATCGACTTTGATGTTGAGATTTGGAAGGTGATAGAGTATATAGGACAACAATATCTAATGGATAGAGATCCATTAGCCAAGGCAGTGAGGACATGTGTCTTCATTGGATAGAGATACCAGTAGCCAAGGTAGTGGAGGTAGCATCTCTTCTAGAAGATCATCAACTAGAGAAAAGGGGATTGGTTCCTATGAGTTGGTGCTCATGAATCATAAAATGGGATTGGTGTATCCTATGGGTTGGTGCTTATGAATCAAAAAATAGGATTGGTGTCTCCTATGAGTTGGTTATCATGAACTTGATCTAGGGGATTGGTGTCTCTTGTGAGTTGGTGTTCACAAACTTGATCTAGGGGATTGGTATCTCCTGTGAGTTGGTGCTCATAAACTTGATCTAGGGGATTGGTGTCTCCTGTGAGTTGGTACTTAAGAAACTTGATCTAGGGGATTGGTGTCTCCTGTGAGTTGGTGCTCATGAACTTGATCTAGGGGATTGGTATCTCCTTTGGATATGTGTTTATAAACACTATAATCGAGAAAGGTTTCCCACAAAGAATTGTTGAGAAAGTTTTGTGACAAAATTGGTGTATATATCTTGTGTGATATCTTGTGCATTGCTTTGAGTATTGTTATTTTTTCTATAGATACATTGCATAATTTAGATTGAAAAGAAAATTTAAAAGTGGTATTATACTATTCACCCACCCTCTCAGTATAAGATTGTGTTCTTCACTGGCAGTAAATTTCCAAAGCCTTATGGCTCAAGGAAGATGACCTGAATACAAAATTCTTCCATGCCACCACTATGAGGCATACAGGGGTAAAAACTATTAGATGTCTTTGTGGAGAAGATGCATCACTGGTTGAAGATGTTGAAGACATTCAAAACAAGGAAGTGTAATATTTTCGTAATATCCTTGGCCCATCTCAGGATTACCTGGCTGAGGTGTCAGAATCCCTTCTTAAACACATCTTGTCCCTGGTTTCTCAAGCTGATAATGATATTCTGCTATAGCCTTTATCCCATGATGAGATCCAGGAAGCTTTATTTTCTATGGAAGTTGATAAAGCCCCTGGCCCTGATGGTTTCCCTCCTATATTTTTTAATTTTGTTGGGATATCATTGGAGAAGATGTCTTTGAAGTTATTCTATAAATCCAAAGAACTAAGTTTATCTCTAGAGAGCTTAATTCCACATTCCTTGCCCTTATCCCCAAATTCCATGAGTTTTGATCCATGTCTGATTTATGTCGTATTAGATTATGCAATGTGTTATATAAAATCCTTACTAAAGCCATGGTAAATAGAATGAAGTTCATTATTCATAAGATCATTGACAAGTGTCAAGGTAGCTCTATCCAAGGAAGAGTCTTTACAGATAGTATGATTACTATCCATGAGCTCATCCATACTATCACGACCAATAGGTCCCCAAGTATTTTCTTAAAATTGGACATTAGTAAAGCTTTCGATAGAATCTCTTAGGATTTCCTCACCACTATCCTTGCTCAGTTTGGTTTTCACCATATATGAATTCAACTGATTAAAGCGTGCATTTTACCTAGTTTTTGATCATTTTCAATGGAGCAGCTGTAAGATACTTCATGAGCAAATGAGGAATAAGACAATGTGATCCCATATCACCTTTCCTATTCATCCTAGTGGCATACAACTTAGGAAGAGTGCTTAATGCAACACTCTCTGAAGGTGGTATATTAGGAATCATGGATTCAACTAGGCTTCCTCTAGTGTCTCATCAATAGTTCATTGATGACACAATTTTAGCCAACCTCTTTAGCATCCCTGAAGCTAGAATATTTAAATCTATATTAGAAGCTTATGAGAAGACAACTGAGAAAAGAGTAAATTATTGGAATAACAAAATTTATTTCATAAATACTCTAGCTAATATATAGGTGAGAATAGCTCAAATCTTAGGATGTGCCATTGTTGAGTTTCCTGCAACTTACCTTGGTATTCCTTTATTCAAAGGGTATCCAACAATGAGGATGTGGGATAGTGTCATCTAGCAGGTTATGAAGAAGCTTGTAGGCTAGAAAGGAACCCTCCTTAGCAGTGCAGGGAAATTCACATTGGTTCAATCCTATCTTTAGAGTGTGCCAATTTAATTTATGTATCTATTTCATACTTCGATTATTGTATGTAATAAATTGGAACAAATCCAAAAAAATATTCCATGGTCAAGAAAAAATAATAAAAGTAAATTTTTCCTTGTCGCATGGGATAAAGTCTACCTTTCAAAATGCAACAGAGGACTAGGCCTGAGAAGAGTTCAAGCCATGAATATGGCCATGATTTCAAATAAGGGATGGAAGGTCATGATTAACTACCCATAAAAATGGTTTGATATTATTAAAAGTAAATACCTAAGGTAAAGGTCTTTTATGGATAACTCCCTCATGTCTATTGGGTCTGCATTCTGGAACTCGGTGTGCTGAATCTGATCTATCATTCAAAAATGTGGATGTTGGAATCTTGGAGATGGATTGTGGATTAAATTATAGGAATATCCATGGATTATGACTCAACCCCTAATTCATTATTAGTTTGTAAGTGTACTTAAACCTATCACTGATCTAATTTTTGGTCCTAAAGTTGAGAATTTAATAAACAATGAAATAGTTGTCCCCCACTGGGTTGACATCCCTGCTAACCTGGATTCCTCAGAGCTTCACTCTACTCACATCCACCTATCTGAGCTCCTCTAAAATAATTTTATTCCAAGAACTAGGCCACCTGATTCTCTCTTTTGACAACTTAGAAAGTCAGGGAATTTCTCAATAAAAACTACATATATGACAATGAATGAACTTGAAGATTATTGGTTCCATTCCAAAAGTATCTGGATCAAAAATATTATTCCTAAAATATCTCACTTTTATTGGTTAGCATAAAAAAATAGACTCTTTACCACTTATAATTAAATTACTTATGTCATGATCCTACCCAATAAATGCCACCTCTACAAATTTGCATGGGAATCAATTCATCACTTGTTCCTAGAGTGATCCTTTTTTGGCCTTATCCTATCCTTGATCCTATCAAATGTATCTATTTCTTGGGTTGCTCCTTAGTTTATTAGTGATTGTCTAAACCCATTTCAATCCATTCACCTAAAATATTGGTGGTCGATCATTCTCCCTCACTTTATGTGGTAAATTTAGATAGAAAGGAACAATCAAGCTTTTAGATTTTTGTGCCTCGATTTGGAATTAGTTTCTTTGAGAGTTGTCATGTTTACCTCAAATAATAACAATACATTCCTTATGAAGATTGTCCTTCATAATCATTTGAAATTCAAGTGGGACGTTCTACTAACCTATGTTTTGAGGTTTTTGGTCATCCCCAAGTCACCATGGATAGATCCCTTGTATCATAGATTCCCCTCCCCCTCAATAATTCAAGTTGAATTTTGATGGTGCATCAAAAGGCAACCTTGGCGATGTGAGTTATGGAGGAGTGATTCAAGATGATAGAGGGAGACTCATTATGGCTTATGCAAAAAACTTGGAGTCCAATCTAATAATTTTGTAGAGGCTCGAGCAAATTTTTGAGGCATCTAGATGACCATCAAACTCAATAGATAGCACCTGATAGTCAAAGGTGAATCCTTAAACAATAATAAATATTTGAAATGGGTCTCAAATCTACCTTGGAATGTGAGGCAACTCATTGAATAATCCTTTCTCTAGCTAAGGGTGATTAGCAACAGGTGTATTCAACACATGTATAGGGAAGGCAATCGGGTGGCATATACAATGGTAAACTTTGGTTTAACTATCCGGTCCCTTTCGAAATGGTAGGGGAACCTTCCCCAATGCATCGCTAATTCCTATAGTGAACTTGTAGCTACCAATGTTGATTAGTTTCATGATGTCAAGGATCAAGTAGGTCTACAATGTGAGGTGCAAAGAGAGGCCCTACTTCGCTATAATTCCAGGGTGGCATATTAATACTTGCACTTGGAAAGAAATAAATGGTTGTAGGCACCCCCATCCAGGAGTCACTATTCCCTGGGTCGGTTGCTCTTGGAATGATACCCATTGCAACCTTATCCTTTTTTTCCAACTAAGTGATGAGGTTTCTAATGTCAATGCCAACAAAATTTGTTGGGAAGATGTGTGTAAATACAATATTGAAGGAAGGCACCAATGGAAATGTGATCCTCTTCATGTGTATGAAATAATTCACTTAGGAACTATCACCTCATAACAAGATGATAACCATGTAGAGGGAGATGATAATTTTTCTAGTATCATGTATGCTCTGGACACCGATGTGGCGCTTGATGCCATGATGGCTTATAATAATATAATTAATGCAAATGTGGTAGAATCCTAGCGATACACTCGGCCTTCCAAGTACTCCAACCAAATTTTTTTCCACTACCTTGGCTGCCTTTTATTTTGGTACATGTTCACACTATAATTTCCCTAAACCAATCATATGAGCCCCAAGACATCTCATTCCTGAGAGGCCCGATCAACGGTCTCAATCGAGTTCCAAGGTCACACATATCATCATGAAACAACTTTGGTTGTTGGGATAAGGGCTTTTAATATGGAAAAATGCAGAGACAACCACCAAGTTGAGTAAGTGCAGGAGAAGGTGACATGAGAGATTCTTTGTAGTATGGATAATAATGGTGCTTATTGAACCCAAACAGTTGTAGCTGGACCTGATGGTCAAAGAAATCCTGGAAGCTCAAGGATATTAAATTTATTGAAAAATTTTGGTGGCCATGATCTTGATATTTACAAGGAATTTTTCCAAACCTGGGAAAATGCCACTGTATCCTTGAAAGTTTTAACCTTTGTAGTGACTATTGATATGTTGGCAAAGATTACTAAATTTCCCAATGAAGAGCAAATTGTTCGAAGGGATAAACATTCCATGGGTGGATAACTAACTTTCTTTCATGACAAAAAAAAGTCACTAACTAAAAAAGACAACGGGTATGTCAAATGCGGGCTTCCACCTCCATGGAACAATTTTATGGTTCCTGTAATGTAGTACTTGACTATTGATGTGTCAATATCGCCACTGCATAGCTTTCATATGATGTTCCTTAAATTTCTTAAGGATATAAAATTGATTAACATCCACAAATAAATGTATTGGTTAATGGAGATATCTGTGGACAATGTCAAGAAGGGGAAATTGAATAACACCAAACACCAGGGCTTACTTTATATCATTTATAAGTACATAAGTCATAATCCTGACCAGCACATACTAGAACAAGGGAGAGTTGGTAGAGACCCCAAAACTATACCATTGGTGATTTTAGATGGTGCTCAAGACTTTCTAGTGGTGGATGCAAACAACAGTACTCCTAGTAGATATGACCATATAAGGGATATGCCCCATGTGGGGTCTTCTAGCACCCCAACGTGATGCTCCATTAGGTTTAAAAATACCAAAAATAAGACAAAACCATCAACAACTTGCAAGAGCTCGAGGATCGTGTCTAGCCCATCTTCGAGAGGGTCCTATTTTGTGTAAAAGATGAGGGATGTGGACCAGATCACGGATTTGGAAGACATCATCAACCTTACTATCTTGATGCTCCTCAGAGCCAACAAGATTATCACTTCGATAAATAAGCAGAAGAACACTATACCCATGGAGGATGATTCCAAATATGATGAGGACTACATCCCCAAGTAAAATAGATGATCCTTCCATGGGACTATCCCATTTTGTTTTCTAGGATGGTCCTTGTGCTCTCTTTGCATTTCTACCTATGGTTGTATGGATGGTACTTATGGTATCTATGTTTTTCTATTTTTTGTTTGTGCCTATGAGTGGTATTGTAATAGTTGGTGTTGGTTTCTAGTTTATGGACTCTACGTATGGTCCAATATTGTCTTGTTTTGTAGGGAGTTGAACCTTCATGAGATCCTCCATACAACTTTTTTATAAGGTTTTGGGTCCCTTTTAAAACTTGTTACTAATAAAAATAAATAAATTTACGGGTATGAAGTTAGGGGGTATGAAGAAAGGGGTATGAAGTGAATGAAATTAGGGGTATGAAGTGAGGGGTATAAATAAAGGTGTATGAAGTGAGGAGTATGAAGAAAGGGATATGAGACACTAATTGATTAAAGAAATGGTTTTTGTAAGTTTTAAATTATTTAGGGGTATGAAGTGAGGGGTATGAAGAAAGGGGTATAAATAAAGCGGTATGAATTTAGGGGTATAAAAAAATGAGTATGATGTTAGGTGTATGAAGTTATGGGGTATGAAGAAACGGGTATGAAGTAAGGGATATGAGACATTAATTGATGGGTATGAATGAAGGGATATGATACGTTAATTGATTAAACAAGTGGTTTTTGTAATTATTCAATTACTTAGGGGTATGAAGTGAGGGGTATTTATTGAGGGGTTTCAAGAAAGGGGTATGAAAAAATGGGTATGAAGTTAGGGTTATGAATTTAGGGGTATGAAGTAAGGTATATCAAGTTAGAGGTATTCACTTTATACCCCTAACTCCATTCACTTCATACCCCTAAGTAATTGAATACTTATAAAAAACCCTTATTTAATCAATTAATGTCTCATATCTCTTTCTTCATATCTCTCATTTCATACCCATTTTTTCATACCCCTAACTTCATAACCCTCACTTCATATCCCTTAATTCATACCCTTATATTTATACCCCTTAATTCATACTTCTTTATTCATACCTCTAATTTTAATCAATTAAGGTATCATACCCCTAACTTAATATCCCTCAATTCACATCCCTTTATTCATACCCATAAATTCATTTATCTTTCTTCATACCCCTTTCTTCATACCCCTAAATTATTTCCCCTAAAATCATACCCCTTTCTTCATACCCTCTAACTTCATACCCCTAACGTCATACCCCTTTATTCATACCCCTAAATTCATATCCCTAAATTCAAACCCCTTTATTCGTACCCCTTTCTTCATACCCATCACTAAATACCACTCACTTCATAGTCCTAAGTAATTGAATACTTACAAAAACCACTTTAATCAATTAATGTCTCAAAAACTTTTCTTCATACCCATCACTTCATACCCCTTTCTTCATACTCCTTACTTCATACATTTTTTTGAATATCCATAACTAATTGAATACTTATAAAAACCACTTATTTAATCAATTATGGTCTCATACCCCTAAATTTATTCATTTCATACTTCTTTATTCATACCCATAAGTTCATACCCCTTTATCCATACCCTTTTCTTCATACCTCTCACTAAATACCCCTTACTTCATACCCTTAAGAAATTGAATACTTACAAAAACCACTTTTTTAATCAATTAATATAGCATATCCCTTTCTTCATACCCATCACTTCATACCCCTAAGTAATTGAATACTTACAAAAACCACTTCTATAATCAATTAAGATCTCATAACCCTCAATCCATGCACTTAACTTCATTCACCTCATACCCCTAAATTCATACCTCTTACTTTATACACCTAAATTCATACCCCTAAATTTATACCCCTTAATTCATATCCCTTTCTTCATACCCCTCAATAAATAAGCCTCACTTCATACCACTATGTAATTGAATACTTACAAAAAACACTTCTTTAATCAATTAATATCTCATATTATTTCCTTCATACCCATCACTTCATACCCATTTCTTCATACCCCTCACTTTATAACCCTTTATTCATACCCTTAAATAATTTAATATTTACAAATACCACTTCTTTAATCAATTAAGGTCTCATAACCCTCACTTCATACCCCTAACTTAATCCACTTTATACCCCTTTTTCATACCCATAACTTCATACCCTTCACTTCATACCTCTAACTTCATACCCCTAACTTCATACCCCTTTATTCATATCCCTCACTAAATACCCCTCACTTCATACCTCTAAGTAATTGAATACTTACAAAAATAACTTCTTTAGTCAATTAATGTATCATATCTCTTTCTTCATAGCCCTCACTTCATACCACTTTCTTCATACCCCTAACTAATTTAATACTAACAAAAACCACTTATTTAGTCAATTAAGGTATCATACACTTCACTTCCTACCCCTAACTTCATTCACTTTATATCCCTTTCTTCATACTCCTAACTTCATACCCTTAAATTCATACCCCTATTTTCATACCCCTTTATTCATACCCCTTTCTTCCTACCCCTTTATTCATACCCCTCACTAAATACCCCTCACTTCATATCTCTAAGTAATTGAATACTTACAAACCCATAAATAAATGCCCCTCACTTCATACCCCTAAGTAATTGAATACTAACAAATACCACTTTTTAAATCAATTAATGTCTCATATCCCTTTATTCATACGCATCACTTCATACCCCTTTCTTCATATTGTAGAAACCTAAAACACATCATGTGTAGGAGACTACTCATATGGGTACCTTTGTAGACCATATGAATGACCTTGGACCTTTCCAATACCAAGAAGTGGTTCTAACCACTCATTTTAGGCATCCTAGGCCCATTCAACCTTAGTAGTGGGTGACAACCGCGACTAAGGAAAGTATAGATCTTAGATGTGGGTGACAACCATGGCTAAGAGAAGCCTACATCCTAGCCATGGGTGACAATCTTGACTAGCCATACAATAAACTCACATGACTAGAGCTAAGTAAAATTAGTTGCAACAATCAAATTGTAAATATTTTGGAAGCGGTTTGGGCTTCGAAGCATCTAGAAGCTTCCTACCAAATGCAAAATATTGTTCTTGGTCTACATGAAGCTAGAGAAAGGATTTTAGGAGTCTACTTAAGACCCCATTTTTGAAGAGCAAACCCTATATAATTAATTAGCATTTACCATAGTGGAGCCCTATCTAATTAGAGAGCAATTTCATATCCCCTTGAGGAGTAATGAAGTGTTTTCCAATTGATCAATGACAACTGTGCATGCATCAATGGATATTCCAAAAGCTTGAGGATGAAGCTTGCCATTATCCATCAATAAATCATGAATTCAACCCAATACACCATAAATTTCATGTTCTAAGACACAAGCAACCCTTGGTCATCAAATCCTTTGGAAGATTTGAGATTTTCTGGCCCTGGTTTCAAGAGAAAGGAAAATTTTATCGTAGTCACAGCTGCTAGCCACAGCTAATAGTGCTAGCTAATTTAAGCACCCATGGCTAGGGTTTGATGCTCATTTTATTCTATTTTAGTAGTATATTTCTTATTCTAGTTATTGAAATAGCTTAATTTAGCATAGTTCAACATTGTAGTAGACATTTGACTGGTTAATTTGCAAATATTAGAGGTAGCTTTACTTGAATGTTTGTCATATTTGCTTATTTCAAGAATATTTTTAGATTAGATCCATTTCAATAATTGATTGCAAACCATGTATTAGATTAACTTGATTTACTATTTTCTTAGCATTCTTTATCATAATTCAGGTATTGTTACAATTATCTTTATAAGTTTTCATGCTTTCTTGTTAATCTTTGTCATTATATGTGCAAGATTTCTCTAAAAGGCCTCATCAAGAGAGGCTACCTTTGCTTCTAATGTTTCTTGTTGTTTATTGAATGCAGGGTCAACAGGGTCTTGCTCTTCAAGGCAACAAATGCCTCTAATAATGGATAAGAAGGTCATATTACCTTGGAGCTGTTTGTGTGCATCCTAAAAGGCCTAAGAATTACATCCACCCTTGCAAGGTATTTTCTCAAAATTGTAGAATTGTATCACTTTGGGTATCCCTAAGAGGGATGAATTTGTAACACTAAATTGATGGATTATTAAGAAAGGATATCTTTCTTGCATTTGTTGTTAAATTGTCAATTTATGTGTTTGCTTTTACGTGATTTCAATTACTACTAGTTTATATGTGAGCCTTTTTGGATTGTACAGAAGGCGATCACGATGGAACTCCACATTTTGTGCCATCTAATTATATCTATATTTATATTTTTTATGGTAGGTACCCACCGTGGTTGACATTCGTGGTCAAAATTTATCATCCTGGTTGACAGCTACGGGTAATAGTAGCAACCGTGCCACAGAGCCACGATTAGTAGTAGATAAATTAGAGAGTAGAGGGGAAAATCTCCATCAGATGTGGACCTAAGGTAGGTCCAAATATATTTTTATTTTTTTGTTTTCTCTACCTATATTTTCTAGAAAGCATAAAATGGTAACCTAAATAGGACAACACTAAAAAAGGCTAAATGAATTAGGTCCTTAGCTTTTGTTTTAGGGTTTCTCTAGGTGCTGCTAAGAATAGTGGACCTTTAAGTACATTCTACCCTGGAATCCAATGTGCTACAGTGTCCTGGTATTTTGGATTGCTTGCTTGAGGCCCGATCAGTGGCCATGTCATAGTTAGTATGCATTGTCAAAATATCATGTAGGATTTAATATGTATACTCTCTAAATTAAAAATGTTACTTTTATACATTTCATGTAGGAAAAGATCATTTGAGTGTTCTATTATGAATATTTATTTCATTCTTAATTAAAAGGAACCCACATACACCATGTTTCACATTAAACGCTAGTGATTTGGAAGTCATATCCAACCACTAGTAGGGTTCAACAATGGTGGCAGTTATTTTTATCCTTTGTCCCAACTCCCACGTACCCTATGTTCTAGACCAACACCAAATCCTAGAATCATTCGTATCCCAAAAAAAAATTATGTACTTCTCTTTGGAGGGTATGATGTTGACTGGGTGAAATTTGGTGAGGATCTGGTAGGACCAGTGCTCCTTTCCTGAGTGTGGATTTTCATTACCACATTTTGGGGGATTTACGTGGTCTGGGTTCATGACCAGGTTTTCAAGCTATGAGCATATCGATGAAAGCAAATTTAAACTAAGAATATCATTCAAAACTTTTCAAAACATATGATAGTTTCTTTACTGATGCAAAAAATCTAAAAACAACATCAAACAATTTAGGACTCACAATTAAAACTTAATAAAAGATAATCATCATTGTATACCTTGTTTGCATAATAAAGCTAAATCTAGATATTAGGTACACTATGGTTGTTACACGAAGGGGTCAATATGGGTGTAGGCCTGAGGTCAATACCCATGCTCAATATGATGCACAACAACACATGTCAAACAATCATCCACAAGATCCTACCGAACATCATTTAGTGAGCATGAGAGGGGATAATTCGATATGAGAGGATACTATTAAGCATACCCTAGATAGAGAAGCTTCCATACACTCCTTGAGACATAGGACAGAGCATGGAGCCTCTCAGCATGGATGTATTCTACTTGGAGGCTATTATCGATATTGCACGCCACATGCATCCATAGGATCAACCAAAGAGTATGTCATGCATGGGACCAAGTTGGTACCCCTATGTACTAGGTCTATAGGAGGCTCAAGACCTCCACCTTAAGAGTATAGATAGACTATAGATCCACCCATTTAGTGGTAAGTAAATAGTTCTACTTTAGAGTGTAGGTCCATTCAAACTCACAATAGGAGTGAGCCTTGTAGGATCACTATTGATATATCCAAAGTGGGAGAAAATGGTACACCACCACATCAGCCATGGTGTTCCAAACAATTATATGGTCTAGAGAGATTCCTTGATCACTTGGGATACAAGACTTCCACTACACCAACTCGTGCTACGAGTGAACATAGTGGAAGCACCATTAGGACTGCTAGAGAACTTGGGAAATGCTCTAAGAATCGTCATGGTTCGCATACACCATCGACACATGATAGCACATAGTATAGACCTTAGCCTAACACAAATTCCATATTCATAGATAAGAGCAAGATTGTGGTAAACCAATATGAGGGGTATCACACCAAAAAAGCTACTCACATAGAGTACATGCACTAGAGACCTCTTATGGCTGATAATCTAGAGAGGTCACATAGACTGGCATCAAACCAAAGATGTCAAATCCTCTAAGATAAATTGGAGGATGCTCACGTAGAGAGAGAACCTTGAATATGAAAATATTTAGATGCAAAGGCTCATTATACAATGGTTATATGAGCATTGCATGCATGAGCAATGCATCCTTGAGTAGGAGTGTGTTGAGCAGGAGGATCAACTAGCCAATGTTGGTTTTCTTCCTCATAGTGAGCATTGGGAGTGCACACATAGATGGGCTATTTCATAGCTTAAATTACACCCTGGTCATGATTAAACTCATACTCATATTACAACCTAGCATAGAGAGCGACGCACACTACTTGATCATCGTAGGTGTGGACGATATGAGTAGGAATTGGGATAGGATCCTGATCAAGAGTATCCCAAGATCTCCCAAGTTGAGGTGGATTATAAGCCTAGTATTCCAATTAGATAGAAGAGGAATGTATCTCCAAGACAACCCTTGAGATATATTAGGGAGGAGAAGATCCTATCCTTGCAGGCATATAAGGCCTTGGTCGAGAAGGTCAAAGCTATAGAGAGGTAAGGTATGGTTTACCAAAATCTAACTTTGAACAAGATTCGTAACGAGCCTTTGTGCCCCTTGGTGCCTATTCTAGCTTATCCCAAGTATTTTGAAATGCCTAAGTTGGACATAACAAGATTTTTGGATATGTGCTTTCAAATTGAAAGCAATGACACCTTACTCCTATGCAATTTCATCACAACCCTTTTAGGCCTAGCCTGAGAGTGGTTCAATAAGTTAAAAAGGTACAACATTACCAATTTTAAACAACTGGAAGATGCCTTTCTTGAATGATTTTCTTTTGGAATAAAGAATAAAGTCAACCTATATGATTTGGTCATGCTAAATCATCATGATGATGAGCTAATATTAGATTATGGCAAAATATGGAGGAATTTGATGGCCAAGTTGCCATTTCTAATTCTGACTACAGAATTGAATTGAATGTTTACAAAGAGTTGTGCAAAGCACATTTCATTACTGTTGTACCCACAATAATATCAAAAACTCATGGAAGCTTTGGCACAAGCCAAGGTGATTGAGGATATCAAGTTACAAGAGGATAACTTGAAACTCTGGAAAAAAAGAGAATGGAATAAGAAAAGTATGGAGAAACAACAAGGCAAGCAAGCCCATGTTAATCAAGTGGTCATCAAACTCCAAAAAGGGGATAAAGGGTAACAAAGGTAGAATTATCAAGCCCAACCTCCTCCCATGCAATATGAACAATGCAAAAATAAGTATAAGGGTAAGAACAAGGAACAACACTCTCAATGCCAATTCACACCATTTTCAAAATCACTAACATCAATATTCCATCAATTGTGCGAGGAAAAAGCAATAAATTTACCCAAAGTCAAATTAATTGATCCTAATAAACCCAAGCCAAAGGGGTATAGAGATGACTTATTTTGCATATTTCATCAAATGAAGGGCCATGCCATCAAGATTTGTTGGTCTTTCAAATATATTGTGTAAAATATGATTAAGAAAGGTAAGCTTCTTATGGAAAACCTATAGGCACCAGACAATCAGAATATGGGCATCTTCAAAAATCCTCTACCACCTTGTAATAATGTTGGCCAGGTCAACCAAGTGCGCATTGCACCACCAACCTAGGGGTTTGTAGGCACGGTCAATGTGGTCACAAGACAAATGATGTATAAATGACTCAATCAACCTCCAACTCCCATTAGGATCCAAGTTGCACCTCCTAAAAGGCCAACCAAGAATATCCCAAGCCCACCAACTAGACTGGTGGTGACAATTAGAAGTAGGTTAATACAAAACCTATAGACAACTCCCATGAAGTTGTTGATATATGAGTTTATTCAGAAGTCTTCCAGACATAGGGAGACTCTTATGGACATTTTAAGGTCCATCGAGGTCCAGTCCCAGGATGCACAAGCATTTACAAATTTTGTGGGACATGCCCAATAGTTTTAGGAACCAATGATACAATTTCATGATCATGAGATCAAGATGGTTTATACTGATATGGATGACCCACCATTTTATATCATCGCATGTGTTAACCACATACCTTTCAAGAGGGTCTTGATTGACACTGGTTCATCGATCAACATAATTATGACCAAGGATTTGTTTCATTTGAAGCTTCCAAAATCACATATTGTGCCTTTTGTATCTATGTTGAGAGTGTTTAATGATGCATTATGCTCGAATATTGGCACTATAGTTCTACCTATTCAGGTGGGATTGAAGACCGTCCCCGTGATGTGTCATGTGATATAAGGCACCATGCAATACAACACCCTCTTAAGGAGACCTTGGATAATGGAGATGCGTTATGTTCCTTTAATACTACACCAGTGTATAAAGTATATACACGAGGGGCAAGTTCATGTGCTACCTTCCAATGAAGAACCTTTTAAATATGTAAACTTAGCATTTTTTTTAGGGGATTTCATACTCCCTTAAATGCACTTGGACATATGGCCTGCATCATCGATCAAAAATATAGGGGGTAAACTAAAGGAAGCATGTTCTAAACCATAGAAATCTACATCTCATAGATCAGAGCACATGATAGTGGCTTCTACCAAACCAAATGCATCTGCAATGCTTCACGAGGAGAATAAACTAAAGTTAAAAATGGGTAAAAATGGAATAAGAAATCATGCAAACTAGTTTCCATCGAGGTCCCTACTTCTATGTAAGTAGAGGATGAGAAAAAAAAATCAACGAGGTACCACAACCTACCTCGCCTACATCATCAATAGGTTCATATGCACCATAGATGATCATACATTTAGCTAATACCAGTTTACGGGAATACCTTGTGTAGAATGTGATGTTTGGATCGATCATTGAAATTGTGTAATATATGGACCGACCTAAGGCTCATCGCTTATCCATAGGATCGATGGTACAACTGGAGGTGCCATCCAACCAGACTAACTTCATATATGGAGGGCTTGATAAACTTCCTTCTCATATGAACATGGATGAATATGATGATGAACAATTCATTGTTAATTTTCATTATCTTTCTAACCTGTAGTATGCCATGTAGTATTTTGAGCATTATCATTGGCATGGGTATGGCTTTGGATTATTTAAACAAGGACGTAGAACTCCATTTTGACCATAATATTATTTAGTGACTGATAGTTTTAGGTTATGATTATAAATTCAATGTCAATATGATTTACTCGAGATAACGTTGGACCGCCTGTACCTTAGTCTGGGGGATGAAGTGGATTACAATTCCTATCATACTAATACTTCTACTTTCTAAAGTAATAATTGGTTGGTGTCCTTTGTCACCATAGGGACACCCGAGGTATACCACGAGGGCATCCATATGGAAAATAGACTAGAGAACCTCCCCAGAGTCAACATAGGTCAATAAATCTGTGATGCAACCAATCACATAGACATGCAGGTCCGAATTATTGCTATATAAAATGATCCTAAGTTAGAGGGACTATTTGGTGAGGATACAACAAAGTCCATTTTCAAAGGGAGTGGGCCGAGCTATGATTCTAAGAGCAATCATGATAGTTAATCCTCACACAATGATCAATCTAAGGTGAAACTAAGCTAGCCTATCTAGGGCCTTTAAATCTATGACATATCTTGTCGATGGAACCAGTAAGTGAGAGTGATGAACTCCTCAATCATGATGATATCTATGAGGAGATAGCTTACATGGGACCACATCTACCAGATCATCCCATTCCAATAGGAATAAATGAAGGATTGTTCATTTATGATAATGACTATGAAGATAAGACTGAGAGAGCCTATCTTGGTTCTCATTATTTATGTCATCATCATGAAACAATCGATATATAATAAATGTATCGACAGTTGCATGTTGGTCCTTGTTTAAGAGGGAGATGACTAAGTCTGGATCAAATCCATCATATGGTATTCCCTGATCTGCCAACGTATATGGAGCTCCTTGAGCCCAATGATCCCATCTTGTAGTCTATGCATAGATAGGATCCAGAGATCCCCATTCCTCCAGAGCCACATCTAAGGGTGGGAAATGATACTAATGATGAGTTATGCACTTGTGGTCTTGGATATCAAACCTATTTCATGAATATGGTCTCCATTGATTTGACCACCTCACTTTGCAATCCATTTGAACCATCCAGACCGTTGTATCTTAATTTAGATGCTATCATTTAGGATCGTGCTAATATGCCTATTGAGCTTGAATATTTCTTCCTTAACAAAGAAATGATGCAACCTTTCCATTTTATTCTAGGTTGTACACATGATGTATATAATGCTATGAATACTTTCGAAGTGGAACCTTTAAACCCAGTTAAGGAAATCCATTTGATTCCTACACCTCACCAGCTTGAGGAGGGATCACACATGTCAATAGAGGAAACATTTGAGGTGGACATCAGTGATGATCCATCTAATCCAAAGAAGGTTAAACTAGAAGAAATATTAACTCCTGAGGAGCACGTTGTCCTCATCCCTCTATTGAAGGAGAGACCAAATCTCTTTGCTTGGACTTACAAGGACATGCCAGGTCTATATCCAAAAATTGTTACTCATAACCTTTCGCTAGATCCCAGTAAGAAGCTAGTTAGGTAAAAGCTTAGGAAGATACACTCAACAGTCACCTTAATGGTCAAGGATGAATTGTCGAAGATGTTGGATGTAGAGTTCATTATTTCCATCGACTATCCAAAATGGGTATCAAACATGGTGCCTATAGGAAAACCTTATGGAAGGATCTGTATTTGCACAAATTTTAGAGACCTCAATAAGGTAACACATAAGGATTCATTTTTGTTGCCAAACATAGATGCACTCTTTGATTCAATTGCAGATCATGAGATGCTCTCCTTAATGGATGATTTTTTTTGTTACAACAAAATTTAGATTAAACCCAAAGACCAACACAAAACCACATTTACAATGCCATGGGGAACATTTTATTATAAAGTTATGCCATTTGGCCTAAAAATATTGGTGCCACCTATTAGCTGGTTATGACATATATTTTCCATGATTACATGCATAAGATATTGTAGGATTATATTGATGACTTATTAGCTAAGTCATTCATACGAGCAGAGCATGCTAAGTTTCTAAGGAAAGGTTTTGATCACCTGATCAAGAATAATGTTAGGATAAATCCTAAGAAGTGTGTATCTGGTGTAACTTCAAAAAATCTTTTAGGATTCATTTTTTCCAAGCGATGAATCAAGGTCGACCTAGCAAATGTTAGGGCTATTTTAGAAATACCTCCCTCAAGGAATATCAACGAATTAAGAAACCTACAAGGAAAGTAGTGTCCATAAAGCGATTCATTTTATAGTCATAAAATAAATTTCAACCCATGAATCGAGTACTACACAAGGAGCTCCCATTTAATTGGGATGAGAATTTTCATAAAGCCTTTGCTAACATTAAGAAATATCTGGCAACGCCGCAAATACTAGTGTAGACATGAAAAATTGATCCTTTTTCCTTAGTTTTCCTCCTATAAAAGTAAGGTCATATTTGAGCTTAAATTTACCTAAAATAGTCTCCTCCAAATTTCCCAGAACCTATGCCATTAGATAGGGCTTGAAAAAATATTTCCAATGGTATATTATGTCCAATTTTGACATCATTTGACCCCTCAAATTACCAAAAAACTATGTACATGTCTAACCTCCTGGCAAGATCGGATCACCCGATCTGAGATCGGGTGATTTTGTATGAAATAGGGTCACCCGATTTTGTCCAAAACCAAAAAATGTCTGCTTTAGCAAGATGACAAAAATGGTTACAACTACTTTGTCCTTACCTAGCCAACTGCGCAGTGGTTGCGGGATCGATTCGACTGATTTTGTCTAGAACAGGGGAAGTTATAACCTTCTTCATTTTTAGCTCAACATATCAACCTATTCTAAATCTATTTAATCCAGGATCTTCTCCCTATATTTCCCCTAGAAATTCATTTAATTTTGCTCATTTGCTTCATTTTTTTACTATTTTTTTTATAGGTTTAACTTGTGGATCAGTTGGATTTGTGCAAGATCAAAAACTGCCCAATATCGCATAAAACTACCCAATATCGTAGAAAACTGCCTTATATCATATAAAATTGTTCGATACTATAGAACTACCTGATATCACCAAAAACTGCTCGATATCACAGAAAATCACCTGATATCACCAAAAACTACTTGATTTTACCTGCATCATATATTATTGTTGTTCAGCCACCTCAGAGTTTGCATCTTTTTTCTCCATTTCTCTTGTTTAGAATTATATTTTGTATTTATTACATCATTTTTAATTCATTACCAATACTATTTTGGATTTAATAGGCATATTCATTCATTATTCCATAAAAATTCAAGAATTGATCATAAATATACATATGAAAATCCTTCCATTATTATTTTAATATCATTGCTCATTGTAATTCAATCCATTAAGATGCATATTACCATGTGAAACTTTTATTTTATGCATCCAATTATAAAACTGTAGCTTTTATTCAAGATTGTCTAGTTTTCTACAATATCGAAGCACCCGATTTTGTTGGATTCTGACCAATATTGTCTGCATAAAAAATTTAGACTCTACATCAGGCTTCCAAATTTAGGTTAGGTTTTTATTATCTCTTTCAGCATTGCATGATCTTATTTTCTATTGTATATTGTCTACATCTAAATCAGAATCGTATTTAAGATATTATAATTGCATTATTGGCCAAAAACTAGGTGTATGTATGATTTGATAAAAAAATACATCAAAACAAATACTGAACCTAGGCTTAGAAACTGCCACAAAATGTTTCCTGGTGAACCCACCCAATTTGTCTAAAAATTACCATAAGAGGGCATGACTCAAATGCCTCTCCTCTGAGGTGTAGACCTATCCTTTTCACATCCCCCTTCTAGGTACAGATCCATTAGCCTAAAGGAAAGGGGTGCAAAAAATTTAGACCTACATTCTTTGGTTAACCCGACATGAAAAACATTAGGCATCTTTTCAATTCATAAAAATATAAAACCCATAAAAATATGAAACAAAACACAAAAAATAACAAAATATCATTCATTGTAAAAATTTCACATTCCATAGATGTTAAATTTCAACATAGGAAGACCTTTAAGCAAAATTATGTTAAAAACAAAATGCCTATAATCCTAAGAAATGGTAAGCAATTAGAAGATAATTCTATGGGAGAACAAGGTCAAGAAAACCTTGAGAATAGGGTACATATTGAATATTATGTATCTTTGGAACCATATGAAGAAAACCTTAGTAAAGAATATGAATACACATACAATATTAAACATCAAATGGATGAGTAAGGCAAACTCATTTTTGAATCTAAACAATATTTTACCCAATTTATAAAGAACCACATAGAAGAGTTTAATCAAACAATATAAATTGATGATTTAGGAGAAGGTTTTATGGAATTAGCCTTGGCATATAATTTTTAGATACATACAAATCCACTATCATACATGAATTCAATAGACCAAGATAACGATCAAGCAGAACCATCTAATAAAAACATGATGCCCTTAAATAAAAATGTTCAAAAACCAATGATACAATCATCTAAAATTGTTGCTAACAACACCAAAACCAGTATTAAATAACAGAAATAACTATTTTATTCCATTTTCTCCCAAGCTCTTAATCAACAAATATCAAACCAAAAAAAAGCTAAACAAAAGAAAAATACCAATCATCATCAATAGAAAATCCAACAAACTACAATCCCATATCAGCTTCATAATACTCCTCCTAGTAACACTTTGCATAATAGTGTGTCAATTGGATATCCTTACACAACACAATCTTATTCTCAAAGACCTAATAATATTATGCAATAAAATTAGTTTACTGGACAACCACATGGTCTTGAAGCTATGGTTAAATAGTTAGCTTCTTGCCTAGATTAGATGGATCCCTACTGTCCCTCGTATAGCTATCAAGATATGTGTAGCCAACCCTTGGACCCTATTGTGGTTGCCAAACCATATCCTAAACACTTTCCTATATTTTTCCTTCCAATATATAAAGGAATGAAATATCATATTGAGCATCATCACATGTTTAGGACAACTTGTTATGATATCTCATATGATGACTTGTTGTTGCTAAAAATCTTCCCTAAAAGTCTTTGAGGCATGTCACTAGAGTGGTATTATAAATTACCCACTAATTCATTAAGGAATTTTGAAGAGACATCAGCAATGTTTGTCCATCAATTTAGTGCCTACAAAGAGAGGCATGTTACTATTAAGGATTTATATAACCTAAAACCGGGCAAAGATGTGAGCTTTGCTGAATTATTGACTAAGTGGAGATAGTTGTTAGGAAAATTACATTTTGTATTACCTCATCGTGAGATGTTAGATATGTTTATTGGCAATTTGCAAGAACAACTATCTTATTAACTTTCTATTGCTACAATAACCACTTTTGATCAGGCTATAGATTTAGCGAGGAGAGTTGAAGACGCTCTCATTAGAAGAGGTCAATTTAAGAAGAAAGACGAAGACAAATCTTCTAAAAATCAATACAAAAATAAAAAAGTGGTAGGTGATGGAGTCATCGATATTAGAAATACTACACTTATTAACACTACAAAAGAAATAAATAAATTTGTATTGAAAATACCAGATAAACCTCTAAGAGAATTTACAAGGTTAAACCAACCTTTAACCACGATTTTACCTCAACTATTGGAACAAGGCTTAATACAGTTGCCTGATATACAGTAATCAGAAACAACTACAACTAGATATAGAGTTGATATACATTGCAATTTTCATAGAGTTGACGGATATTCAATGAACTCTTACAAAATATTGAAATATATGATCCAAGTGTTGAGCAAGGTGTAGAAAAAGTATTGTCATTGTTGTCAACGCAGTCAGACAGATCGGTTGATGCAGTGGACAGGAGTTAAGAGTTTCTTCAGAGTAGTGGTTTTCCAAAATATAAAAGTGGCCCATATGCTAAAAATCAAAATAAAATCACAAGGAAGAAAACTGTCGCAATATCACGACATGTTGGCAAGAAAGAAAAACTGTCGCGATATCGCGACATGTTTGAAGAAAAAGAGGAGAGACAAAAAGGTGTCGTGATTTCGTGACATGTTCCATTTTCACGGGCCAAAGCAAAGAGAAAAAGGAGAGAGAAAAAGGTGTCATGATTTCACATGTTGCATTTTCATAGTCCAAAGCGAAGAGAAAATGCAAGGAAGAAAAAGTGTCATGATATCGCAACATGTTCAAAGAAAAAGTGCAAGCAAGAAAAAGTGTCACGATTTCACGACATGTTCGGAGAGAAAGTGCAAGCAAGAAAAAGTGTCACGATTTCATGACATGTTTGGAGAGAAAGCGCAAGCAAGCAAAACTGTCACGATTTCACGACATGTTCGGAGAAACAGCGCAAGCAAGAAAAACTGTCGCGATTTCATGACATGTTGGAAGAGAGAAAGGCAAGTAGAAAAAGTGTCACAATTTCATGACATATTGCAAGGAAGGTTGTACGGATGAAAAATTTTCATGATTTCATGACATGTTGCAGGAGAGAGAGTCCAAAAGAAAAAGTGTCGTGATTTCGTGACATGTTACAAGAGAGAGATTCCGAAAGAAAAAGTGTTGCAATTTCGCGACATGTTGCAGGAGAGAGAGTTCGAAAGAAAAAGTGTTGCGATTTCGTGACATGTTGCAAGAGAGAGAGTCCAAAAGAAAAAGTGTCATGATTTTGTGACATATTGTAGGAGAGAGATTCCGAGATAAAAAGTGTCGCGATATCACGACATGTCGGGTTTTCATGACCCAAAGGCAAAAGAAAGCGCTAAGGAGAAAAAGATTCGCAATATCGTGACATGTTAGGTTTTCACGACCCGAAGGCAAGAGAAAGCACTAAGGAGAAAAAGTGTCATGATATCGTGACATGTCGAGTTTTGCAACCCGAAGGCAAGAGAAAGTGCTAAGGAGAAAAAGTGTCACGATATCACGACATGTCGGGTTTTCATGACCCGAAGGCAAGTGAAAGAGCAAAGGAGAGAAAGTGTCACGATATCGCGACATGTCGCATTTTCACGACTAAATGAGGAGAGAGAAAGTAAGAAGGTGAAAGTGTCGCGATATCGCGACATGTTGTGTTTTCACTGGTTGAAGCCGAGAAGAGTAGCAAGGAGGCGAAAGTGTCGTGATATCATGACATGTGTTTTCACTGGTTGAAGCTGAGAGGAAGAGCAAGGAGGAAAAATTATCATGATATCACGACATGTGTTTTCGCGAGCGAAATTCAAGAAGAGAACAAAGAGGTAGAAGTGTCATGATTTTGCGACAGGTCACATTGGCACGAGAAAGAAGAGAACCCAGTCGAAATAAGATATGTGACAATTAACTGAAGTTCCATGACGATTCATGAGGGCGATTCATGGAAGAAATACATGCAGCTAAAATAAGAAGAGTTAACTTAAGTTATACAATAGTTACAAGGTCAGTTACGGAGTGAATGCATCAAGCGGTGGTTAAACTGAAAGTCATCAGTCGAAGACCAAACAAAGAACCGTAACTATTTATAGGATGCATGAAAGAATACTATGAGATAAAGGAAGTTGAATATAGAATTTTCTATTAATAAGCTGCATGTGAAAATATGGAAGCTAAAAATAGAATCAGAATTTTGTTATAAAAGGAGGTCTGCATGGAGAATTAAATTGCTACTGAAAGAGAGAAAAAGTGCTATAAGAAGAGGGTTGGAAGAGTGCCGCAAGAGAGAGTTGAGCAGAGCCATGAGAGCCGTAAAAGTGTAGCAAGCAGAGCTTTTAGTGTGAGGTATTTTTGTGAATAGTGAGAGAGGTTGGGTTAGAAATAGACTAGTCAGGGTCTTGAATAAGTGAAGGCATTTTTATGTCAATCTTATAGCTTCATATTTGCAGACCAAGTTGGTGCTTGGAATTAGGGGTTGGTGCTCCTTTATGTGGGTGTAGATAAATTAGGGGTTGGTGCTCCTTTCTATGGGTGCAGATAAATTAGGGGTTGGTGTTCCTTTCAGTTGGTGCTGGTAAAGTGATTGTAAAATTTGTGTTTTGCAAAGATTGGATTTGGACGGTAATCCAACAATCATTTTTAAGGAGTAGCCAAATTGATGAACCTTGTTACATCGTGTGTTGTGGAATGCTCTCTTGTGATATTTGCATTATCTGATTTAAATCTTCATTATTTTAGTATTAAGAGTTGTAGATTTGAATTTAAATAGCTACATTGATTCACCCCCCCTCTCAGTGTCATTGTGAGACTAACAATTGGTATCAGAGCCAAGTTCTTGAACAAGCTTAATCGGCTAAGGTGATCTTGGAAGTAAGAAAATGGCAGGTGGTGAAGGATTCTCTTCAAATAAAGCACCATTGTTTGATGGAACAAATTACTCATTTTGGAGACTCAGGATGCAGACATATCTGTGTGCTTTGGGATTCGACATTTGGGAGTTAGTAGAAAGTGGATACACAATACCCACCACTCCTCCAATTGATGTTGTCGATAAGAAATTGTTTGAGAATAACTCTAAAGCCAAAAATGCTATCATGTGTGGTTTAGTGGACAACGAACTGATAAATATTATGAGTTGCAAAATGGCAAAGGACATGTGGGACAAACTAAAGATCATTCATGAAGGAGACGGTAAGATCAAGGAGGCCAAGCTACAAACGCATCGAGCTCAGTTCAAAGAATTAAATATGAATGACAATGAGAACATTGAGGCATACATGCTGAGAGTTAATGGAATCATTAATGCAATTAGAGGACTCGACGAGGAAATGGAAGATGTTATCATCGTGAAAAAGGTACTAAGATCTCTTCCCCAAAGATTTGATTCTAAAGTTTCGGCAATAGAAGAATCTAAAGATATAAATACTTTTAGTATGGATGAGATGCATGGTTCTTTGACTGCATATGAGATGAGAATAGGAAAAACTAAACCCACATATAGAGAAGCTACTTTTAAAGCACATAAAAATGTAAAAGCAAAGCAAGAATCCGAGGAAGAAGAGACATCAGATGAAACAGAAGCAAACTTTGTTCGGAAATTAATAAGGGGAAAAGGAAAATACAGAGGAAAGCTACCGTTTAAGTGTTTCAACTATGGAGGCATTGGACACTTTGCAGCTAAATGTCCACTTAATGAGAAAAGCAAAAGTGATGAAGGTTCACATCAAGAAAGAAGTGACTAGAAGAAGAAACCAAATTTTAGAAAATGAAACTACAAGAAGAAAAGTTTCATATCCAAGAATGTCAGTTCTTCAGAAGACAACTCTAATGAATATTCTGAAGAAGAAATAGGTGAAGCTCTTTTCATGGCATTTGAAGAAGAAAGAACAAAAGAAAAATAGAAAGGTGATAAAAAATTTGAGGCTGAGGCTGAAGTAGATCTGGAAGGTGAGTTGGTCGTTGCACTTCAAGAGCTAAGTATAGAAAGGAAAAAGAATAAGAAAACTTCAAGAAAGCTTGAGGATGCCAATGAAATCATAACCAGCTTAAAAGTACAGATAGACGAATTTAATAAAATATCTAAAGATATCAAAGTACAATTAACCGCAAAAATAGATGAGTGCGGCAAGCTAGAAGAAGATATTGTTGGTTTAAAGATACAGCTAGAAGATATGAATCAAAAAATGACTTGCTATCACAAACTTGAAGGAAGTTCTATGAAGCTGGATGAGATTTTAAATAACCGAAGGTCTACAGGCATCAAATTTGGGTTAGGCTTCGTCGAAGGAGAATCATCAACTGTATCAAAGGCCATAACTATAGAACCCATAAAGAATGAAGACAAGATCAGGGTTAATCAAGAAAAAATGAATCATTCAAAAGAAAGCAATAATGCCAGGCAAGAGAGGAGTATTGACAATGATGGATTCACCAAAGTCACTCATTAGAGGAGAAGAATATTTATGGCTCCCACTACAAAATGGCAAAGACCATCACCCAGGTTCACTCATTCCTTTTTTGGTTATTGTTTTAAATGCAATAGTTATGGACATAATATTTCTGATTACAAGTATAAAGTAGGACAAAGGAACTTTTCCAGTAGAAATGTTTTTTCACCATTAATGGATTATGCAGTTGAATGTTATAATTGTCATAATTATGGGCACATTGCAAGAAATTGTCGAAGTACATTTGCAGCAAATAAACATCAGGGAAGAAAATTTCAACCAAACGGTTGGAAACAAAATAGAAAATTTCTCAAAAAATAGGCACAGGCTACTGACAAAGAAAAGTCAAAACAAGTGACCAAAGCCGCAATCAAATCAGAGTGGAAACAAAAGGAGCAACCCAAGGAAGAAAATGAATGCTTGATTGTACATACATCATTTAAAGCATAAAACAAATATGCACCTTGGATACTTGATAGTGGATGCTCCAGTCATATGACAGGGGACAAACAAAAATTTGAAAAGCTACATAATTATGAAGGTGGTTCTGTAAAATTTGGAAATAATGATGGAGCTAAGATAGTTGGAAAAGGATCAGTTAAGATCAATGACAGAAAAATAAAGTCGAAAGAAGTCCTATTTGTGATTGTTCTAAAGCATAACTTATTAAGCGTAAGTCAAATTTGTGACAGAGGTCATGAAGTAATTTTCAAGAAGCAGGGCTGTGAAGTCAGAACAACAAACTATGGAAAGCTGATAGCAACTGGATCAAGGTCATCTGGCAACTTGTATACTCTCTCAGAGACTTTAGAAATAGCATGCTTGATTGGACAGGAAGAAGAAAATTGGCTATGGCACAAGAGGCTCGGTCATATTAGCTTTGACAATCTAGTAAGAATCAGCTCAAAAAAGGTAGTGAGAGATATTCCCACCATTGGTAAACCTTTAAATAGCATTTGTGCTTCATGCCAAAAGGGGAAGCAAACTAGAGCCACATTTAAAACAAAAGAATACTTCACAAGTAAACCTCTAGAACTAATACATACTAATTTATGTGGACCCATGAGAACGCAAAGCATAAATGGTGACAAATACTTTATGTTGTGCATAGATGACTATTCCAGGATGACATGGGTACTATTGTTGAAGCTTAAATCAGATGCCTTTGAAATGTTCAAGATTTTCAAAAAACAAGTTGAAAATCAAACAGGAAAAAATATTAAATGCTTAAGATCAGACAAAGAAGGAGAGTTCATTTCAAAAGAGTTTGTAGAGTACTATGAAAAATATGGGATTAGGAGACAGTTTTCAGCAGCAAGGACACCTTAACAGAATGGGGTGGTAGAAAGAAAGAACAGGTCAATGCAGGAAATGGCATGGACTATGTTGACTAAGAGAAAAATAGTAGACAAATTTTGGAAAGATGCAGTCCATACTGCGGTTTACATCCAAAATAGGTGCATGTTGAGGACGCATGAAAGCAAAACTCTGTATGAATTGTGGTTCGATAAGAAGGCAACAACAAAATACTTTAAAGTTTTTGGAAGCAAGTGTTATATCAAAAGAACTGAAGATAATCTTGGAAAATTTGAAGATAGAGCTGATGAAGGTATTTTTCTAGGCTATTCAACAAAAAGCAAAGCCTACACTTGCTACAACAAGAAGCTAAAGAAAATTGTGGAGAGTGCCGATGTTAAAGTAGATGAAGGTAGGGAACAAGAAAGAAACTATAAAGAAAACTACCCAATATATGAAGAAGTTATTGAAGGAGATGATGAAAAGGAAACCGAACATAAATAGAAAATAGACTCAGATGATTTAAGTCGTGATTCAGAAGAGGAAAAAAACAAGAAATTCAAAACAGATAGCTGGCAGAAGAATCATCCTAGAGAGCAAATAATTGGAGACCCCACAGTTGGTGTTCAGACAAGAAGAAGAGTAGTAAGTAACTACTCTCTATTATCCGGCATTGAGCCCAAAAATGTTGTTGAAGCAAGCAAAGATGAAAGTTGGATGACAACAATAAATGAAGAATTAGATCAGATCGAGAAAAACAAAACCTGGGAGTTAGTACCAAGACCTGCAAATAAAAATATAATCGATACTAAATGGATTTTTCAAAAAAAATTGAATGAAGATGGATAGGTAGTAAGGAATAAAGCAATATTGGTCTATAAAGGCTATGCACAAGTTGAAGGTATTGACTTTGAGGAAACCTTTACACCAATGGCCAGACTAGAGGCAATAAGAATGTTTTTAGCTTTAGCAGTTCACAAGAACTTCAAAGTTTATCAAATGGATGTAAAATCAGCATTTTTGAATGGAAAAATTGAAGAAGATACCTATATTGAACATCCAGATGGTTTCCAAATTGGTGATAATCCCAATTTCGTCTGCAAGTTGAAGAAAGCATTGTATGGCTTGAAATAGGCACCCAGAGCATGGTATGCAAGACTAGACAACTATCTTACTCAACAAGGGTTTAAAAAAGGTATGGTGGATAGCAATTTGTATGTCAAAACAACAAATGGCCATCTCATTGTCCTTGTTGTATATGTAGATGATATCATCTTTGGCAGCAGCAATGATAATTTGTGTAAATATTTAGCGATTAAGATGCAAAAATAATTTGAAATGTCAATTATTGGTGAAATTTTGTATTTTTTTAGACTGCAAGTTAATCAAAATGAGAAGGGCATATTCATTTCTCAAGTCAAATATGTGAAAGAGATGCTAAAAAAGTTCACAATGGAGGATTGTAAGCCTGCTAGCACTCCCATGATGACAGGTTGCAAGTTGAGCAAGGATGACAAATCTCTAGATGTTGATCAAACCATATACAGATCTATGATTGGGAGACTATTGTATTTGATAGCTACCAGACCAGATATCTTGCAGGCAGTTTGCATGATAGCACGATTTCAGGCGAGTCCCAAGAAGACTCATGTGACAGCAGTGAAGAGGATTCTTCGATATTTGAAGGGTACTATGGAGTATGGGTTATGGTATCCGAAAGGTAAGGACTTCACCCTTATTGTGTATTCAGATGCATATTGGGAAGGATGTGTCAATGACAGAAAGAGTACCAGTGGAGGGGCATTTTATCTTGGAGACAGGTTGGTTGCATGGCACAGTAAGAAACAAGAGTCATTCTCTTTATCCGTAGCAGAGGTAGAGTATATTGTAGCAACTACGAATTGTACGTAGGTCTTATGGATGAAAAAAACCTTGAAAGATCTTGGCATTAACTTTAGTGAAAAAGTGTCGCGATTTCATGACATGTTGTAGGAGAGAGAGTCCGAAAGAAAAAGTGTCACGATTTCGTGACATATTGCAGGAGAGAGAGTCCAAAATAAAAAGTGTCACGATTTCGTGACATGTTGCAGGAGAGAGAGTCTGAAAGAAAAAGTGTCACGATTTCATGACATGTTGCAAGAGAGAGAGTCCGAAAGAAAAAGTGTCATGATTTCGTGACATATTGCAGGAGAGAGAGTCCGAGAGAAAAAGTGTCACGATATCATGACATGTCGGGTTTTCGCAACCCAAAGGCAAGAGAAAGCGCTAAGGAGAAAAAGTGTCGCGATATCATGACATGTCAGGTTTTCGCGACCCGAAGGCAAGAGAAAGCGCTAAGGAGAAAAAGTGTCGCGATATCATGACATGTTGGGTTTTCATGACCCGAAGGCAATAGAAAGCGCTAAGGAGAAAAACTCTGTGAGATAAAGGAAGTTGAATATAGAATTTTCTATTAATAAGCTGCATGTGAAAATATGGAAGCTAAAAATAGAATCAGAATTTTGTTATAAAAGGAGGTCTGCGTGGAGAATTAAATTGCTGCTGAAAGAGAGAAAAAGTGTTGTAAGAAGAGGGTTGGAAGAGTGTCGTAAGAGAGAGTTGAGCAGAGCCGTGAGATCCATAAAAGTGCAGCAAGTAGAGCTTTTAGTGTGAGGTATTTTGGTGAATAGTGAGAGAGGTTGGGTTAGCAATAGACCAGTTAGGGTCTTGAATAAGTGAAGGCATTTTTATGTCAATCTTATAGCTTCATATTTGTAGACCAAGTTGGTGCTTGGAATTAGGGGTGGGTGCTCCTTTCTGTGGGTGCAGATAAATTAGGGGTTGGTGCTCATTTCTATGGGTGTAGATAAATTAGGGGTTGGTGCTCCTTCCAATTGGTGTTGGTAAAGTGATTGTAAAATTGGTGTTTCACAAAGACTGGATTTGGATGGTAATCCAAGCAGTCATTTTTTAGGAGTAGCCAAATTGGTGAACCTCGTTACATTGTGTGTTGTGGAATGCTCTCTTGTGATATTTGCATTATCTGATTTAAATCTTCATTGTTTCAGTATTAAGAGTTGTAGATTTGAATTTAAATAGCTACACTGATTCACCCCCCCTCTCAGTGTCATTGTGAGACTAACACCAAGATTTAATTGATAACAATAAAATGGAAGTGGAAAAATTTCCACCAAAATAGAATGCTCAAAATAATACACAACAAAATCAAAATCAAAATGCAAATAAAAATCTGGATATATTTCAACATCCTTTACCTAAGCATGGTAAATAAGCTGTAAATCAACTTGAGCATCATAACAATCCTCCTCCAAATAGATATTTAGGAACTATTAGTAGTTTCATACTTAGTCAAAACTCACAAGAATCATTTGGAACTACTCAATCTGTAATCACAAGTAGACCTATACAAAATTTTCAGCTTTCATATTCATAAGATACAAAAATTGATATGGAGAATGACACAAAAGTGATATAGAAAATGATACAAAAAGTGATTTAGAAAGTGATGTGGATATTACCTCCAACAATTCAAATAGTTCTGAAGATGAATAAAATCCAATTCTTCCCATCACGAATTTAATGGTGCCTAAAGAACCATTTCCAAGAAGAGTAACCATTCGACCTTCATCTCAACAAGTGCTTTCAAATGAACAAGCAGTAAATGCTAGACCATATTTTAGTTGTTTGCATAATAATAATAATATTGTGGGTACTATTGGAACCATCACTAAAAAAAAAACTCAAAATCAAAATTCCCAATCACAAACTTAAATAATGAATAAAAATCACCACCATATTCTTCTCTACAAAATAATAATTCACCTCAACCTCTTCATGATAGTGGTATTATTCCTACTACACATTCATTTCAAGATATTCAATACCCATATAATTCTTCTTTATCATCTCTACAATCACAACCATTTCAACCTTTTTCTTTCAAAACAACCCATTCATATCGACAAGGAAATATTTATTATTTTTAATCCTAACATGCAATCACATCATACTTCATAATCTACTCATCATCATTCTATTCACAATCAAGAAGAAAGAGATAATGAACCAATTATTCATAAAATCCTAAAAGAACTAATCAAGCATTAACAACAGGAAACCAATAAAATATTACATCCTAATCTGTCCCATCACAATGATATCACTAATAATATAATAAAAACTACACGAGAGAAACCTCAATCTCAATCAACTCAATTTGATAAAAAAGAAATAAATGCTTCATCTGACCAACCTTCAAGACCTCTCATAGTTTTTAAGGAAAATCCAAAAGAGGATACAAATATAGAAAACCCATATTTAGTGTTGAAGTCTCAACCTAAATTCTCTCTCAACATTCAACAACAATGGGATAATCATCCACATAAGATATCTCTTTTGGAGTTTTTATGAACCTCTCCTATTCATATGGAATCCTTGTTCTTTATTCTCTCTTTCTTTATCATCACTACAACAAATTATTTATTCTTTTCCTCTTTATAATCATTGCCACCTTTTGTTCATCATCTGTTATCCTTTATTTTCTCTTTCATCATTTTTATCACATAAAGTTCTTTATTCTTTTCCTCTTTATTATCATCAACGTCTTATATCCATCACTTTTCTTCATCTACATCTACTTATCATTCTTCATTACAACAATCTCAACTATCAACCAATCAACTTCAATCACATACACTACAACCAAATTATCTTTTAAAATCTCCTTATATTTTGAAGCCACCTTAGACATGCTATACTTAAGTCACATTGAATAGTGTATATATATCATCTTGTATATATTACCAATCCCATAATCAAAATAATAATGATAAAAATCAAATAAAAACAAAAAAATAAAAAAAAGTATGAAAATGCTCAAAACTATTTCCAATTGTTTTGTATTGTTATCTTTCAAAATTTTGAGTTACATTTTACTTTATTTTTGGATAAATTCAAAAGTTATCTTGAACCATGCACTTTATTGCACATAATTATTATTTTTATTTTATCACTATGATTATAAATCTCTCTTGAACCAAAGATCACTATTATATCACTAAATAATATTTTGAGTTTTGAGAAATGATCTTTCTACTTATTGAACCAAGTACACAGTCTCACATCCTAAAATGATTTATTGTAAAATTCAAAAATGATACTACATAGTAGTCTTAGTTCCTTAAGTGAAAATTTTTCCTTGCTATCCTATCATGTGCATGGTCTAGAATTATGAGAATTGGCAAAAGTACAAGCTCACCCCTACCCGAATAAAATCCCTTGCTCCACATCTAATATGAGCAAGTATCCCAAAAAAGAGAAAATAAATAAATAAATCAAAAGAAAAAAAAGCAAAAAGAGAATGAAAAGAGAAAAAAAAAGCAATAAAGTCCCCTTGTTCAAAAACAAAATGAATAAAAATCCCTACCCCTTAAAATTGAAGAAAATAAGGGTGAATGAGCTTGAATTCTTGGAATTTCTCAATTATTCAAAAATCATGAGGTAAGCCCCATAACAGGTGATTTATGCCCAACTTGCTTGGCCTTGGGTAATTCCTTTTGCGTGGTGACATGTCTGTCACATTAGTGACCTTATTTTGTATAGACCTATGTTCACTTATGGATTAGCTAGATTTTGGTAACTTGACTCACATAGTAGTCTAGTATGGTTTCATGCACAAAATCATGGTTAAATTAATATTTCATTTTCACACACATTGGTTTATTCAAGTTTGCTTGCATCACTACCTTATTCAAAATTGGTATATGAACATTATAAAGCACACACATTTGATCCTTGAGAGATTTTGTGTTATTATGATGAATCAAAATGGAAAAATTGACTCACATATTCACACACGGTTCTTGATAAATTTGAATTTATCTTTAAAATAATTTAAAATATTTCTTTGATTTTTTCTAGAAAATATCAGTTTGTAACCATTTGCATTAATCCCCACAACTCACTTAATTTTAGCACATACAATATATATATATATATATATTATCTTCAAATTTTCCAACATGTGACATAATGATTTATTTTCAAAATACAACTTGCATTTTCAAAATCATATATAATCATGCATTGCATTTTGACTTCGTGATGATGGTATAATTCCTAGTAATTGTTCTCTCTCAAACTTCACACTTAGGAATTCTATGCCTAGCACAAGTCATATTTTCCAAATTTTCATGCTTAAATCACTTTATATCCCTCACAAAAACAATCTTTATCAACCTATTTTCTCAAAATTAATTTATTTTAAAATCGATATCTCCTTTCATCATCATAAGCCTCAAGGTCACTCTTGAGCCCATAATATTTTAGTATTAGCAATACAAAACTTCCTCACAACAAGATCCTTCTTATGACCTAGCGAGTATTGATATCCACCAACGGTCATATAACACCACAAAATCCTTTGAGGTTCATTGCTAATTCATCAAATATATCATCACAAAAAAACATATTTTTCAAAACACATTTTACAAAATCATTTTCCTTTTATGTTAAGCATGATAAAAATGTTCAAAAATCAAAGCATGATTACAAGAAATTATGTAACACTACCATCATAAGCAAATGTAGAGAATCATCAAATAAATAACACAAAGTCACAAAGATCAATATATATATATATATATATATATATATATATATATATATATATATATATATATATATATATATATTCGATTTTTTCCACCCAACATAGAATTTGGTGGAAAAAACTCGAGGGGGCATCCTAGTCAATAAATTAGTAATTATTTTTCTAAAATATTAATTTCCCATGAACTATTTATTCTAAATCATCTACTCCTTTTTACCCATATCAATCATAATAACTTCTACTCAAGTGTCTACACTTTTCTTTGATGCATTTATTATTCATAAATATGCCAAAGAGGGGGAAAATGTAGACATGAAAAATTAACTCATTTTTCTTAGTTTTCCTTCTAAAAAAGTAAGGTCATATTTGAGATTAATTTTACCTAAACAAATATCCTACAAATTTCCCAAAACTTATACCATTGGATAGGTATCAAAAAGATATTTCCAATGGTATATTATATGTCCAATTTTAACACTGTTTGACCCTTGAAATTGCCAAAAAACTATGTATGTGTCTAACATCCTAGCAAGATAGGATCACCCAATATGAGATCGAGTGATTTTGTATGAAGTTGGGTCACCCAATTTTTTCCAAAACTAAAAAATTTATGCTTTAGCAAGGAAAAAAAATGGTTACAACTCCTTTGTCCTTACCTAGCCAATTGCATGGTGGTTGTGGGATCGGTTCGACTCATTTTATTCAGAATAGGGGAAGTTATAACCTTCTTCATTTTTAGCCCAACTTCTCAACCTATTCTAAATCTATTTAATCTAGGCTCTTCTCCCTAGATTTCCTCTAGAAATTCATATACTTTCACTTGTTTACTTCATGTTTTTACTTTAGTTTTGTAGGTTCAACTTGTGGATCGGCTGGATTCATGTAGGATCGAAAACTACCCAATATCGCATAAAATTGCCTGATATCGTAGAAAACTACCCGATATCATAGAACTACCCTATATCGCAAAAAACTGCCCGATATCATAGAAAATCACCCGATATCACCAAAATCTGCTCAATTTTACCTGCATCATATATTACTGATGTTTAGTTACTTGAGGGTATCCAGACCTTAGAGTTTACATCTTCTTTCTCCATTTATCTTGATTAGAATTATATTTCGTATTTATTACATCATTTTCAGTTCATTACCATTACTATTTTGGATTTAATAGGAATATTCCTTAATTATTCCATAAACATTCAAGCAATTATCATAGATATACATATGAACATCCTTCCATTATTATTTTAAGATCATTGCTCATTGTAATTCAGTCCATTAAGATGCATATTACCATGTGAAAATTGTTATTTTCTGCATCTAATTATAAAACTGTAGCTTTTATTCAAGATCGGTTGGTTTTCTACAATATCAGAGCACCTAATTTTGTTGGATTCTGATCGATATCACTTGCATCAAAAATTTAGACTCTACATCAGACTTTCAAATTTAGGTTAGGTTTTTTTTATCTCTTTAAGCATTGCATGATATTATTTTCTGTTGTATATTGTCTACATCTAAATAAAAATCACATTTAGGATAGTATAATTGCATTATTGACCAAAAACTAGGTCTATGTGTGATTTGGTAAAATGAATACATCAAAAAAAATCTCAAACCTAGGCTTGGAAATTGCCATAAAAATTTTCCTAGTGAACCCACCCAATTCATCAAAAAATAACCATAAGAGGGCATGACTCAAATGCCTCTCCTCTAAGGTGTAGAACTATCCTTTTCCCATATCCCTTCTAGGTGCAGATACATTAGCCTAAAGGAAATGGGTGCAAAAATTTTAGACCTACAACTAGCTCCATCAAGGCCAGATGTGCCTTTCTTGTTATATATATCGGCAACTGACTTTGCACTGGGAACCATGTTAGCCAGAAAAATGCATTAGACAAAGAGCAAGCCATATATTATCTTAGTCAAAATTTGGTGAGTTATGAGCTAGGATATGCATATGTGGAAAAGTTGTGTTTAGAAGTAGTATTCACTACCAAGAAATTATGAAATTATATGTTAAGTCATACGACGTATGTCATATCGAAACAAAATCCTTTGTAGTATATGATGAGCAAGATATATCATAATACACGTACTGCAAAGTGGATCATGCTATTGACAAAATTTGATTGGGAATTCATAAGCCAAAATTCTATAAAGGGATAAATTATAGTTGATCAACTAGTAGAAGCATCACTTCCAAATAGTAGACCTCTTACCATTGAGCTTTCTGATGATGCAATCTTCATGACATCAGAAGCTCCCGAACTTGAAGAACCAAAAAATAATGTTGATATGACCTTGTTATTCGATGGTTCTAAGTGTGAGCAAGGGGGTGGTACAGGAATAGTCTTTTTCACACCATAAGGAGCTCCAATGCCCTTGTCGTTCAAATTAGATTTTCCTTGCACCAATAATAATGTTGAATATGAAGCCCTAGTCTTGGGCCTTCAAACAACTATTTCCATGAAGATTAAAAAACTAAACATATTTGGTGATTCCCTTCTAATTATGAACAAGTGAAGGAACTTTTTCAATGTAGGTGTCTTGTTCTGAAGGCCTACAGATATCTAGTTGATAAATAATTAGCTAAGCTATAATGGTATGGCATCGAGGCAATCCCTCATTCATCAATTAGATTCATAGATACCATGGAATATTTGGGATATTTAATCCCTTAGAATCCTTCTACTGATTTTACTACCATCCATGTCAAAATGCTCTCACATCCTACAATGCAGTATGAGGCTTTTGATAATAAAGAGTCTATCAACATGATTCATGTGGAACCAAAAGTTGAATGGTTCTGCAGAGTTGAAGACTTTCTCAAGAAGGCACCCTGGGGGTCATTGATCTCACAGAGTCCCATGGGGAGTGGTACTACCATTCACCACAAGGTTGTTTTCCAGTATGAATTCATGCATGTAGAGTCACAAGGGGAGCAAGTCATCTTGGTAGTCAAATTTGAGGCTTATCAGAATTGAATGTCACAAATTCAATATTTATTAAAGCTTGGTTTAATCCCTTAGCTATTTTTGCATGTCACAAAATGCACATTTAAGCAAAAAGCAACAAAGTATGTCTTGTTAGGATAAATTTTGTACCATAAAAGTTATGATGGAGTTCTCCTTCATTGTCTTGAGTCCCAAGAATCGACTTGGGTGATTTCACAAGCTCATGATGGTACATGTTGTGGCCATTTCAACAGTATAGCCATTGTCAAGCACATCCTTTGCATGGGTTATTATTAGCCCATTATGGAGAAGGATTGTAATGTGTATGTCAAAAAATGTGTTAAATGTTAGCATCATGCTAATGTTATGCACTTGTCATTATAGGCCTTACAACCCATTCAAGCAGCTTGTCCATTTTCTCAGTGGGGATTCGATCTCATCGAGAAGATATCTCCCTTGTCATCGGGCCAACATACATTTATCATCATGACTATTGAGTATTTTACAAAATGCATGGAAGAAATACCCTTAACAACGATAATAAGAGCATGTATAACAAAGTTTATACTCAAGCATATCATGTCATTTTGGGATATTATCCAAAATAGTGTCGGATAATGGAACTTCTTTTAAGAATAAATTTGTGAGGGCCTTAACATCCAAATATAGGATTAAATACAACTTTTCAACTCCATATTATCCATAAGAAAATGAGTAAGTTGAAGCTTAAAATAAGACAGTGGTGGCTATCTTGAAAAAGATGATCCATGAAAACCACAAATATTGGCATATCCAGCTGCCCCTTGCATTATGGGCTTATATGACTAGCATTCGGATGCCCACTAGGGCAACACTATTTTCACTAGTATATGGCACCGAGGCCATTATACCCCTAGAGTTGGAAATTCCAACCTTACATGTCGCATTGAAAGAGTTCATCGATGATGACACTACGTGATAAGCTTACCTAGATCAATTGATGCTACTAGATGAACATCACGTGAATGGCCTTGAGCATCTCCACATTTATCAAGAGTGCTTAAAACAAGCTTACAATAACAAAGTCCATCTGAGAGACTTTGAAGTTGGGGATATTATGCTAAAATAGAACCAACAAAACTCTAATTTACCTCCAGATATGTGAGACAAATTCGTGGATAATTTTTTAGGTCCCTATATAATCTCTAATAATATTGGACCTGGTACCTATCACCTAACATCGCTTGAGGGTGTTGAAGAGACTGAACCTCTCAACATCATTCATAATAAGGTGTTTTATGCTTGAGAGCATATCAAAAGGCTCCAAAGGCATCTGTAAGCCCTTTGGTCAATTTGTAAAAAGGTTCCAAGGGTTCCTAAAACTGCTTGGTCAAGTCAGTAAAAGGCTTCAAGGGTTCCCAAAACTGCTTGGTCAAGTCAGTCAAAAGCTCCAAGGGTTTTTTTTTAAACCGCTTAGTCAACCTAAAAGGCTTCAAGGGTTCCTAAAATCGCTTGGTCAAGTTAGTTAAAATCCCCAAGGGTTTTCTTAAAATCACTTGGTCAACCCAAAAAGCTCCAAGGATTTCTCAAAACCACTTGGTCAACCCCTAAAGGCTCTAAAGGCATTTCTAAGCCATTTTGTCAAATCTTAAAATTCAAAAATCCAAAAAAAATATTGAAAATTTTAAAATCCATAAAAAATAAAAAATAATTAAATCAAAAAATATTGCAAAACATAAAATTCAAAAAAATTTGCATTTCACATTTTACATTTGCACATGCATTCATTTAATTACATTGCATTTAGGCATTTCCATCTGTTGCATCCATAGTAGGATATATTGTGTTTTCAGTATTACAAATGACATCACATTTGTATTTCAATCATGTGCCTATGCATTATCATCATCCATAACCCATGTGAGTAATTGTGTTTTCAAAACAACACCTTTTATTGCTATAAGGAATATACTAGGGTTTTTTAGTCATTCAACCATACCTAGTGTTCGTCTCAGATTTTGTAGAAAGCTTTTTTTAGTTTTGTAGATGAGGTCTAGTTTTGATAGCACTTAGCATATCAAGATCCCATCACTAATCAACACATATAAATTCCTAACTAAGATAAGGGAGGACAAAAGCTACAAAAGTGGTCCTAGTTGCCTAGGGCGAAAGGTTTAATTACTTGCTCATTTTGCAAGGAGTAGTGGTCTAGAGTGGTGAACATTGGCAAAAGGACAAGATTTTCCCCTACCCAAAAATCCCTTGCTTACACAAAAGATAAAAATACCAAATTCAAAAGAGAAATCAAATAGTGATTACCATCACTACATAGATCCCTTGCTAAAAAAAAAAAACAAAAAAAAACAAAAACAAAATCAAAATAAACAGTGATTTTTATCACTAAATATGAGCAAGTATCCCTATAAATGTGAAGAAAATAAGGGTGAGAGCTTGAATCCCTGAAATGTTCACTACTTGGAGCCATAAGGTGAGTCTCAATCTTAGTAATGGGTTGAAAGAATCCCTCCTATCATTGGAGGGGTAATTCTAAACAATTTGCAAAATGAGCTAGCTTTAGGTGTCTAGTATTGCCTAGTGGTCTAGTCTAATTGAGTCCAAACTTAGGATGATGGAACATTTGAGGATCCCCGATCTTAGCAATGGGCTGAAAGAATCCCGCCTGACATCGGAGGAAATGCTTATGTTTTATCTAATATATTCATTTGCACACACAAGGATAATGAATAGTTAAGTCTTTCATAATGAAAGCTTTGTCAATCAAAATTCTAGTGTAGTCAGTATACAACTTTTGAGAAGTTTACTAGGGTGTTTGAGTCTCATGGAAAACCTCAAAAATTCCCTAATAGCAACTAATATCATCAATAATCAAGCCATAAAATTATTAAAACCTTTTTATGGAAGTTTATTTATTATGAGGTGTTCATAATGTAGGCTAGATACCAGATGGGTGTCAGCAATGATATTTAGACGGCCACTGACTATATTGTGCATATCTTTTAATTTATAAAATTTTATAAAGAGATACATTAATTCATTTATGTCATAATCATATAATATCATCTCATATATGGGTGATTAATTGATTAATTCTTATTATAAGGATTACCAATTATATTCATGATTATTATACATTCTATGGTGTCATCCATTAGATTGTTAAACACATATTGCATTCATTCCTTATGTTTTAAGTGATTAAAGCATACAGGTTCATTTACATTAGGTCATGATCATGTATATAGTGTATTACATTACATTGCATTATCATATCATAACATCAGCATAAATTAAATGTATAAAATTAAATCAAATTAAACATGCATTTAACATAAACATCACATCCATATGCATACGTCATAATAGTCCATTTACACATTTAGATCAATGCATCTAACTAAACATCTATCATCTAGCTAATGCATGTCATCAGTACATTGTATACATATAGCATAATCAAATTGTTATTTAGGCATTACATTAAACATTACATCCATAACATAAAATCAAAAAAAAATATTTCCAAGCATCAACTGGGGCATTATTAGTGTCATACTTTCCCTAAAAATATCCAAATACGTCCAAGTTATTTTCTCAATCCCTTAAATGCACACATTTTCTCACCATAAGGAGTTTATATTGGACATTAAAGCATATCTACCAGTCCAAAATCATCAAAATTTCAAAAATTTCAAAAAAATTCAAATAATTTCAAAATAACAAAAAACTTAAATAAATCAAAATTCACAATGATTTAGCAGATCATCGACAATAGTGATTCAACACAAGCCTAATTGGAATTGCTATCATCTTGATTTTCTAAGAAGGCCATTGTTTTTGGACCACTCCATGGGAGAGATATTTACAATCACTATTAATGGTTGAAATCACAACTAAATTAGGCCTTGCCATATAACAAAGTGCAAAAGTCTTAAATTGTCTAGATCATTCATCATGGTTAAGCAACACGTCGCTTCATTTATTGTCATTACCCTCTTCGACTCATCGCTTGAGGGAGTAGTCATAATATCTATTCATAACCAAAATAAATAATCAATGAAAGATCAAAAATAAATTCAAGCAAACAGAGCAGCTAGTCTCCTCATTACCGACAAGGTTAGGATTTAACTTAAGTTTATCTTCTAATTGTCGTCAAGGCTAGGATTTGACTTAAGCTTATATCCTAATTACCACTAAGGCTAGGATTAGACTTAAGCTTGTCTCCTAATTTCTAACAAGGCTAGGATTTTGACTTAAGCTTACAAAAATCAAGTTCTTCAAATCATCAAAGGTAATTATTCAATTATGTATAATCTTTTTATGATTGGGGCATCTAATGTTGATCAGACGAATAATCATCATGCAACCTATGACATATTTTTAGGTGTTCTAGTTTTGCTAATGCATTTTTTGATCTCACAAGCATCACAAAAAGGGCATCTGTAGATACCTAAAACATGTCATGTGTAGGGGACTACTCGTAGGGGCAACTTTGTAGACCATATTAATGACCTTTGACCTTTACAATACTAAGCAGTGGCTCTAACCACTCATTTTAGGCATCCTAGGCCCATTCAACCTTAGTTTTGGGTGACAACTGTGGCTAAGGAAAGCATAGATATTAGCCATGGGTGACAACCATGACTAAGAGAAGCCTGCATCCTAGCCATGGATGAAAATCATGGCTAGCCCTGCAACAAACTTAGGTTATCAAAGCTGAGTAAAATTAGTTGCAACAATCAAATTGCAACAATTTTGGAAGTAATTTGGGCTTGGAATCATCCAAAAGATTCCTCCCAACTACCAAATATTGTTCTTTGCTTCTGTATGAAGCTAGAGCAAGGATTTTTGGAGTCGAATTAAGACCATAATTTTTAAGAGCAAACCTTGGATAATTAATTAGCATTTGCCATAGCAAAGCCCTATTGAATTGGAGAGCAATTTCATATCCCCTTGAGGAGTAACGAAGTGCTATCCAATTGATCAATGAACATTGTGTATGCATCAATGGAGCTTCCAAAATATTGAGGAGAAAGATTTTCATTATCCATAAATCAATCATGAATTCAACCCACTTTGCAATCAATTTCATGTTTTGAGACATAGGCAACCCTTGATCACCAATTCCTTGGAGGATTTGAGAGTTTTTGGCCTTGGTTACAAGAGAAAATAAAGTTTTCTCATAGCTGCAGCTGTCAGCCATGGCTAACAGTGCTAGCTACTTTAAGAACCCATGACTAGGATTTGATGCTCATTTCCTTCCATTTTAGCAGTAGATTTCTATTTCCAGTTATTCAAATAGCTTAATCTAGCATAGTTTAACATTGTAGTAGACATTTGATTGGTTAATTTGCAAGTATTAGAGGTAGATTTACCTGAATATTTGTTATATTTGCTTATTTCAAGAATATTTTTAGATTAGATCCATTTCAATATTTTATTGCAAACCATATCTTAGATTAACTTGATTTACTATTTTCTTAGCATTCTTTATCATAATTCAGGCATTGTTGCAATTATCTTTATAAGTTTTCATGCTTTCTTGTTAATATTTGTCATCATATGTGCAATATTTCTCTAAAATACCTCATCAAGAGAGGCTAACTTTGCTTCTAATTTTTATTGAATGTAGGGTCATTGCTCTTCAAGGCATAAAATGCCTCTAATCATGGAGAAGAAGGTCATATTACCTTAAGCAGTTCATGTGCATCTTGAAAGGCCTGAGAATTACATCTACCCTTGCGAGGGATTTTCTCAAAATTTTATTATTGTATCACTTTGGTTATCCCTAAGAGGGATGGATTTGTAAACCTAAATTGATGGATTATTAATAAAGGAATATTTCTTGCATTTGTTGTTAATTTGTCAATTTATGTGTTTCTTTTACGTTATTTCAATTACTACTAGTTTAGGTGTGAGCCTTTTTGGATCGTACACATACCCCTCACTTTATACATCTTTTTCATACCTCTAACTAATTAAATACTTAAAAAAACTACTTTAATCAATTTATTTAATCAATTAAGATCTCATACCGCTCACTTCATATGCCTAACTTCATTCACTTTATACCCTTTTTTTTACCCTTAACATCATACCCCTTACTTCATACCCCTAACTAATTAAATACTTATAAAAACCACTTATTTAATAAATTAATGTCTTGTACTCCTAACTTCCCATACATAACTAATTAAATACTTACAAAAACCACTTATTTAACTAAAATCTAAACCATAAACCCTAAACCCTAAAGTTAGGGATATGAAACATTAATTGATTAAAGGAATGGTTTTTGTAAGTATTCAATTAGTTAGGGGTATGAAGTTAAGTGTATGAGACATAAATTTATTAAAGTATTGGTTTTTATAAGTATTCAATTAGTGAGGGGTATGAAGTGAGAGGTACGAAGTGAAGGGTATGAAGTTAGGGGTATGAAGAAAAGGGTATGGAGTTAGCAGTATGAAGTTAGGGGTATAAATTTAGGGGTATGAATTTAGGTGTATAAAGTAAGGGGTACGAATAAACATTGATTTTTTTTTTTTTTTTTTTTTAAACATTGATTTTTTAAGATTTTATAATGTTTTTGACAAAAAATTGATTTTCTAACATTTTGAATTTTTGCTTTTTTTCTAATGTTAAAAAATTAAAATTAAATTTAAAATTTTAAATCTATAAGAGAAAAGAAATTAAAGTTAAAATTAAAATTTTAAAGTTCCTATTTTTTTTAATTATAGTTTACAATTAAAAAAATTAAAATTAAAAAAAAAAAAACCACTTATTTAATCAATTAAGGTCTCATCCCCTCACTTCATACCCCTTTAATCAATTAATGTCTCATATCCCTTTTTTCATACCCATCACTTCATACCCTTTTCTTCATACCCCTCACTTACAAAAACTATTTCTTTAATCAATTAATGTCTCATACTCCTCACTTCATACCCTTCACTTCATTCACTTAATACCCTTTTATTCATACCCCTCACTTCATACTCGTAATTTCATATCCCTAACTAATGAAATAATTACAAAACCACTTCTTTAATAAATTTGTCTCATACCCCTAACTTCATACACCTAACTAATTGAATACTCACAAAAACCACTTCTTTATCTAAAATATAAGGCCTAAACCCTAAACCCTGAAGTTAGGGGTATGAGACATTAATTGATTAAAGAAGTGTTTTTTGTAAGTATTCAATTAGTTATGGGTATGAAGTTAGGGATATGAAGTAAAGGGTATGAAATTAGGGGTATGAGACATTAATTTATTAACGAATTGGTTTTTGTTAGTATCAATTAGTGAGTGGTATGAAGTTAGGGGTATGATATTAGGGGTATGAAGAAATGGGTATGAAGTTAGGGGTGTGAGGTGAGGGGTATGAAGAAATAATATTTTTTTTTGTTTTTGAAAAAACATTGATTTTTTTGGATTTTCTAATGTTTTTGAAAAAAAAAAATTTCTAACGTTTTGAATTTTTTGTTTTTTTTTTAAGGTTAAAAATTAAAATTAAATTTTAAATTTTAAATTTCTAAGAGAAGAAAAACAATTTAAATTTAAAAAAACAATTATTTAATCAATTAAGGTCTCATACCCCTTTGAAAGACTAAGAAATATGCAGGAAAGATCATGTGGGGATGCACTGAGATGAACTATCGTTTCCCTAGGGAAGTATCCTGAATTCAATTATGGAATTTATTACAATCGACAATCCAGATAAGCCTCTCTGTAGTTTTCAGTTTACCTTTTACAATCATTTTCAGGATGTTAGTCAAGTCAATATTTCTCAATTCTTACTTAATTCCATGGGTTACACAATTAAGCACTGTAGGAATAAAAAGGGGTTTGAGTTGCCTACTCATTGTGGGATTTTTACTATTTTGTACAAACATTGGTTGTTACATTACCCTCAGGTCATCTCTGTGTCTTCGCCCCCTAAACCTAGGCCAAGCCCTATCAAACCTAGTTCGTCTCAAATGACACCTTAGTATTCTGGTAACCCTAAGCCCTCTTCTAAGAAATAGAAATTTATTGAGACCATTCATAACTTAAAAAAGAGACCCTAGAGTGAATCTCCCAAACCTAAGCTTGAACCTTAGCAAAAATCTATGTGTTTCTCTCTTTTTCTTAAGAATTTGGTCCAGTGGAAGGAATATTTGGTCATCGAATATGAGGATGATGAAAAGGACACCTCAGATCATTGCATGCAGATGTTTATCATCAACTCCATCTCGAACTGTATCTCTCATCTTGCTGACCTTCACAATGCTCTTAACCTGTATTTTTTCAAGAAGTCCTTTGTTGATGATAAAAATAGTGTTTATGCTAAAAATGTAAAAGTTACTGCTGCACCTAAGCATGACCCTAGAAAAGCTAAAGGCATCGAGGTAGACACTTCCAACATGGAATTTCAAGATGTTGGTACTAAAACTAAGGAGAAATCCTAGTTGATGTTGGTTTGTCTATGTTGGGTCCTGGTTGCATCTATGTCACTCACTATTTTATACTCAATGTTGTGTTTTTATTTTAGCTAAGGATATCGTCCTTTTTGTTTTGTATTAAGTATGGCCTATTGAGGCTAGATTTTTTTATCGATTTTATCATCATATTGTATCTTACTTCAAATATTTTTGGTCTTCTAGCTTTTACAACTGTTTTGTAATCAGGTTTTGGGGATCTTATTAAAACCTGTTTTTAATCTAAATATTTTAACCGGTAAAAAAAAAGGTCTCATACCCATTATTTAATCAATTATTGTAAAATTTAATTAAAAATATATACTTTATTTTAAAATTTTAATTTTAATTGTAAAATTTATTGTAAACTTTAACCTTACAAAAAAACAAAAAAAATCAAACTGATAGAAAATCAAATTAAAAAAAAAAAAAAAATTACAAAATCCAAAAAACAAAATCAATGTTTCTTCATACCCCTCACTTCACATCCCTAACTTCATACCATTTATTCATACCCTTTCTTCATACCCCTAACTTCATACCCCTCACTAATTAAATACTTACAAAATACACTTTTTTAATCAATTAATGTCTCATACTTGTTTTTGTAAGCATTAAATTAGTTAGATATTTGAAGTGAGGGGTATGAATTTAGGGGTATGAAGTTAGGGGTATGAGACATTAATTGATTAAATAATTGGTTTTTGTAAGTATTCAATTAGTGATGGTATGAAGTGAGGGGTATAACCCCCCTTAAGTGATACTAGGGGTGAATGTAACAACAGGAGATGAGTCCCAAAAATAAGGCCTGATGAGGTACTCATGTACAATGAAATATTATAGAAGATATGGTGAAAAAACCACATGGGAAAAAACCATATTTCAAGAAGAAGAAGAAGAAGAGGCATGTCTTCAAATGGCGAATATTGTCCTCTATTGAACACCCAAAAAGAAATGAGTCCCAAAAATATGGCCTTATTAGGTACTCATATAAAATGTACTTACATATAGGAGAGATGGTGAAAAAACCACATGGAAAAAAACCATCTTCTAGGAAGAAAAAGAACAATAAGAAGAAGATAGAGGTGAAAACCTTTGTGCACCATTCTAATGCAACTGCCTAACTCCAAGTTTCTCTCGCAACTAAATGTAACACAAATAAGGAAAGGATTTGGTGAAGATGTCTACAATTTTATTTTATGTGGTAATGTACTCCAATTTTATATCCCCTTGTTGAATATGCTACCAAATGAAGTGCATGTGAATCTCAATGTGCTTGGTGCGCTGATGTTCAAATGGATTATGGGAAATATGAATTGTGCTCTGATTGTAAAATCAAATGGTAATAGGTTGGTTATGAAAAAAAAATTCCCTAAGTATTTTATGAAGCCAAATAGCTTCTTGAATAGCTAAAAATGATGCCCTATATTCTGCCTTTGTGGATGATAGAGTTATTGCTTGTTTTTTTTTGCATAACCAAACAATAGGTGAAGAACCAAGACAAAAAACATAGCTAGAGGTGGAACATATATATTCAACTGAACCTACCCAATAATAATCTGTGTAACCATTGATATCCATGGATCCGCCCTCATTTAAGAGCCCAAAGTAAGTAGTTCCTTGCAAGTAGCGGAGGATTCTCTTGGTTGCTTGCCAATGGCTAAAATGAGGTTGATGTGAGAATCTAGATATTAAGCCAAAAACAAATGAAATATCTGGATGAGTATGAGTGAGGTATAATAGACTTCCTAATTTTTTTAAGATGATTGATGATCTTTATAAGGGAATGTTTCATCAAATTGAAAATTTCTATGAAAAAATACCTCATGAGTTGTGGGATCAAGTAGACTGTAGGCTTTCATTTCCTCACAATAACCAATAAATATAAGGTGCTTGCTCTTTTTGTCTAGAGCCTTCCTATTTTTATTTGGGATGTGTGCCTAAGTAGTACACCCAAAACTTAAAAAAAAGAGACATCATGTTTGGAGCCAGTCCATGCTTCTTTGGGAGTCAAATGGCCAAGAGCTTATGAGGTGTGCGATTTTGAATATAATTTGCAAAGTTAATAGTTTTTTGGATGTAAGTGAGGGGTCTGAAGTGAGGGGTATGAATAAAGGATTATGAAGTTAAGGATACAAATTTAGGGGTATGAAGGAAGGGGTATGAAGTTAGGGATGTGAAGTGAGGGGTATGAAAAAACATTGATTTTTTTTTTTTTTTAAAGATTGATTTTTTTTTTTAAGTTTTTATTTTTTAAATTGATTTTATAACGTTTTGATTTTTTTTCTAAGGTTACAATTTACAATAAATTTTACAATTAAAATTAAAAAATTAAAATTAAAATTTAAAAATAATGTCCCTATTTTTTTAATTAAAGTTTACAATTAAAAAAATAAAAATCGAATACTTATTCAAGCAATTAATGTCTCATATCCCTAACTTCATACCCCTCACTACATACCCTAACTTCATACCCCTAAATCCATACCCATCAATTCATTCCCCTTTCTTCATACCCCTCACTTCACACTCTTTTCTTCACACCCCTCTCTTCATACCTCTAACTTTAATCAATTAAGGTCCCATAACCTTAAATTCTTTTTTTTTTATTTGTGGAAAAAATCCCAAAAGGGATGCCACTTTTGGGTAAGACCCAAGGAGGCAGGGGTATCCATTCCACCAAAAACGCCCAGGACTCGGACCTGGCCTACCACCTTTGACATACTCAAGGAGCAAACAAACACACAAAACCAATTTAAAAATAAGTAAATAACAACAAAAATAATAAAATAAAATAAAAAACATGCTCCTTGAGTGTGTCAAAAACAAAAGCACAACCAAACACGCACAATAAAAATAAAATAAACCACAACACAAACCACATAGAAAAACACAAGAACCACATAACAAAATACAAACAAGACAAAAACAATAGAACACTACAAAGACATAACCCAAAAAAAAACATGAAAAATAAACACAACCAAAACCTAAAAAAATAAATAAATAAAATAAAAATAAAAATAAAAAACAACCAAAAATAGACAATAAACAAAAACAAAAAACATAGAATGCACTCGCACATAAAAACACGAAATAGCACAAACAAAGAGAAACCCAAGAACAAGAACGAAAAAAACACAAGAACAATAACAAAAAACATAAAAAAATAAATAAAACAAAAAAAATACAAGAACAATGAAAAACAACACAAAGAACACAAAAACAAAACAAAACAAAAGAACCCACCCACCTTAAAAAACTAAACAAAAAAAAACAAAGAAGAAAAAAGAAAAAAAGAAAAAAAAAACAATGAACAAAACAATGACCTATCTAGACCAGAAGACTATTAAGGCAAGAATCAATAGAGGAAACAAAATAAAGAATAGAATGAGCTAGGGAACTAAAAAAACTGAATGAACCAAAGAGAAGCAAAAAAAAAAAAACAATATCTGCTTATTGTGGTGCAGTGGTAAATGCCCTAGGTGCTGGTAGAGGCCGACCCAGGTTCCATTCCCCTTGTCTGCATCCTACAGATATATCGTATAGTTAGGAATATCCTATGTGCTGGTAGATGCCGACAAGGCTCCATTCCTCCTATGCCCAACCTATTGAAAGTGGCACCTCGAAAGGGGTTTTTTCCACTATAAATTAGTTTTAATCTGCTTGTTGTGGTGCAGTGGTAAATGCCCTGGGTGCTGGTAGAGGCCGACCTAGGTTCCATTCCCATTGTCTCCATCCTCCAGTGATATGGTATAGTTAGGAATGTCCTATGTGCTGGTAGAGGCCGACAAGGCTCAATTCCTCCTATGCCCAACCTGTTGAAAGTGGCACCTCGAAAGGGGTGTTTTCCACTATAAATTAGTTTTACCAAGGTGTTGTAGGTGAGTTGGAGAGGAGAGGGCAATCCTCCAAGGGAGGTCTCAGGTTCGAATCTCCACCCTACCAAAAAGCTAAATTGGGTAACCAAAATCCAATTGATAATTTTGGTGCGGGCAGGGCTGGGTGTGACCCTCGGATGACTTTGACGGTGTAGAACCCCCTGTTCATGGTCTCTTAGACCAAGGCGGCCCCGCAAGGGGTTTTTCTCTTAAAAAAAAAACAAGAAGAAACTAGGTACCTTCAGAACTGGAGCCATCCAAAGAAATGATAGAAAGAAGACCTTCCCTAATTTGAGAAGCCCACCATATAGGAGGGTGGCCATAACAAGTAAGATCACCTTTTTCCAAAGCCCAATTAGCTAAAGCATCAACACTCTTGTTTTTATCTCTAACCACATGACTATAATCAACGTTCAAAAATCCCATCTGGATTAACTGAATCTTCTCAATAATTCTTTTTATTCTCCAATCCACCTTATGATTCTTAGAAGGAGTCTTCAAGAGATTAATCATAAGTTGAGAGTCAAACTCAACTAACACCTTTTCCCATCCAACCTTAGTAGCCTCCTGAATGCCTCTGAGGATACCATACCCCTCAGCAAGGTTATTGGAAAGAATACCCAAATTCTCAACAAAAGTAAAAACTAGGGAGCCATCTGAAAGTCTACCAATTCCTCCGACACTGGCTTTTCCAAGGTTCCCTCTAGAGGCTCCATCAGTATTGAATTTTCCAAAATCCTTAGGAGGAGGTTTCCAATTTCTAGTCCTATCCATATTACTAATACTCACATTCCCTTTAAGTTGGTTGCCCTTAGAAGGTTTAATCTTCAATATTTGCATCACTTGATCCCATATTTGGTGGGAGTTTTGAGGGTGATTAAGGAGTTGATGGACTAATTCAACTAAGTTGGCTATGGTCTTTTGCCAAATATAGTGAATATCCTTCCTATCTTGATTAAAAATTTGTCTATTCCTTTCATTTCAAATATTCCAAAGAAGAATGGTAGAAACCATCCAAACTAACAACCTAATAAAATGATCAACACCCTCTTGATTAGGCCAATCCCTCCAAAGTTGTTCAAAAGTAAAAAAATTGGACCACTGTAAGCCAAGTAAAGTGGCCATTTTCCTCCATAGCTCAGAGGCTAAATTACACTCAATAAAAATATGGTTGATATTTTCTACATTCTCTTCACACATTTCACATCTAAAATGGCCATGAAAACCACGCTTCATAAGTTGCTCACCAGTAAGCACCCTACGATGCAATAAAATCCAATTAAAGAACCTCACATTAGGCCAAATATTTTGATCCCACAATTGAGAAAATATGTCAGAAGAATGGTTGGGATTATTATGGCATAAGGTCAAATAACCTTGAGCAATGGAATACTCACCCTTAGTAGTGTTGTTCCATCCAAAATAATCTTTTTCATGGGACCAAGAGAGGGATCTCATATGAAGGATGCCTTGGATATCTTGTCTTTGCATTTCTGGGATTTGAATAGGCCAGTCCTCAATAGGGATCCAATATCTACCAACCTTTGAATTACCAGTATGGTACCGACAGTAATTAGCCACCTTTATCCAATTAGCTCGGTGAATCTCCTCCATCAAAGGCCTCCAATTAGGAAACTGAGTTATCAAAGGCTTGTGACCATCCCAAGAATCTATCCAAAAATTTGCATGTTGACCATTATGAATGATTCAAAATAATTTTTTCTTTATAAAATCCTCACAAGTCTTAAGAACTGCTAAAATAGGAGAACCTTTGGTAGGAAGTTGATAGCGAACAAGGTCTTCAAGACTTTTTTTCTCAACATATTTAGCATGGATATTATTTTCCCAAAGAGCATTGGGGTTATGCAACATCCTCCAATATAATTTAGCAGCTAAAGCTTTGTTGTTATTAATTGAAGACCATAATCCCAACCCCTCTTCACTCTTAGGAAGACATAAAGTATCCCATTTCACCAAGGCCCATTTTCTTTTCTCCTTAGTACCACTCCAAAGGAAACGATGACTGATTTGATCCAATTCTCGAAGAACAGCCTTTGGGATATTCAAAACGAAAGAAACATAAATAGGAATAGCTTGAAGGACTGATTTTACCAAGGTGATTCTACCCCCAGAAGAAAGCCACTTGTTGGTCCACTTTCCAATTTTCTTCTTGACTTTGTCCAACAACCAATTCCAATATTTATTTTTTTGCCTTTGAATATTTATGGGAATACCTAAATAAGTGATTGGAAGAGAGGTCTTCTTATATTTTAATTTATCCAAGACCATGGATTCCTGTCTAGTAGAGCAGTGAAAGAAAATAACTTTAGATTTGTCTTCATTGATCAATTGCCCAGTAGCTTTAGAAAAATAGCTAATTATTTGCTTAATATTAGAAGCTTCCTTAACTGTAGCTTTACCTAAAAGAGTAGAGTCATCCAAAAATTGAAGATGAGAGATAGGTCTAGCTCCATGAGCAATGGTAACTCCCTCAAGGGTTTTATTTTCCCTCTTTTTGGTTATAGTCCTACCCAAGCATTCAACGAAGAATGATGAATAAATAAGGGGATAGCGGGTCACCTTGCCTAATACCTCTGGAAGTCGGGAAAGACCGAGAAGGCATGCCATTAATAAGAACTAAGTAGGAAACTGAAGAGATACATCCCATAATCCAATCCATCCAATCCTTAGAGAAACCAAATTGCCTCAAAACTTTGATAAGGAAGTGCCAATCCACTCTGTCATAAGCTTTGGATAAGTCTAACCGAATGAACATAGAAGGAGAATTTTGCATATCCATGGAATGGATGGCTTCTTGAGCAAGAACTATCTCATCTACTATTTGACGTCCTTCCACATATCCCCCTTGCTCTAGGGAAATAATCTTATGCAAAAGAGGCTTCAACCTTTCTGCCATGATTTTAGTAATGATTTTGAGAAGAACATTACATAAAGCAATAGGTCTAAAAGCTGAGATATGATCAACCTCTTGAGCTTTTGGAACAAGAGTAATATAAGTTTTATTGATAACCTTCAAAATTTCTTTGGCTTTCCTGGCTTCTTCCACCACCTCTAATATATCAACATGAAGGATATCCCAGAACTCTTGGTAGAACTCAATAGGAAAACCATCAGGACCTAGGGTTTTCCCTTTTTGCATTTTAAAAACTATTTATTGAAGCTCATTGATAGTAACAGGAGCAGTCAAAATAGAGTTATCCTCAGAAGTGATAAGATAAGGGATTGCTTGAAGAACATTTTGTTGAGAAGCTGAGTCAAGAGGAGTAGCAGCAAAAAGATTTGAAAATTAATCAACAACAATAGAGTTCATGCCATCCCAAGTATAAACAACATCTCCAGTATCTGAAGTTAAGGAAGAAATAAAGTTGTGAGATCTTCGATCTAGAAGAGATTTGTGAAAGAAATTTGTGTTTCGATCTCCTTATTTGAGCCATTGAATTCTAGATTTTTGTTTCCATAAGATTTTTTCTCTTTTTTCCCATTTCTCTAACTGAGTTGTGAGTTTAATTTCATATGCACTTCTCTTCTCTATGAGGCCATCTAAACGGATTTTATTATTCAAATTTTTAAGATGAGCAATAACTTCATGTTTTTTTTTATGAACATCCCCAAACTCTTTCTAGTTCCAAGTCTTGATTTTAGATTTAATGTATTGTAGTCTTTTGGCAAAACAGAACATCTTAGTCCCATGCCTAGGTTTACCTTCCTTCCACCATTGTTGCACACGAGGTCCGAAGGAAATGTCTCTAAGCCACATTAATTGAAAACAAAAAGGAGAGAAACTCACATTGGTTTTCCACATTTCCACCATGACTGGCCAATGATCCGAACCAACATTATTAAGAGTCTTCACTTTAGGAATGTGACCATGGATTAAGAAATTTTTAGAGAGCAAAAACCTATCCAATCTCTCCATTATACAAGCTAAGCCTTGCCTTCTGTTAGACCAAGTCATAAGGCCATTATCCGGTTGGATATCCACAAGATGGAGGTTTGCAATATATTCGCTCATGAGGTCAGTGCTTTTATCCAAATTTCTATTTCCCCCCTTTTCTCATCCAGAGAGAGGATGGTATTGAAATCTCCTTCGATCAAGATCCAAGCTTTAGGAAAATGAGAGATAATATGAGTAATATCCTTCCACTGTCTTCTTTTTTCCTCTAAATAAGTCGGGGCATAAAAAGTAATGCAGAGCATAATCTTGTTGGAATGTCTACTTTGAATAGCTATAGACAAAAAACCCCAAATACCAACCATATGGTGAATAACTACCTCCTTTGGGTCCCAAAGAAAAGCAATGCCACCCGAAGTCCCTTGGGAACTGAGGGAAACCACTTTTCCAGTTGGCCAAATTTTACTGGCAATTAAGTCCATATCCTCCATTGACATCTTTGTTTCTTGAAGGAAAACAAGATGTGGATTATTTATTTGAATCATTCTTCTAATTTCATTTTGTTTTGAAAGACTCCCTTTGAGTCCTCTAATATTCCAAGTGATGATCTTCATTAATACCAGGGCTAAAAAAGTTGGGAAGGGCATTAATATTACCTTCCTCTACAAGCTTTTCACCTTCTTTTACCATATGATATTGATTGGTCTTGCGACCTATTTTTTGATTGGAATCCATCTTCAATTTTTTTTTCCCTGTCTCTTGACTTATTCCAATTGAATCTGAGATGGCTTCTAACCTTGAAGAATGCTCATACATTGCCAAAATTTTACTAGATAGTTCAATGGAGTCTATATTGGGACCTGCATTATTTGAAGTTTTGACATTTGAACTATTGTTTTTCTTGTGTAAATTTTCTCCTTTTTTTTGTTGAAAACCTTTGATTTGTTGGTTTGTCTCTGAGTTCTTTCCTTCATATTTAAATTGTGTTTCTAAGATTTCAGTTTCCATTATTTCCTCTTCCTTCTTACTTGTCTTTTTATTTGATCCTTTGAATCTGGGCCACTTCTATCTTCTTGAAAATTTACTGTACATGCTCTGAATGCTCTGAAATCTTATTCACTTCATCAACCGATCCATCTAATGACCTCTGCACTCCTGTCCATTGCATCAATCGATCCTCTGTCTGTGTTAACAACAATGACAATACTTTGGCTGCACCTTGCTCATCAATGAACTCCTATCCATTGCATCAACTGATCAACCTGACTGTGTTGACAACAATGACAATACTTTGGCTGCACCTTGCTCATCAATGAACTCCTGTCCATTGCATCAACTGATCAACCTGACTATGTTGACAACAATGACAATACTTTGGTTGCACCTTGCTCATCATTTAGGGGTATGAAGTGAGGGATATGAAGTTAGGGGTATGAGACATTAATTGAATAAAGAATTGGATTTTGTAAGTATTCGATTAGTTGGGGTATGAAGTGAGGGGTATGAAGAAGGGGTATGCATTTAGGGGTATGAAGTTAGGTGTGTGAAGTGAGGGGTATGAAGAAACATTGATTTTTTTTTATTTTCTAAAGTTTTTGAAAAAAATTTGATTTTTTAACATTTTGATTTTTTTTTCGAAGGTTAAACAATTAAAATTTTAAATTTCCTAAGAAGAAAAAGAACAAAAACAATTAATGTTAAAATAAAAAAATTTAAGTTCCTGATTTTTATTTTTAATTAAATTTTACAATTAAAAATAATCCAAATAAATAAATATAAAAAACTACTTTAATCAATCAAGATCTCATACCCCTCACTTCATACCTCTTTCTTCATACCCCTAAATAATTTAATACTTACAAAAATTAATTCTTTAATAAATTAAGGTCTCATACCCCTCACTTCATATCCCTAACTTCATTCACTTCATACCCCTAACTTCATACCCCAAACTTCGTACCTCTAACTAATTAAATACTTACAATAACCACTTATTTAATCAATTAATGTCTCATACCCCTAACTTTATACCTCTAACTAATTGAATACTTACAAAAATCACTTTTTTAACTAAACCATAAACCCTAAACCCTAAAGTTAGGGGTATGAGACATTAATTGATTAAAAAAATGGTTTTTGTAAGTATTCAATTAGATAGGGGTATAAACTAAGGGATATGAATTTAGGGGTACGAGGTTAGGGTTATGAGATATTAATTGATTAAATAATTGGTTTTTGTAAGTATTCAATTAGTGAGGCGTATGAGGTTAGGGGTATGAAGAAAGGGGTATGAATTTAGGGGTGTGAAGTGAGGGGCATGAAGAAAAATTGATTTTTTTTTTAATTTTCTCAAGTATTTGAAAAAAAATTGATTTTCTAACATTTTCATTTTTTTATTTTTTCTAAGGTTAAAAAAATTAAAATTAAATTAAAAATTTTAAGTTCCTAAGAAAAAAAAGAAAAAAATTCAACGTTAAAATAAAAATTTAATGTTGAATTAAGAAAATTAAAATTAAAAAAAAAAAGTTCTTTAATCAATTAAGGTCTCATACCCCTAACTGCATACCCTTTTTTTCATACCCCTCACTTCATACCCCTCTCTTCATACCCCTCTCTTCGTACCCCTAAATTTAGTCAATTAAGCTCTCATACCCCTAACTTCATACCCCTCACTTCACACCCCTTTCTTCATACCCCTAAATTCTTTTTTTTTTTTGGTAATTAAGGGTCATTTCATTAATATCGAGTTTTAAAGGTTAACCCAAAACCTATTACAAAATACAGCCTTAAGCTGATATGGATCCTTGCCTTGTTAAGGACTACCTATCCTTTACTATTCCTTGCCTTTCTAAGCCCTAGAAACGAGTGGGATCGATACCCATTACCCATACTAATAGCCCAACCATAAAGCTGACAGCATATCGTAAGAACACTATAGACCCCTAGACATCTTTGAAGACAATCTACAAAGCTATTAATAATGATGTCACTATGAAGGATCCTTTCTTTAGTAAAAACAAAAAACCAAAATTTGTCATGTCTTAGAACAGAACAGGGATGACAAGGCTGAAATAATAGGGCTGACAAGGCTGACAGAATAGGGCTGACACGACTGATAGAACAGGGTGTATTAGAACAAAATAGGGCTGACAAGGCTGATAGAACAAGGTTGACAAAACAAGACTAACAGAATAAGGCAGATTAGAACAAAATAGGACTGACAAGCCAAAATTTCTCTAAACTAGGTGGCTAGATGGAGGAGGCTAAGTTTCCTCCTCATCATCATCCTCAATATCCTTGACCTCCTCATCCTCCTCTTATTCATCCAAGTCCTAGATAATTTTAGCCAACTTTCCACCTTGATATCCTTCATTAAAAAACAAATTGGTGAGGACTCCATGGAGCTCATTCATGTGTTGAATTATATTTCCCGTAGTGTCCCCACCTCAGACTTCATTGGCAGTCATTTTGCATTACTTCTTCCACATCTTTAGGTACCCCTTTCTCACACGTGAAAAGTCCATAAATGTCCACCCCTAAGTTTGCTAGCTTATCTACCATTTTATTGGCTTCCTGGAACATGTGTTGTACTTGCCTGTCATTCCTAGATTCAAAAAGGATCCTTGCCTCTTCTATGACTATTTTGATCCACCATGGAGGTTTTTTCCCTTTGGTTAGGAGGTTTATAATTTTCATTGAGTACCCTTCAACTATTAGTTTACCTTTAGTTTCCTAGGACATCTGTAGCCCTCTCCATAGGGCTATTGCTTCCATCTCATTGTTGGTACTTCTTCCAAGCTGTTCAAAAAAATCCAGCACCAAGTTTCCTTGGTGGGCAAACCACTCCTCCAACACCTACTCTTCCAAGATTGTCCTTAGCTGCACCATCAAAATTTATCTTGAACCACCCAACTGGGGACGGGGTCCACTTCACACCTATTCTAGTATTGGGCTTAATGACCAAGGATTCCTCTTCCAAGGTAATATGTAGGGATTGAGCAAGCTATTTTTTCCAAGGATGGTTATACTGAGCTTCATAGGGGATGATACTGACATTTTCATGAGCAAAGGCAAGGATCTTATGGGTAATGGTTACGGGATCATGACTAGAACCCATAAAGACTTTGTGGTTTCTTTCATACCCTTAAATTCATACCCTTAAATTCATATCCCTAACTTCATACCTCTTTATTCATACCCCTTTCTTCATACCCCTCACTAAAAACCCCACACTTCATACCCCTAAGTAATTAAATACTTACAAAAACAACTTCTTTAATTAATTAATGTCTCATATCCCTTTTTTCATACTCCTTTCCTCATACCCCTCATTTCATACCCTTTTTCTTCATAACACTAATAAATTGAATGCTTACAAAAACTACTTCTTTAATCAATTAAGGTCTCATACACCTCACTTCATTCACTTCATACCTGTAATATCATACTCCTAACATCATACCCATAACTAATTAAATACTTACAAAAACCAATTCTTTAATCAATTAATGTCTCATACCTCTAACTTCATACTCCTAACTAATTGAATAATTACAAAAACTACTTCTTTAACTAAACCATAAATTCTAAACCCTAAACCTTAAACATTGAAGTTAGGGGTATGAGACATTAATTTATTAAAGATGTGGTTTTTATAAGTATTAAATTAGTTAAGGGTATAAAGTGATGGGTATGAAGTTATGGGTATGAGACATTAATTGATTAAAGAATTGGTTATTGTAAGTATTCAATTAGTGAGGGGTTTGAAGTGAGGGGTATGAAGTTAGGGGTATAAATAAGGGGCATAAATTTATGGGTATGAAGTTAGGGGCATGTATTTAGGTGTGTGAAGTGAGGGGTATGAAGAAACATTGATTTTTTTTTTGAAAAAAAAATTATTTATTTTTGTGGATTTTCTAAAGTTTTTGAAAAAAAAATTAGTTTCTAATATTTTAATTTTTTTGTTTTTTTCTAAGGTTAAACTTTTTTTAAAAATTAAAATTTTAAAGTTCCTAAGAAGAAAAAGAACAAAAAGATTAAAATTAAAATTAAAATTTTAAAGTTCCTAATTTTTTATTTTTAATTGAAGTTTACCATTAAAAAAAAAAAAACACTTCATTAATCAATTAAGTTCTCATACCCCTAAATTCATACCCATCACTTCATACCCCTCACTTCATACCCCTTTATTCACACCCCTCACTTCATACCCCTTTATTCATACCCTTCTCTTCATATCCCTAACTTTAATCAATTAAGATCTCATACCCCTAACTTCATACCCCTCATTTCACACCCCTTTCTTCATATCCCTCACTTTCTACCCATTTCTTCATACCCCTAACTTCATACCCCCAACTTCATTCCCATTTTTTCATACACCTTTTTCATACCCCTTTATTCATACCCTTTTCTTCATACTCCTCGGTAAATACCCCTCACTTCATACCCCTAAGTAATTGAATACTAACAAAAACCACTTCTTTAATAAATTAATATTCCCTATCCATCACTTCATACCTCTAACTTAATTCACTTCATACCACTTTCTTCATACCCCTTTATTCATATCCCTAACTTTAATCAATTAAGGTCTCATACCCCTAACTTCATATCCCTCACTTCACACCCATTTCATCATACCTCTCACTTCATACCCATTTCTTCATACCCCTAATTTCATACCCCTTTATTCATACCCCCTAACTTCATATCCCTAACTTCATACCCATTTATTCATATCTTTTATTCATACCCATAACTTCATACCCCTTTATTCATATCCCTTTCTTCATACCCCTCACTAAATACCCCTCACTTCATACCCCCAAGTAATTGAATAATTACAAAACCACTTCTCTAATAAATTCATGTCTCATATCCCTTTCTTCATACCCCTCACTTCATACCTCTTTCTTCATACTCCTCACTTATTACCCCTTTATTCATACCCCTAACCAATTAAATACTTACAAAAACCACTTCTTTAATCAATTAAGGTCTCATACCCCTCACTTGATACCCATAACTTTATTCACTTCATACCACTTTATTCATACTCCTAATTTCATACCCTTTTCTTCACACCCCTCACTTCATACCCCTAACTTTGTATCCCTAATTAATTAAATACTTACAAATACACTTCTTTAATCAATTAATGTCTCATACCCCTAACTTCATACCTATAACTAATTTAATACTTACAAAAACCATTTCTTTAACTAAACTCTAAACCCTAAACCTGAAACCTTGAAGTTAGGGGTATGAGACATTAATTGATTAAATAAGTGGTTTTTATAAGTATTCAATTAGTTAGTGGTATAAAGTAAGGGGTATGAAATTAGGGGTATGATACATTAATTGATTAAATAATTGGTTTTTTTAAGTGTTCAATTAGTGAGGGGTATGAAGTTAGATGTGTATGACCAAAAAGGTATGCACCTAATATTACAATTGCTAAAATGAAACCAAAATTGGGCATTCATACAAAAATTGACAAAGATGAAAGAAAATAAATGAAATGCATCTTTTATTCCTCTTTGAATCAATTCATTTCTTTTTACAAATCAATCCCTCTTAGGGATACCCTTTTGATACACAATTACAATATGTCAAATTCCCCTCAAGGATAAATGCACTTTTCAAGCCTTCAAGGTGACATGAACTACTCTAGGGTGGAGTTGACCCTCTTCTTTGTGATTGGAGGGAATGAAATGTTTGATCTCCTTCAATACATATTTCCTGTGGTCAAGAAATAACAAAAACACATCAGAAGTAAAGGTAGTCTCTCTTGATGAGGCCTTATTAGGAAATTGTATAAAAATATGCTAAAACATGCATGGAATCAATAAATTGCATAAAACTTGTTAGATATATGAAAAGCTTACAAATATTCCTTAAGAAATGTAAATAGAGGACATAACTATGTATCTAATGGTCTAATTATATAAAATGAAGCATGAAAGCATGAAAACTAGCCATTAATATCCTAATTACCATAATGTAAGCAACATTGATTAAAACCCTAAATCTACTAGTTAGAGTCTCTAAAAAGCTAATTAAATGATAATAAGCTTGATCTAACCTAGAAAACTAGTTTGCATAAAAGAAAACAAGGGGATTTCTTACCATTTTCTCACCACGGCTCTGATTAGTGGTCTTCACTGTTCACCATGGTTGACCATCATGACAGAGCTTTGAGTAGGTTTGCCCTCCAAATCAAGGCCTGATTCTTAGATCCATCTTGCCAAATTGATGGTCAAAGGTCACCTTGATATCCTCTGATAGGTTTGGTGGTTGTATTACTGAGATGGGCCTTCGTTTGATCGAATTGATGTTTCTTGGTGTTCTAGCTCCTTAGGGCATCCATGGCTTGATTCGTCATGATGCTTGGCAAGTAAATGGAAAAATGATATCTTAATGTACTTAGATGAGTAAAAAATTTGACAAGGCTTCACATATTAACTCTACAATGCTCCAAGATAATTTGCCCTAATTTTTAGGGATATTTATAGGATTACCCAAGGGCTAGGGGTGGCTTCATGGAGAAGACAAGATTAAGAAAGGGTGGTTAGGACAATTAGATTGAAAGCCTCTAGAATATTCTACCCTTTAACCACCTCATTATATAATCAATGGTTGTTCCAACTGATTTGGGGTTGAAATAAGGCCAACTGAACTTCAACACTGACCACGACTAACAAGCATGGTCAAGACTATAAATTATGGGTGTCAACAGCGATTAAGCTTGATTAGGCCAAGGAGCCCAAATTGAGTGGTTAGAACCACTTCTATATCTTGGAATCTATCCAAGATATTCCATATGGTCTTGTAGCATGTCCCATATGAGTAGTCGCCATCGACATGATATGTTTTAGGTGTCTACATATGCCCTTTTGCGATGCATTGTGATATTGAACAACACATGAGCAAAAATACACCACCTAAAATGATGATGAAGGTTGCATGATGATCATTAGTTTGATCAACATTAGATGCCCCAGGTCCTACAAAAGGACACGCATATTAGAATCATTGCTTTCAACTTGATGAAAGGCTTATATTTGAAAGTCTTGCACTCGTCATCAGACATTCAAATAACATCAATGCCAAGTAGGCTTTCACACCTATAAATCCAAAAGGAAGAGAGCTACAAACTAAACTATCATGCTTGTTATTTACCCCAAGAAAAGGGGTAATCTTATGATAGCTATTGATAATGATTCGTAAGACGAACATAATTTTGACAAGATTAAGGGATCTACAATCAAGGAATATTTTGTTGACTTTTATTATGATTAGAAATTATGACTACTCCCTCAAGCGATGAGTCAATGAGAGTAATGACAATGAATGAAGTGACGTATTTCTTAATCATGATGAATGATTTGAACTGACTTAGAATTTAGCATTTAATTACTTGGCAAGGCCTAGTTTAGCTATTATTACAACTACTAATAGTAATTGCACATTTCTATATTAAGGAGTGATCAGGCTATGATAGCCTTCTTAGGGAATCAAAATGATAGCAATTCCAATTAGGCTCATGTTGAATCCATTTGTCGATGATCTACTGAAAAGATGTCATAGGAGAAATGACATGAACACCTTGTTCCTGTGGAGCGGTCTAGCCTTGAAGGCCTTCTTCGATATTGAAAAGAAGAATATCAAATTAGTGATGATAATTTTACCTCAAATATCCTTATGGTTACTTATATTTTCAAATTACATGGAGTGCCAGTCGCTGCAACTGCAAAGTGTCTAGGGTAAATAACTGAATATGAGGCACATTTGGCTTTTGAATTATTAAATATTTTTTATAATTTTCAAATTTTTGAGCAATCATGGTGCTTGAGAATCACCAAATATGTTTAATTAATGGCTCTTATTGCAATTCTGGTCTGATAAGGATCAGTAATTTATCTTTTATGAACTCCTCCTGGTGGGGTTTGAGAGCATTAAATACCAATTGCTAACTGCACATGCTAGTAGTGGTACAAAATGTCAAATTGGGAGACCACAACTAAGGACCATGGGTGGAACACCCTAATTCGGGGACTGTAGTTGTCAGCTGCAGCCTGATGAAATTAGGAAAAGTATAAAATATTTCCCCCTTTTAAAATTTCATTATTTTTTGAAAGCAACTTGTGAAAGTGAGAGCTCTGAGAGGTGAAGTACCCAAATTCGATGCGAAAAGTTACTAAACTGAACATCTACCACCTCCTATCCTTCCTGATGGCAGACTAGCCATAGGCTTCAACCAACGAAGGCATAGGTGCAGACAAGGTAACTTGAAAATCGAGACCACACACTCATTATCAAATTTAAAATTAACCACACTAATTAATGGGTTAACAAATCACACTAAACTGTTGGTAACAAACCTCACCCTAGTTAGGATTAGTCTAGGTTAGATTAGGGGAGGGTTTAATTTTGGGTTTTTAGGGAAGGAATTGACCCTTAAAAGGTCAAATTACTTAACCATGGTTGGTAGACATGACTCCCAATTGGCATATTGGAGAGCTTTGGGATAGGAGGAGCAGGGTGTATAGGCCAGAGCTAGGGCTGATCCATGATACATATGTTACTTATGTATGTACCATTTTTGGTTTAAGGTCTGAGGACCTACACAACATATAGCCTAAGGGTGTTTTGATGTACCCCTCATGTACTCTTTTTACATATATTTATGTTGAGCAAGGTGCAGCAAAAGTATTGTCATTGTTGTCAACACAGACAGAAAGATCAATTGATGCAATGGACAGGAATTCATAGGTCAGTCAGAACAAGTACAGTGAATTTCCAGGAAGATAGAAGTGGCCCAGATTCAAAAAATCAAAGAAAAAGACAAGTAAGAAAACTGTCGCGATATCGCGACATGTTTTCTGTCACGATTTTGCGACATGGATGAGGAGAGAGAAGGCGCAAGCAAAATTGTCATGATTTCATGACATGGCCGAGGAGAGAGAAGGCACAAGCAAAATTGTCATGATTTCACGACATGGCCAAGGAGAGAGAAGGCATAAGAAAAATTGTCACGACATGGACGAGGAGAGAGAAGGCACAAGCAAAATTGTCATGATTTCACGACATGGACGAGGAGAGAGAAGGAACAAGCAAAATTGTCATGATTTCATGACATGGACGAGGAGAGAGAAGGCGCAAGGAAAATTGTGGCAATTTCATGACATGTTGTCAGAAAAGAAGGCAAGTAAGAAAACTGTCATGATTTCATGACATGTTTGGAGAAGAAGGCACAAGTAGAAAAACTATCACGATTTCGTGACATGTTTGAAGAAGAGGTTCAGGCAAAGAAAACTGTCATGATTTCGTGACATGTTCGAAGAGAAGGAGCTCGCAAAGAGAAAGTGTCACGATTTCATGACAGGTTCCAAGAGAAAGCGCTAAGGAGAGAAAGTGTCACGATTTCGCGATAGGTTCGAAGAGAAAGTGCCAAGGAGAGAAAGTGTCACGATTTCACGACAAGATCGAAGAGAAAGCGCCAAGGAGAGAAAGTGTCACGATTTCACGACAGGATCGAAGAGAAAGTGCCAAGGAGAGAAAGTGTCACGATTTCATGACATGATCGAAGAGAAAGTGCCAAGGAGAGAAAGTGTCACGATTTCGTGATAGGATCGAAGAGAAAGTTTCAAGGAGAGAAAGTGTTGCGATTTCATGACAGGATCGAAGAGAAGGCACAAGGCAGAGAAAGATGTCACGATTTCGCGACATGTTCCATTTTCGTGGGCGAAAGGCAAAAAAGGCACAAGGCAAAGAAAGATGTCATGATTTCGTGACATGTTCCATTTTCATGGGCAAAAGGCAGAGAATGCACAAGGCGAGAAAGATGTCATGATTTCATGACATGTCCCGTTTTCTAGGGGTTGCAGAGAAGAGTGTACGAGAAGAGAAAGATGTCACGATTTCGTGACATGTTCTATTTTCGCTAGAGCAAGCCAAGAAGAGTAGCGAGAAGGTGAAAGTGTCACGATTTCATGACATGTCTGGTTTTCGCTAGAGCAAGCCAAGTAGAGTGTACGAAAGTGAAAAGTGTCATGATTTTGTGACATGTCTGGTTTTCGCAGGTGCAAGCCAAGAAGTGGACAAGGAGGCAGAAAATATCACGATTTTGTGACATGTTGTGTTTTCGTGGGTGCAAGCTGAATAATGAGACAAGGAGGCAAACTATCACGATATCGTGACATGTTATGTTTTCGCGATCAACTGCCAAGAAAAGTCAAAGAGGCAGAAGTGTCACGATATTGTGACATGTCATAGTTGGTAAAAGTCAAGTAAAGTTAACTGGAGTTAAACGATAGTTAAAGGGCGATTGATAGAGGAAAATCACGCGAGCCAATATTAGAAGAGTTAACTGAAGTCAGTGCAATAGTTAAAGGTGTAGTTACTAATAGAAATCATGCAGCTAAAAGAAGAACAGTGATATGAAGTAATTATAGCAGTTACAGGGACAGTTACACTGACAGTAAACAAAAGTCATTACTGCAGTGACAGAGGCCATTATAAAGAAATTTCATGCAAGGGTGGTTACTGAAAGTCGTCAGAAGAAGACCAAGTGTCGAAAAGAGAAACGTTTCAAAGAATCGTTCTATTAATAAGATTGCATGGGAGAATAAAGAAGTCGTTACTATTAATAAGTTGCATGCAAAAATATAGAAGTTAAAAATAGAAAGAGAAAAAGGTTATAAAAGAAGGTTTGTATGAAGAATTAATTTTGAGTGTGAGGAGAAAGAGCAGCGTACTGCTGATAGTGAGAATTTGCTGTGAAAAGAGGGTTAGAAGAGGGCCGAGAGAGAGATAAGCAGAGCCGTGAGAGCGTGCAGAGTTTAATCAAGTTTAATTAATTGCAGACCAGTCAGGGTCATGAAAACAGCGAAGGCATTTTTATGTCACTGAATTAAATCAGAATTGTAGTCCAAGTTGGTGCTTGGCATTAGGGGTTGGTGCTCCTATCTGTTGCAGCAGAAAAATAAGGGGTTGGTGCTCCTTCTAGTGGGTGCTGGTAAAGTGTTTGTAAAATTGGTGTTTTGCAAAGGCTGGATTTGGATTGAAGTCCAAGCAGTCATTTTTGAGGAGTAGCCAAATTGGTGAACCTCGTTACATTGTGTGTTGTGGTGTGCTCTCTTGTGATTATTGCTTTATCTATTTTTCTAGTTCTCTTTGTTTCAGTTTTAAGAATTGCAGATCAGATTTTTAGCTACACTGATTCACCCCCCTCTCGGTGTCATTGTGAGAATATCAATTGGTATCAGAGCTAGGTTCCTGAACAAGCTTAATCAGCTAAGGTGATCTTGGAAGGAACACAATGGCAGGTAGTGAAGGATTCTCATCAAACAAAGCTCCTTTGTTCAATGGAACTAATTACTCATTCTGGAGACTCAGGATGCAGACATATCTGAGTGCTTTAGGATACGACATTTGGGAGTCAGTAGAAAGTGGATACACAGCACCCGCTACTCCTCCAACAGATACTGTCGAGAAGAAAAAGTTTGAGAATAACTCCAAAGCAAAGAATGCCATAATGTGTGGGCTAGTAGACAGTGAACTGATAAGGGTCATGAGCTGTAAATCGACAAAAGACATATGGGACAAACTGAAGAGCATCCATGAAGGAGACAACAAGATCAAGGAAGCCAAACTACAAACTCATCGAGCTCAGTTCGAGGCATTACAAATGAATGATGAAGAGAACATAGAGACCTATATGCTGAGAGTCAATGGAATCATTAATGCTATCAGAGGACTCGACGAAGAAATCGAAGATGCGGTTGTCATGAAAAAGGTACTTAGAACTCTTCACAAAAGATTTAATTCTAAAGTTTCTGCAATAGAAGAGGCTAAAGATCTAAATAATTTTAGCATGGATGAGATGCATGGCTCTTTGACTGCATATGAAATGAGAATAGGACAAACTAAGCCTATAGACAAAGAAGCTGCTTTTAAAGCACACAAGAATACAAAAGCTGAACAAGAATCTGAGGATGAAGAGACATCGGATGAAACTGAAGCCAACTTTGTTCGGAAACTTACAAAGGGAAAAGGAAAGTATAGAGGAAAGTTACCATTTAAGTGTTTCAATTGTGGAGGGGTCGGTCACTTTGCAGCTAAGTGTCCAATAAATGAGAAAACCAAAAGTAATGAAGGGTCACACCAAGAAAGAAGTGACTGGAAGAAGAAACCAAATTTTAGGAAAAGCAACTTCAAAAAGAAAAGTTTCATATCAAAGAATGTCAGCTCTTCTGAAGATAGCTCAGGTGAAGATTCTGAAGAAGAAACAGGTGAAGCTCTGTTCATGGCATTTGAAGAAGCAAAAATAGAAGAAAAATAGGAAGGTGACACAAAAAGTAAGGATGAGGCTGAAGTATATCTGGAAGGAGAGTTGGTTGCTGCTCTTAAAGAGTTGAGTACAGAAAGGAAGAAGAATAAAAAGGTCTCAAGAAAGCTTGAGGATGCGAATGACATAATAAGCAGTTTGAAAGTACAGACAAAAGAATTTAAGAAAATGTCTGAAGAACTTGAAGTACAATTAACCATGAGAATAGATGAGTGCAGCAAACTAGAAGAAGAGATTGTTGTTTTAAGAATGCGGCTAGAAGAAAAGAATCAAAAATTGAGTTGCTATCACAAACTTGAAGGAAGTTCTGCAAAGCTTGAAAAGATTATAAATAGTCAGAGGTCTACAGACATCAAGTTTGGCTTGGGGTTTGTCGAAGGAGAATCATCAAGTGGATCAAAGGCCATAACTATAGAACCAGTAAAGAAAGAGGATAAGATCAAGGTTGACCAAAGAAAAATGAATCTTGCAAAAGAAAGCAACAATGCCAGGCACGAGAAGACTGTTGACAATGAGGGATTCACAAAAGTCATACATCAAAGGAGAAGAAAATTTGTGGCTCCTACTACAAATTGGCAAAGACCAACTCCCAGGTTCAATCATTCCTTTTCTGGTTATTGTTTTAAATGCAATACTTACGGTCATAAGATTTTAGACTGCATTTATAATATAGGACAAAGAAATTTTACTAGTAGAAATGTCTTTGCACCCTTGATGGATTATGCAGTAGAATGTTATAACTGTCATAACTTTGGTCACATTGCAAGAAACTGTAGAAGCACATATGCAGCAAATAAATATCAGGGAAGAAGAACTCAACCAAATAGTTTAAGGCAAAACAAAAAATTCCTAGATAAACATGCACAGGCCACTGACAAAGAAAAGTCTAAACAAGTGACCAAAACTACAGTCAAATCAGAATGGAAAGAAAAAGAGCAACTCAAGGAAGAAAAGGAATCATTGATTGTACAGACAACATTCAAAGCACAGAACAAATCTGCACCATGGATATTGGATAGTGGATGCTCCAGTCACATGACAGGAGATAAACAAAAATTTGAAAAGCTTCAGAAATATGAAGGGGGCTCGGTAAAGTTTGGAAATAATGATGGAGCCAAGATAGTTGGCAAAGGATCAGTCAAGATAAATGATGGAAAGATCAGTTCCAAAGAAGTTATGTTTGTGATTGGTTTGAAACACAACTTACTGAGTGTAAGTCAAATCTGTGACAGAGGTCATGAAGTCACTTTTAAGAAGCAAGGCTATGAAGTCAAAAAAGCCCACAGTGGGAAGCTGATAGCTAATGGATCAAGGACTTCTAGAAATCTATATACTCTCTCAAAAACTTTAGAAGGAGCATGCTTGATTGGACAGGAAGATGAAAATTGGCTGTGGCACAAGAGGCTCGATCATATTAGCTTTGACAATCTGGTAAAAATAAGCTCTAAAAGAGTAGTAAGAGATATACCTACCATTGGCAAACCAGTAAATAGCATCTGTGCTTCATGCCAAAAAGGGAAGCAAACTAGATCCACATTTAAAGCAAAGGAATACTTCACCAGCAAACCTTTAGAGATAATACATACTGATTTGTGTGGACCTATGAGAACACAAAGCATAAATGGTGACAAATACTTTATGCTGTTCATAGATGACTTCTCCAGGATGACATGGGTACTATTTTTAAAGCTTAAATCAGATGCCTTTGAGATGTTCAAGATTTTTAAAAAATAGGTTGAGAATCAAACTGGAAAAAGAATTAAATGCCTAAGATCAGACAGAGGAGGAGAGTTTATTTCAGAAGAGTTTGCAGAGTACTATCAAAAATATGGGATCAAAAGACAGTTTTCAGCAGCAAGGACACCTCAATAGAATGGTGTTGTTGAAAGGAAGAACAGGACTGTGCAAGAAATGGCACGGACAATGTTGGTTGAGAACAAAATAGCTGACAGATTTTGGAAAGAGGCAGTTCATACTACAGTTTACATTCAAAACAGGTGCATGTTAAGGACACATGAAAGCAAAACACCTTATGAGTTGTGGTTCGACAGGAAAGCAACAACAAGATACTTCAAAGTGTTCGGCAGCAAGTGTTATATCAAACGAACTGAAGATAATCTCGGTAAGTTCGAAGATAGAGCTGACGAAGGTATTTTTCTCGGCTACTCAACAAAAAGCAAAGCCTACACATGTTACAACAAGCGGCTAAAGAAAATTATTGAGAGTGTTGATGTTAAAGTTGATGAAGGTAGAGAACGAGAAGTTACGTATCAAGAAAACTACCCTATTTATGAAGAAGTCATTGAAGGTGATGAAGGAATGGAAATAGAAGAAAATCAAAAAATTGACCCAGCTGATTTAAGAATTGACTCAGAAGAAGAAGAGAACAAGAAATTCAAAATAGGCAGCTGGCAAAAAAATCATCCCAGAGAACAGATTATTGGGGACCCAACAGTTGGTATTCAGACAAGAAGAGCAGTAATACGGAACTACTCTCTATTATCCAGCATTGAACCCAAAAATATTGCTGAAGCCAGCATAGATGAAAGTTGGATGAAGGCAATTAATGAAGAACTAGATCAGATTGAGAAAAACAAAACCTGGGAATTAGTACCATGACCAACAAATAAAAACATAATCGGTACTAAATGGATTTTTTGAAATAAATTAAATGAAGACGGACAGGTTGTCAAAAATAAGGCAAGATTGGTCTGTAAAGGCTATGCTCAGGTTGAAGGCATTGATTTTGAGGAAACCTTTGCACCAGTAGCCAGACTAGAGGCAATCAGAATGTTTCTGGCTTTAGCAGTCCATAAAAATTTCAAAGTATATCAAATGGACGTAAAATCAGCATTTTTGAATGGAAAACTGGAAGAAGAGGTGTACATTGAACAACCCGATGGCTTCCAACTCGGTGACAATCCTGATTTTGTTTGCAGGTTAAAGAAAGCATTGTATGGACTGAAACAGGCACCCAGAGCATGGTATGCAAGGCTGGATAACTATCTTATTAAACAGGGGTTCAAGAAAGGTATGGTGGACAACAATTTATATATCAAAATAGAGAATGGCCAGCTTATTGTACTTGTTGTTTATGTAGATGATATAATATTTGGCAACAACATGGATGAATATTGTAGAGACATAGCAAATAAAATGAAGACAAAATTTGAGATGTCAATGATTGGTGAACTTTCTTATTTTCTCGGACCGCAAGTCAATCAAAGTGAAAAGGGCATTTTTATCTCTCAAGTAAAATATGTGAAAGAAATGCTGAAAAAGTTCACAATGGAGGATAGTAAACCTGTCAGCACTCCCATGACAACAGGTTGCAAGTTGAGCAAGGATGACAAATCTCCAGATGTAGATCAAACAATGTACAGGTCTATGATTGGAAGCCTGCTGTATTTGATAGCCACTAGACCAGATATATTACAGGCAATATGCATGGTTGCAAGATTTCAGGCTAGTCCCAAAGAGACTCATGTGACAGCTGTAAAGAGGATTTTTAGGTACCTCAAGGGTACTATGGAGTATGGGTTGTGGTACCCAAAAGGTAAGGACTTCACTCTTATTGCATATTCTAATGCAGATTGGGCAGGATGTATTGATGACAGAAAGAGTACCAGTGGAGGAGCATTTTATCTTGGAGACAGGTTGGTAGCATGGCACAACAAGAAACAAGAATCAGTCTCTCTATCCACAGCAGAGGCAGAATACATTGCAGCAACAACATGCTGTACACAGATATTATGGATGAGACAAACACCTGAAAGATCTTGGTATTCACTTCAAAGAGCCAATTTCAGTTAAATGTGATAACACCAGTGCTATAAACATATCAAAGAATCCGGTTATGCATTCTCGAACCAAACATATTGCAATCCGGTATCACTTCTTGAAGGATAAAGTTGCGGAAGGTGAGGTCAAATTGGATTTTGTTCCAACTACAGAGCAAGTAGCAGATATATTCACAAAACCATTGCCAAAGGAAGTTTTTGAGTACCTTCGAAGTAAGTTGGGAGTAGTCACATTTCACAAGAACTGACTATCAATTGGGATCACATTCTCAGGGGGAGTATTTATGCCTATGTTTATAGTTTTGCTCATATTCATGATTTTTGCTAACTATAACAATGTGTATCTGAGAATGTTGTGCATAGACTCAGGGGGAGTCTACAGCAACCCTTTGGTATTATTGTCAAAGGGGGAGAAGAATTACAGGAGAGTGCATGAGTGTTGCCAACAATTCCAAAGGGGGAGATTGTTGAGCAAGGTGCAGCAAAAGTATTGTCATTGTTGTCAACACAGACAGAAAGATCAGTTGATGTAGTGGACAGGAGTTCAGAGGTCAGTCAGAATAGGTACAGTGAATTTCTAAGAAGACAGAAGTGGCCCAGTTTCTGAAAATCAAAGAAAAAGACAAGTAAGAAAACTGTCACGATATCGCGACATGTTTTCTGTCGTGATTTCGTGACATGGACGAGGAGAGAGAAGGCGCAAGAAAAATTGTCACGATTTTGTGACATGGCTAAGGAGAGAGAAGGCACAAGCAAAATTGTCATGATTTCGTGACATGGACGAGGAGAGAGAAGGCGCAAGCAAAATTGTCATGATTTCGCGACATGGATGAGGAGAGAGAAGGCACAAGCAAAATTGTCGCGATTTCGTGACATGGACGAGGAGAGAGAAGGCACAAGTAAAATTGTCATGATTTCGTGACATGTTGTCAGAAAAGAAGGCAAGTAAGAAAATTGTCATGATTTTGTGACATGTTTGGAGAAAAGGCACAAGTAGAAAAACTGTCGCAATTTCGTGACATGTTTGAAAAAGAGGTTCAGGCAAAGAAAACTATCGCGATTTCGTGACATGCTCGAAGAGAAGGAGCTCGCAAAGAGAAAGTGTCACGATTTCATGACAGGTTCCAAGAGAAAGTGCCAAGGAGAGAAAGTGTCACGATTTCATGACAGGTTCGAAGAGAAAGTGCCAAGGAGAGAAAGTGTCACGATTTCACGATAGGTTCGAAGAGAAAGCGCCAAGGAGAGAAAGTGTCACGATTTCATGACAGGATCGAAGAGAAAGCGCCAAGGAGAGAAAGTGTCACGATTTCGTGACAGGATCGAAGAGAAAGTGCCAAGGAGAGAAAGATGTCATGATTTCATGACAGGATCGAAGCAAAAGGCACAAGGAGAGAAAGATGTCACGATTTCATGACATGTTCCGTTTTCATGGCCAAAGGCAGAAAAGGCACAAGGCAGAGAAAGATGTCACGATTTCGTGACATGTTCCATTTTTGCGGGCAAAAGGCAGAAGAAGGCACAAGGCGAAAGATGTCATGATTTTGCGACATGTCAGGTTTTCGTTGGGGTTTGCAGAGAATAGTGTACGGAAGAGAAAGATGTCACGATTTTGCGACATGTTCTGTTTTCGCTAGAGCAAGCCAAGAAGAGTAGCGAGAAGGCAAAAGTGTCACGATTTCGTGACATGTTTGGTTTTCGCTAGAGCAAGCCAAGTAGAGTGTACGAAAGCGAATAGTGTCACGATTTTGCGACATGTCTAGTTTTCGTTGGTGCAAGCCAAGAAGTGGACAAGGAGGCAAAAACTATCACGATTTTGTGACATGTTGTGTTTTCGTGGGTGCAAGCCGAATAATGAGACAAGGAGGAAAAACTGTCATGATATTGTGACATGTTATGTTTTCGTGGTCAACTACCAAGAAAAAGTCAAAGGGGCAAAAATGTCATGATATCGTGACATGTCATAGTTTCGTAGGTAAAAGCCGAAGTAAAGTTAACTAGAGGTAAATGATAGTTACAGATGCAGTTGCATAGGAAAATCATGCAGCAAATATTAGAAGAGTTAACTGAAGTCAGTGCAATAGTTAAAGGTGTAGTGATCGATAGAAATCATGCAGCTAAAAGAAGAATAGTGATTTGAAGTAATTACAGTAGTTAAGTAGAAGCAAAATTGCATGCATAGAAAAGAAATGAAGTCATTATCGCAATGACAGGATCATTATAAAGAAATTTCATGCAAGTGGTGGTTACCGAAAATCATCGAAGAAGACCAAGTGAATCGACATGAGAAACGTGTTCAAAGAATGCCATTCATATTAATAAGATTGCATGGGAGAATAAAGAAGTCGTTACTATTAATAAGCTGCATGCGAAAATATAGAAGTTAAAAATAGAAAAAGAAAACGGTTATAAAAGAATGTTTGTATGAAGAATCAATGCTGAGATCCGTGCATGAGGAGAAAGAGCAGCGTGCTACTGATAGTGAGAATTTGCTACGAAAAGAGGGTTAGAAGAGGGCTGAGAGAGAGATAAGCAGAGCCGTGAGAGCGTGCAGAGTTTAATCTAGTTTAATTAATTGTAGACCAGTCAGGGTCATGAAAATAGCGAAGGCATTTTTATGTCACTAAATTAAATCAGAATTGCAGTCCAAGTTGGTGCTTGGCATTAGGGGTTGGTGCTCCTATCTGTTGCAGCAGAAAAACAAGGGGTTGGTGCTCCTTCCAGTGGGTGCTGGTAAAGTGATTGTAAAATTGGTGTTTTGCAAAGGCTAGATTTGGATTGAAGTCCAAGCAGTCATTTTTGAGGAGTAGCCAAATTGGTGAACCTCGTTACATTGTGTGTTGTGGTGTGCTCTCTTGTGATTATTGCTTTATCTATTTTTCTAGTTCTCTTTGTTTTAGTTTTAAGAATTGCAGATCAGATTTTTAGCTACACTGATTCACCCCCCCTCTCAGTGTCATTGTGAGAATATCAATTTATATGATATGGATAATTTTTGGCTCATTATGTGTACTTGTCTATTTTTTTGATTTTATGTTTATGTTATGCACATGGATGCAAATGCTTATATTGATTTGATTATATATGATGTGATGTATGATTAGATGTAGTGATCAAGATGCATAGATGTACTACTTATGATGGATGCATATGGATGTGATTTTTACGTTAAATGCACATTTGATTTACTTTATTGTATGCATTTAATTTATGATGATGTTATGATATGATAATGCAATGTATGGTAATGCACTATGTACATGATCATGATCTAATGTAAATGAACCTGTATGCTTTAATCACTTAAAACATAAGGAATGAATGCAATATATGTTTAATAATCTAATGGATGACACCACAAAATGTATAATAATCATGAAACATAATTGGTAATCCTTATAAAAGAATTAATCAATTAATCACCCATATATGAAATGAGATGATATGATCATGATGTAATGAGTTAATGGATGAAATGAATGATTTAATGTCTTATTGTAAAATTTTATAAATTAAAAGGTATGCACAACATAGTCAGTGGTTGTCTAAATACCATTGTTAATATTCATCCGATATCTATCCTATATTGTAAATGCCTCGTAATAAACAAAATTCCCATAAAAGGGCTTTGATATTTGATGATTTGACGATATAGTTGCTATTTAGGGAATTTTTAAGGTTTTCCATGAGACTCAAACACCCTAGTAGACTTCTCAAAAATTGCATACTAACTATGCAAGAATTTTGTTGGACAAAGCTTTTGTAAAGAAAGACCCAACTGTTCATTACCCCTGTGTGTGCATGTGAGTATATTTAGATAAAACATAAGAATTTCCTCAGATGTCAAGTAGGAATATTTCAACCCATTTCTAAGATCAGGGGTACTCAAATGTTCATCTCATCCTAGTTTCAAACTTGATTGGACTAGACCACTAGGCAACCCTAGGCACCTAAAGCTAGCTCATATTGCAAATTGCTAAGGACTACCCCATCAATGTCAAGTAGGAATATTTCAACCCATTGCTGAGATTGAGGATCATCCAATAAAACTATATCTCCGAAAGTAGACGAGACTATTTCAACCCATTGCTATGATTGGGGATAATTCTATGGTTTTGAATAGTAAATATTCCAGGGATTCAAGTTCTCACCATTATTTTCTTCACATTTACTGGGATACTTGATCATGTGTAGTGATAAAAATCATTGTTTAAAAATTAATTTTATTTTTTTAGTGATGAAAATCATTGTTTACTTTTGTTGTTTGAGCAAGGGATTTTCTTTGAATAATGAAAAGTAAGGGCTTATTTATTTTACTTATTTTAGTAAGTAATGGAATGTATGGGTAGGGTAAAATCTTGTCCTTTTTCTAATGTCCACCACTCTAGACTGTAACACTTTACAAGATGAATAGGTAATGAAACCTATTGCCCTAGACACCTAGGACCACTTTCGTAGGTTTCATCCTCCCTTATCTTAGTTAGGACATTTTAATGTGTTGATTATTTATGGAATACTGATATGCCAAGTGCAATCACAACTATACCTCATCTACAAAATCAAATCAAGCTTTCTACAACATCTAAATTGAACAATAGGTATGGCTAAGTGACCGAAAAACCCTAGTATATTTCTTATAGCAACTGGTGTTGTGTTGAAAAACACAATTACTCACATGGATGATGGATTATAATAATGCATAGGCACATGATTGAAACATAAACATGGTGTCATTTGTAATACTGAAAACACATTCCATTCTAATATGGATGAAATGAATTAAAATGCCTAAATGCCATGCAATTAATATGAATGCACATGCAACTAAACATGCATAATGCAATTTTTTTAGAAATTTTATGCTTTACCAATTTTTTTGGATTTTATTGCATTTTACTTTTTATGGATTTTGAGATTTTAAGTTTGACCAAACAATGAGGAAATGCCTTTGGAGCCTTTATGGGTGAACAAATAGCTTAATAAGTGCCTTTTGGAGCCTTTGGGTTGACCAAGCAGTTTTTCAAAAACCCTTGGAGATTTTGGGGATGACCAAATGACCTTTAAGAGTCTCTGGAGCCTTTAGGTTTTGACCAAACCACTTACGGGAATGTCTAGGGCCTTTGAATTGACCAAGTGGTTTTTTAGAAACCCTTTGGGATTTTGGGGTGACCAAAGGGCTTATGAATTCCTTTGGAGATTTTAAGGATGACTGAGCGATTTCAAGAAAACCCTCAGAGCTTTTGTATTGACCAAAGGGCTTACAAGCACCTTTAGGGCCTTTTGGGATGACCAAAGGGCTTTACAGGCACCTTTGGGGATTTTAGGGATGACCAAAGGGCTTTACAGGCACATTTGGGGCTTTTTACTGACTTGACCAAGCAGTTTTAGGAACCCTTGGTGCCTTTTGGATTGACTAAAGGGCTTATGGGCACATTTGGAGCCTTTAAGGATGACCGAGCAGTTTCAAGAAAATCCTCAAAGCTTTTGTATTGACCAAAGGGCTTATAGGCACCTTTGGGACCTTTTGGGATGACCAAGCAATTTTTTCAAAACTCTTGGTGCCTTTGATTGACATGACCAAGTGGCTTTAAGAACCCTTGGTGCATTTTACTAACATGACCAAGCAATTTTAGGAACCCTTGGGGCTTTTTGGGATGACCAAGTGGTTTTAAGAAAACCCTAGGGGCCTTTTTGGATTGACCAAAGGGCTTACAGATGCCTTTGGAGTCTTTTGATATGCTCTCAAGCATAGAACACCTTAATATGGATGATTTTGATAGGTTCAGACTCTTCAACACCCTCAAGTGATGTTAGGTGATAGGTAACAGGTCTAATATTTTTAGAGATGATGTAAGGACCTAACCAATTTATCATGAATTTATCTCACATGTCTGGAAGCAAATTCAAGTTCTATTGGTTCTATTTTAGAACAATATCCACAACTTCAAAGTATCTCATATGGACTTTGTTATTGTCATCTTATTTTTATTCGCTCTTGATAAACGCAGAGATTCTCAAGAGCATTCACACGATGTTCATAAAGCAACATCAGTTGGTCTAGGTGAGCTTGACGTATGATGTCATCATCAATGAACTCTTTCAATACGACGTGTAAGGTTGGAATTTCCAACTCTAAGGTCATAATGGCCTCAGTATCATATACTAGTGAAACTGGTGTTGCCCCAGTAGACATCCGAATTCTAGTCCTATAAGCCCATAATGCTAGGGGTAGTTGGATATGCCACTATTTGTGGTTTTCATGAATCGTATTTTTTAGGATAGCCACCACTATATTATTTGTATCTTTAGTTTATCCATTTTCTTGCGGATAATATGGAGTTGAAAAACTATGTTTAATGCGATACTTAGACATTAAAGCCCTCACAGTTTTATTCTTAAAAGTTCTCTTATCCAAAATTATTTTAGATGGAATCCCAAAATGATATATGATATGCTTGAGTATAAACTCCACTATGCACATTCCAGTTATCGTTGTTAAGGGTATTGCTTCCACCCATTTAGTGAAATACTCAATAGTCATGATAATAAATTTATGTCAGCCCGATGACAAGAGAGAGATCTTACCGAGAGATCTAATCCCCACTAAGAAAATGGCCAAGTCGTTTGAATGGGCTATAAGGCCTATGATGGAAAATGCATAAGATTGGCATGATGCTGACATTTGATGCATAAGGCCTATACACATTTGATTTCCTAATAATGGTCCAATAGTAACCCATGTGAAGGATGCACTTGACGATGGCCATGCCACTAAAATGACCATCGCATGTACCGTCATGAGCTTGTAAAATTTTCCAATATGACTCTTGGGAATCTAGACAACAAAGGAGAACTCCATCGTAACTTTATAGGTACATAATGTCTCCTAAAAAGATATATTTTGTCACTTTCTATTTGAATGTGCATTTTGTGGCACACGATAATCCCTGTGGGATTAAACCAAGCTTTAGGAAATCTTGGATTTGTGACATCCATTTTTGATAAGCCTCAAATTTGACTACCAAGATGACTTTCTCCCCCTACATATCTACATGCATGAATGCAGAATGGGAAACAACCTTATGGTGAATGGTAGTACCACTGCCTATGGGACTCTACAAGGTCAATGACCCTAAGGTACCTTCTTGAGAAAATATTTAGCTTTGTAGAACCATTCAGCTCTTGGTTCCACATGAATCATGTTGATAGATTATTTATTATTAAAATATTCATGCTACACTGTAGGATGTGAGAGTTTTTTTAACATGAATGGTAGTAAAATTTGCAGAGGGATTATGAGGGATTAAGGATCCCAAATACACCATGGTATCTATAAATCTATTTAAAAAATGAGGGATTGAATCGATGCCATACCATTCTAGCTTTGCTAAATATGTATCAATAAGATCTTTGTAGGTCTTTAGAATTGGACACCTACATTTAAATAACCATTTCACTTGATTTACTATGATAAGGGAGTCACAAAATATGTTTAATCTCTTAATGTTCATGGCAATAGCTATTTGGAGGCCCAGGATTAGGGCTTTGTATTTAGTGTTATTATTGGTGCAATGAAAATCCAATTATAACAACAAGGGAATTAGAGCTCCTTGTGGCATGAAAAATATTATTCATGTATCACCCCCTTGCTCACACTTCGAACCATCAAATAACAAGGTCATATCAGCATTGTTTTCTAGTTCTTCAAGTTCAGGAGCTTCTGATACGATAAAGACTGCATCATCCAAAATCTCAATGGTAAGAGGTATATTGTTCATAAGTGGTGCCTCTACCAACTGATCAACTATGACTTATACCTTGATGGAATTTTGTCTAATGAACTCTAGATTGAATTCTATCAATAGCATGATCCAATTTGTAGTACGTGTATTATGATACATCTTGTTCATCATATACTGTAAAGGATTTTTTTTTGAAATAACATACATTGTATGACTCAGCATATAATGCCACAATTTCTTGGTAGCAAACACCACAACTAAACATAGCTTTTCGACATATGTATATCCTAGATCGTAACTCACCAAAGTCTGGCTAAGATAATATATGGCTTGTTCTTTATCTAATGCATTTTTTTGGGCTAACATGGTTCCTAGTGCAAAGTCAGTCATCGATATATATAGCAGGAAAGGCACATCAGGCCTTGGTGGAGCTAGTACTGGTGGCATCACCAGGTATTGGTTAATGTTAGCAAAGGCTTTTTGACAGTCCATATCCCAATTAAATGGGATCCCCTTGTGTAGTAGCCAATTCATGGATCAACATTTATCTGATAACTGCAAAATAAATCACTTTATGGACATTACTTTACCCTATAGGCTTCTTAATTCTCTGATATTCCTTGGGGGAGGCATTTCTAAAATAGCCCTAACCTTTGATAGATTGACCTCAATTCCTCGCTTGGAAATTATGAATCCTAAGAGCTTTCCTGAAGTTATGTCAAAAACGTACTTGTTAGGATTCAACCTGACATTATGCTCAATCAGGTGGTCAAAAACTTTTCTCATGACCTCAACATGCTCTACTCGTATGAGTGACTTAGCCAATAAGTCATTGATATAATCTTCTAATATCTTATGCATGTAGTCATGAAATACGTATGTCATAGCCCACTGATAGGTGGCATGAGAATTTTTGAGACTGAATGGTATAACTTTGTAATAGAATGTTCTCCATGGTGTGGTAAACGTGGTTTTATGCTGGTCTTCAGGTTTAATCCAACTTTGGTTGTAACCAGAAAAATCATCCATTAAGGAGAGCATCTCATGAATCGCACTTGAATCTATGAGAGTATCTATGTTTGACAATTGGAATGAATCCTTAGGTGTTGCCTTATTGAGGTCTCTAAAATCCATAAAAATATGGATCCTTCCATAAGGTTTTCCTACAAGCACCATGTTTGATACCCATTTCAGATAGTCGATGGAAACGACAAAATATACATCCAATAGCTTTTACAAATCATCCTTGACCATTAAAGTGATTGTTGGGTGCATATTCCTAAGCTTCTACCTAACTGGCTTCTTAGTGGAATATAGTGAAAGGTTATGCGTAACCAATTTTTGATCTAAACCCAACATGTCTTTGTAAGTCCAAGCAAAAAGCGTAGGTCTCTCTTCCAGTAGAGGGATGAGAATGTCTCGCTCCTTGGGAGTTAAAATTTCTTTGAATTTAACATTCTTTGGATTAGTGGGATTGTCACTGATATCCACTTCAAGGGTTTCCTCTACTGATATGTGGAATCCCTCCTCAATCTAGTGAGGTGTAGAAATCAAAGTGATGTCATCAGATGGGTTTACGGGTCCTGCATCGAAAGCCTCCACTACATTATAGACATAATATACATAGTTTGGCATAAAATGAAATGGTTGCAACATTTCTTCATTAGGTAAGAAATGTTCCAGTGTGATCCCAATCAATAGCATCTACATTACGATACAACGGTTTGGATGGATCAGTTGGATTGCAGAGTGGAGTGGTCAAATCAATGGAGACCATGTTGATGGAATGGAATTGGTCTCCAGGACCATGTGGACAAACCTATACATGATGGATGCAAATTTTATACCCAAGATCTAGCTCTCATGATATAGTTATGAATGGATCCTCTCTATGCGCTATCGATATGATTGAATCTTCCCTATGCACCATTTAAAAAAAAAGATCATTTGGATTAAGGAGCTCCATGTAAGTCGGTGGAGGAGGATTAACCAAACAATAAATTTGATCCAGGGTCGATCGTCTCTCCCTCAAGCTGGTGATAGACCTCCTCTATATCAATGGGTTTATGATGGTGATGTAAATAGTGAGGTCCAATGTAGGCCCTCTCTGTCTCATATTCATAGTCACTATCAAAAAACCACAATATTTCATTCACCCCCATAGGAATGGGATGCTCTAGAAAATGTGGCCCCATATAGGTTATCTCTTGATCACTATCATCATTTTCTAGTAAAACCAAGTACAAATGTCACAAATATGTAGGTCCTGCATGGATTGGCTCAACTTCATCCTTAGATTGATCATTGGGCAAGGAATCATTGTCATATCCTAAAATGTAGCTTGGTCCACCTATCTTGAAAATGGACTGTACTATGTCCTCATCAAAATGCTCTTCCAACTTAGAATCTATTGCCATGATAGCATTTTTCTCTTGCATGATTATGTTGTCAGCCTCATCAATATTAATAAACGATACTAGTAGATTATTCCTCTAGAATCTTGAAGGATTTGGATGATAAGGATTAAAATATACATTGTCACCCAGACTAAGGTACAGGCAGTCTAAAGATGCCACAAGTAAATCATCCTAGCCTTGTACTTGTAGTACCAATCCAAATCTATCAATTGCTAACTGATATTGTGGTAGAAATTAAATTTTGTATCCTTGCTCAAAAATACTGAGGCCATACCCATGCCAATGGCATTGCTCAAAAATACGCATGGAGTATTCCAGATTAGACAGATAATAAACATTTATGGCAAAATATTCATCGTCTTCATCCATGGGTATATGAGAAGGTAGTTGGTCAAGCCCTCTAGAGATGAAGTTCATCTGGTCAGGTAGTACCCCTAGTGGTACCACTAATCCTACACGAAAGTGATGAGCATGAGGTCAGACCATATCTTATGTAGTTTCAATTATTGGATCAAACATGATGTTCTACACAATGTATTCACCCAAGCCTATATTGGCTAGATGAATGATCACCTGTGGTGTGGATGACCCTACTAATGATGTTGGTGATGTAGGCTGAGGTACCTCCTCGACTTTGTCTTGGGTGTCCTCCACTTCCATGGGCATAGAAGCCTCATTGGCAACTAGTTTAGACAAATGCTTTCTTTCTTTCTCGCCCATTTTTACCTTTATTCTTTCATCCCGAAGCATTATTTATGCAATCCATCTTAGGGAAGTTACAGTCATGTGATTTGATATGTGTGATGCATATATCAATGGTTTGGAACACACTTTCAGTTTACCTCCTAGATTATTGATCGAAAATGTGGGTCGAACATCCAGGTGCATTGAAGGGAGTACAAAACCCCCCAAAAAATTTGCTAGGTTCACAAATTTGAATGGTTCTTCATTAGGAGGCACCATGTGAACCTGTACCTCATGAATATACTTCACACATTGATGCAGTATGGAAGGGACACATCATATTGCATGGTGCCTTCAATCACGTGACACATCACAAGGATGGTATTTAGTCCCACCTAAATAGGTAAGACTATTGTGCCAATAGTCGAGTATAGTGCATCGTTAAACTCTCTCAACATGAATGTAGTTGGCACAATGTGTGATTTCAATAGCTTAATATGAGTCAATGCCTTGGTCCTAATAATGTTGATTGATAAACCAGTGTCGATCAAGACCCTTTTGAATGGTATGTGATTTACAAACGCAATAATATGCAATGGTGGGTCAGCCGTATTAGTAGGAACCATCTTAATTTCATGCTCATAGAATTGAATGATGGTTTCCTGACACTGTTGTACATGTACGACAAAATTGGTGAATTCTTGAGCATCTTGGAACTACACCTCAATAGACCTAAAAATATCCATGAGAGTCTCCCTATGTCTAGGAGATTGCTAAATCAGCTCATATATTGACAACTTCGTAGGATTTGTTTATAGGTTTTGAACCAACCTACTTCAAATGGTCACCATCGGTCTAGTTGGTGGGCTTGGAATATTCTGAGCTGGTCATTGAGGTGGCATAGCTTGGATCCTAATGAGGTTGATTCAGTTGTTTGTACCTCCCATGTCTAGTGACAACATTGACCATACCTACGAACCCCTAGGTAGTGTAGACCCAAAATGGCCATATACTTAGGAAAATTTTGCAAAATTTTTCCTAAGTCATAAATTCCTCATTATGCACATCTTACAGTGTATTTTGGAGTGGATTCACAATAGGAGGCATGAGCCCACCGAACACAGAATATTTTTCATGCTTTGAGCAATTTCAAAATATTTCTTTTGTTCCCCGCTCCAGACTAGCAACGCATCCTGAATCTATAAAATATTTTGGTAAATTATGATGTTAACAAGATGAAAGTGCATATTGGCGACTGCTTAATGTTTTGAATATCTCATGAGTAGCTAAGTGTTGGAATGCACAATCCTAGAGAGTACATAGAGTATTTTTTCTCAGAATGGTGACAAGGTGGAATGATGTGAACATAGTAGATGCAGATTCACGGAAAGAGATGATTTTGACTATCTCCATTAAGGAATGGTGATGAGGAATATTTTATTCTAAAGATGATATGGAATGAAGAAAGAATAATTTTATATTATGACAAGTCTAGATTGATGATGGTATGTCAATACTCTTGTTCAACTTGCTTTGGAATCCAAAAAGTATTTAAGAAGATATGGCATCATCAATCGTGTTGTGCAGATTGGTGAAGACTTTGCGGATAAAGAAGAAACATGAAGAATAAACAGCAGATTCGATCCAGCTTAGCCTTCAAGGTATTTCAAAGCTAGATTGTCATTCCACGGTTTCTAAGATATAAATGATGACATCATCAATGTTTTCAAATCAGAATGGTGTTGTGTTCTCCTCACCATTATAATAAGCTTATATCAAGAATGAATCATAGCCATATAATGGGGGAGGTCAACGATGGGGATTGTGTCAAAGAATATGAGGTATTTAAAGATAGTTCTTCACTAGAATTGTAACAATAAGTTGGATAGAAAGTTGAAGCATCGAGGGTTTTTAAGAAGACAGAACTAGAGATGGTTATAGATTGATGGCGACAGATGGCTTCCAAGAAGGTTCAACGATAATGCATGATCTCCAATAACCTGAACTCCAGTTTGTGCCAAGTGATCAACAAGTTGCAGAGACCTTGAGATGCCATGGTGATCCATCCACAATGGATTTCCTTGAGGGTGTACTAGTAAGCAAATGCCAACAAGAACTCTTTGTTGTGCTATCAAAATATGATCTTTGTAATGTTCTTGATAATTTTAATTTTACAAAACTATAAGTAGAGGTTGAACCCTCATTTTTAAGGGTCATCTCTAGTGTGTTTTCCTATGCTATTGTAAATATTCCGAAAATCTAATGGAAGGAGCATTATATTGATATTTACCTCAGAATTTGTATCTTCATGCTTGATATCAGAGGTTCAAATTATTTAGCTGCATTTTTATAAATACTTAAGTGGTTATTTTATGCCAAATTGATGGATTACTAACTATTAAAGTAATTGAAATCTACTTTTGAGATTGATCTTAATTTTTAGGAAGTGCATTTCTATAGAATCTAGATATTGGTGAATTATGTTATTTGGATTATCATTGTCTGGATATTAAAATCATTGTCTGCAATATTTCTCCACTGTGCATTAATGAATGAATAATCATCCAATTTGGGATAATTTTGGTCTAAGTTATGTACCTTTGGGTTAGTTTTTTGGAGCTTTTTATTATGGTGTAATGTTGTTAGCCTATCCATCCACTATTGTTCACATTTCTCTAACCCTAATATTTTCTTACCCTAACCTTCAAACCCTAAGTGAGCGTAATTGTGTCAACACCCTATTTAAGTTGACAAGGAACCAACCTACTCTGGAGGTTGGATCGAAAACTCTATTTTGGTCCATCTAATGTTGAGTGCTGAGTTGTAGCTATTGGGTGCAAGTTTGGACAGAAAGTAGGAATATCGAAAGTTGTAGTATTGAGTAAAACTTGATGCAATTTAGTGCCCAAAAATTTTTGGCATGCCCAATGGGACCAATTCACAAGGAACATTAAGACTCACCATATGATATATGGTTTTGCCTACCCAAAGGAATCAAGAGTTGGTGAATTATCTTGACCTTACTAAGCAGAGAATAGAAAATTCATTTGGTGACTCCCTGGTTTGTAAATCTAAAAAATAAACACCCTTGTAGATCAGTACCCTTTCATGTATACCAGGTCATTTAAGAGAAATAACCCTGATTTTCTCTTATTTCTTAAGTTACCCTACAAAGGAATAAATGTAATAAGGAGCTTACACAAAAAAATTCAAGAAGAGGCTGATCACCCTAAAGAAAATCCCATTGAATAAAATCCCATAGTTGATCAACACCCTTCCCTAGTAATAATTATACCTGGAAACATGGCAATAAATGTAAATCAAGCAAATGCTACACCAAATCAGCATTTACAAAAGTGCCCCAATTGGGACACAGCTGGCCCACTTTGGCTACATCACATGCATGCCATACCTCAAGCTCTATTCAAAGTTATACCTACGTATGATGGATTATGGAAGACAACATATGAGCATTGTCAAGATATCCTCAGTTTGGTAGCTATCCATAACATAAGAAATGAGGATGTTATTGTAAGGATTCTAGCCCTGTATTTTAGAGGTAATATTTTGCATTGGTTTAGGACTCTTGAATATAGATCCATTACCTCATGGATTTCATTAGCTGAACCATTCATAGAGGAATTCAATGAATTTGCTGACCCCTTATCCCTGCTCAATCAATTTAATTCTATGCAAAAGGGACTCCAAGAATCAGTCTTAGATTTAAATCTAAGGTTCAATAGGACATGGAAAGAATTCCCCTTGTGGCAAGACTAGCTGAAAGTTTAGCCTATATGTATTATATTAGAGCCTTAGGATCAAAACTGGGTTTGCAAACCTAGCAATCCAGGATTGAAGATTTTCCCCAAATATATAATGTTGTAGTTCATACAGAGAATGTTCAGAACAATGTAGGCATATTACCTCCTAATACTATTTTACCTTATGATCAAGAAACAAGCAGTTTTCAAGGCTAGGTAGTTACTACATCATACATAGACCCAACTTCATTATCATCTCCATTCCCACATATGACTCCCATTCCTCGATCAAAACCTACACCAATCCTTTTTCCTCCACTTCCAACTCAAGTTCCTCAAGAAAATGCCCTACTCATTGACATTCAAAATACTTTGAAAGCTCTTAGTAATAATATGAGTTCTATAGAAAAAATATAAATGGAAATATCACAACAAATAAAATTTCCATATGTAAATAAAGGTCAGAGACCTGGTCCTAGTAATAGTATTGGGGTCAGAGTCAATGCAGTATATGAGGAACCATAATGCTCTTCGAATACTAATCTTGCAAATTTATGGTGTTTGGTCTGCAATGACCCTCATGATTCACAATCTTGTGCCATGCATAAACACCATGTACAAATGGCCATGGATTAAGATGAGATATATGCAAAGGGTAGAAAAAATATGCTCTAGAAACAAGATCAGATTATGGTAGGAAAAGACTCTAAAGAGGATGGTCCAATTGTTGTTATGACAAGTTCTGGAAAAAAGACCCTTCAAGTAGATCCCCAGAATATGGGATAGTTCCAAGTTCCATCACAACAGGGAAGAGATCAGCTACCTCAAGGTAATGACACATTCCCCATCCTCAAGATAAGGGTAAAGAGAAGAAAGATTGTCTTCCTAAGGGTTTGGGAAAGGAAGCCAAAGGAGACAAAATGAGATCTAAATATGAAGCTCATGAAAGTCTTATATTCCCCTTTATTACTACGATATAAAGTATAGAGCCCTCTCAAAAATACAATATAAAGTATGGAGAGCCAGAAAGAAGATATGAAAAATCCATATTGTCTAAGTTTGAATACAATATTTTTAAAGAAATGAAAAATATCCCATCAAAATCCAGTTTGTTATCCCTAGTCAGATAGATCTGCTTAAAGCTTCTCTTGACAAGTATCCATCCAATAAGTAGACTACCATAATATTGAGTATGCCTCCAAAAAAAAGGCAATGTCTCCTGTAGAACTAAAAAATAAACCTCCCCATTCTACATATCTTTAATGATGGAGGGATGGATAGTTTGAAATTGTATGATAGATTTAGGAGCATAAACTATAGTTATGCCTAAAGCAGTCTATGAGGATATGGGTATGGAGTATACCCGATATTATCCTAGAGTGTTACAACTAGATGGGACATCTATCAAGACAATTGGAGTCATTAAGTATGTACTAATGAGGTTGCATAGATCCCCTGAGGTGACAATAGTGTAAGAAATAGTTGTGGTTGACTTAGAATCCTATTTTGGATTATGTCTTTCAAGAGAGTTTACTGCAAAGCTAGGGGGATGTATGTACATGGATTATTCTAGCATGGTAATCCCTTTCAAAGGAAAGAGAATAAGGATAACACCTAAAAAACTACTAGCTTATCACATTGAAAATTTTGAAGAGGATATATGCAATATTAACCCCTTGGAAGAATTTGAGCTAGTGGAAAACATTGAAGAGCTGGACATTAAGGATGAGTTGCCTTTTAGATAATATTACAGTCATTTTGGAACTGGTATGGGGACATATAGTATCTCAACTAAATTAGAAAAGAAAATTCCTACTATATCCAATCATACCCTAAGAGAAAAGAAAACATGGAACATGCACTTTGATGGTGCTAAATTTATAAATGGTGGAGGAGCAAGGGTAGTTTTATAGTCCCAATCAGAAGGGACAAAGAATTTTGCCTACAAATTAACATGATCATGTACTAATAATGTTGCAGAATATGAGGCCCTATGTCTCAGATTGATACAATCATAAAGCATGGGCATTAAGATTTTGAAAATATATGGTGATTCTAATTTTATAGTCCATAAAGTAAGAAATAAGTGCATAAGTAAGCACCATTAATTAAAAGCTTACAGAAACAAGGTATGGGATTTAATGGAATCATTTGATGCCTTGAATTTAAATTTTGTTCCCAGAGAAAAGAATACTCTAGATAATTCATTAGCAACAAAGGGAGCTAACTTCAACCCTTCTGAAGACTATAGAATAAAGAAAGCCAAGGGAATTAAAATGATTTTGAGACTTGTAGTACAAGACAAGAAAATTTTCTGGTAGGTCTTTGAAAGTGATGAATAAATAATCAATTTTATTATAATAGAAGCATGTCTTTCTACTGTTCAAGAAGAAAAACTAGAAGAAATTGACCAACAGGATGTTATACAACTAAGGATCAATCACATTCCTAGAGGGTTGGTCACTCTAGAGAGTTTATTTGATAATGAGGACATTAAAAAATATCAGGACCATGAAGGTCAGTGAGAAAATATATAAAGAAGTAGAAGTTGGTATTGAAAATAAACTCAATGTTGGAATTAAATTCTCACCTAAGGAATCTGAAGATATCAAAGCATTATGCCTAAAATACCCATATATTATGGCTTGGTCATATGAAGACCTCAAGGTATATGACAAGAAGGTTATCCAACATACTATTGAGTTAGATCCTGATGCAAAGCCTTTTAGGCAGAGGCAAAGGCCTGTGAACCCAAGGATCGAGGCCATCATGAGAGAGGAGCTCTTAAAATTATTAAAGGCTAAGATCATATACCCAATAAAATATTCTACCTGGGTAGCTAAGTTGGTACATATAAGAAAAAATAATGGTGATATACGCTTGTGTGTAGACTTTATAAATCTTAACCAAGCATCCCTAAAATATCACTACCCCCTCCCATAGATTGATCATATATTACAAATAGTGGTAGGGGCAAAGAGGTTCTCATTACTGGATGGTTACTCTATATACAATCATATTTAGGTGAAAGATGAAGATCAATATAAGACAACATTCACCACAAAATAGGGTACATTTGCCTACCCGAGAATGCCATTTGGGCTATCCAATGCAGGAGATACATTCCAAAGAGCCATGGATTATGCCTTTGGTGCACTAATCAACAAAGTCATTTTGATTTATTTGGATGATATGACTGTATTTTCCCATGATAAGAAAGATCACCTATCACACCTAGAGCAAGTTTTTAAAAAATGTAGAGAATTTGGCATTTCACTCAATCCTAAGAAGTCATTATTTGCATTTCACACAAGAAGACTGCTAGATCATGTGGTCTCAAAATAAGGTATGGCCATATATCCAGATAGAATCAAAGCAATTATTGAACTTTCTTTACCTACAAATAAGAAGACATTGCAGTCTTTCCTAGGCCAGATCAATTTTATCAAGAAATTCATTTTTGACTTTACACAGAAAGTCAGGCCTATATCTGAGTTACTCAAGAAGAATGCTGAGTTCAAATGGATTGAAGTTAGAAAAAAGCCTTTGATATTATCAAATAGTCCATTGCAAAATCCCCAGTATTGATAAATCCAGAGTTTAGTAAATATTTTATCCTTTATGCGTATGGAGCTGAAGAAATTTACGCCTCAGTTTTAACTCAAAAGGATAATCAAGGGGAAGAGCATCATGAATTCTTTTGGAGCCAGACACTCCATGATTACTATTTCAAATATAATTTTGTTGAAATACAAGTATTTGTTATGATGAAGTTGTAGACACCAAATTACAGCCACTAAACCTCCATCCTAACCATCCCACCACCCACTTGTCTTCCATTCTACTCTCCCACCAATTATTTGGCCCAATTCCACCTTCCCGCCATTTCCTAGCCTAATTGGGATTATTTTAATAATATTTTATATTTTATATAATATTTTATTATATTTTAATATATTTATTATAAAATATATATAAATAAACTCAATTAACCTCAATCGTCCGATCAGATTTAATCTCCACCCTCCATATTCATTAATCCATGCCACATTCAAAAAGTAATCTCAACCTTAGGATCTAATTTAATCTTAGCCACACGATCAAAAGTGTAAGGTTAAAACCCTAAGATAACCCTAAGGTTGGATTATAAGTAAGAGCATTTGCAAATGCCCAAACCCTAGGAACCCTTGAACTTGGACATTAGACTTTGCATTCTGAAGAGATTATTGGTGAAGCCCTAGCATAGAATCCTGAAGATCTGAAGCCCTAGTCCACCGATAATACTTCTGCTATTCCAGCCACCATCCATCCATCCTCCCTCACCACCACAACCATCCTCCATCCATCCCTTCATCGCCATCCCTCTGATCTACTTTTGAAGATTTACCCTACCCTGTAGGCATTGTTTCGAGCTTGCAAAGCTCATTGTAGAGCCTCCAGCGCTCTCTAGAGCCTATCTAGGTGCATGCGAGCCTACCAAGCTCTTTAGAGCTTTCAGGTGCTCTCTAGAGCCTACCACAGTCCCAGGTGGAACGAGCCTTGAAGCTCATACTCCTCATCCACAAACCTCAATCTAGAAGCTTTGCATCAACAGATCTAGATGCCATCTACAATAACTGATAAAGGTAATAGCAAGGTAAATCTTATTTGTGTGTATTTTATTTAGTAATTTTTTGATCTTGCATGCTCTTTTATTTTATTATTAAACTAGGGTTTTATTAATGTCTGAGGGCCTCACACTGTGGAGCCCTCATAGGTATTACTAACTCTCTTTGTTTTATTTTGTGTATGCAGATCTACAAGTTCTACATTTTATTTGATGGTTGTTGAAGCTGGAGTGGCCCAATCTTGGATATTCGAAGCCCACTCAACTTGTTGGGATCAAGAGCACACCCAAATCTGAAGACACTTCCATTGCTACTAGCTAGGGTTTCGGAGAACCCTAGCATCATTGTAATATATTGTATCAAATAGTTGTACTGAACAAGGATTGTAATAAAGGAGTTTATCGGCTCCCCCATCTTATTGAATATACATTCTTTTGTGCAATCTTTGTGTCTCACTGCATTATTTGATTTTTGCTATTTTATTTTAAGTGTCGTGTTCTTGCATCTACAAATGGCGATCATGGTGGGACCCCACAAGGGTTTCATTATTTGATAGATCTACCTTGCTAATTTACTATTATTGTTGTTTGTTGCAGGTTTTTAGAAAATGTAAAAGTCATCGCGTTCATCGCTAGGGTTTCTGAAGCATTCTGCAGTAGTTCCAGAGATCATGCAGGTACTCTTCTACGTTATGTAGGTGTCCTTATATGTTATTTAGGTTTTCTTCCACATTATGTAGGTACTCTCCTATGCCTATGCAGGCACTTGACTACGCCTGGCATTAATTTGAAGCAGAGCTAAGGCTTCCAAGTGAGTTTCGTAACCCTAGTTGGTCATTTAACAATTTACGTATTCTATTTTTTGCTACTATTTTTTGTTGTTTCTGGGTTTAACATTAAGTAATCTGAGAAAGAATTTGTAGCAAGTCATATCTAGGGTTTGTGTGTGTTTCAGATATTTCAAATTCATTTCTTGTCCTAAATTTGTAGATCTAGGTGATTTGTTTGCATTTTTGAGTGCATGTGAAGAAGAAAAGCATCTTAGAGTTGCATTTTAGGGTTAAAAATTATTTCAAAATTGCATATCTAAATAGGAACAACATTTGGAAACTTAAAGTAATCCTGCCCTAGGTTGGCCCCTTTGGCAGAGAGGTGGACGAACCCTCCGATGCTTATGTGATTTTTATCATTTGTAGGCAGGGATTTTAAGGGTGTACTCTATGCTCTTTAGATGAAATTTGCATCTTTGTGTTGGATTCTAATTTAGATTAGTGAAGTTAGTAATCTTTAATATTGTTTGCACACCATAGAGAACAAGAAAAATAAAATTAACATCACACACTGCACGCTCCACTTTTTAATAGTAGTAGTTGGATTTCATCACCAACTATTGCTTGAGGTTTGGTGACGGTGGCATTCATCTCCATCCATCAAATCTCTACCCCTAGACACCATAGGACTACCCCCGAGCAAACTTGTTGGAGGTCATTACCAACAAGAATCTCGTTGCCTTGGCCAACCATAGCTTTTACCTTTGTTTTTCATTAAACAAGATTAAGTTACATCAAAACACACAAACTCACAATTTTAAAAGGAACTTCACATTAAGGGAAGAAAATAATTAATGAACCTGAGGTAAGCCACACAAGGTGAAACTTAGGATTGGTTGTTTTCTTTGCTTTAAATTTTGAAAAAAAAATTGTTAATTTGTGTGGTTTAGATAAGCTTTGAATCTTTGGTTTTATTACTTTATGGTGCTAACACGACAACAAAAGAAAATGATAAACCAAAGTAGTTTAATGGAAAACAATTCTCATGAGCCCACTACTTTGGTAGCCCCATCCAATATAGTTCAGACCACTTTGTCTGGATCATCCCATCCACCCCACTCTCAAGAGGAGTCCCATTCACTTGATGTGGAGACAACCACCACCTACATAGACATGGATAGAGTTCAGGCCATTTACAAGGCCTCTAACTATGTCTTAGAGCCCCTTAGCCAAGATGGTTTTGAAGAAGCTAAATTGGCTACCACCTACATTGCCCAAGGATATCCTAATTCAAGATATGAATATGGTATGCCTTCCTCCACAAGCCAACCACCCCAAAGCCCAAGTGTTCAAAACACTTATTTCACATCCACCTATACCAACCCCTTGTATGAGGAGCATGTCAATGCTGCCTCGCAAGTCCCTAATATTCAAGTTGCAACATCAAATGCAACTTGCACCATACCCATGTCCTCTCATCCATCATCATCCACACCTCCATCATCTCACTTAGCCAATATCACCATGTCATCCATTCCTCCATCATCTCACTTAGCCAACATGACCATGTCTAATCATCCATCATCATCAACCCAACCATCATCTCATCCAACCTCAACCCCATCATTCGACACATGGTCAAATCAGGAACTTACGGATACATTAGGGCTCATCAATAGATTGCTTTCACAATGAACAAAAGGAAAGCAACCAATTAACACAAACCCTATGACCCAAGGAGTTCCAAATCAACCTCCACTCATCAATCAAAATTTGGCATGGGTCCCTCAATATTCCATAGTGACCATCCCTAATCCACCACCACTCCACACATCCACCATACCAATCAACATTGCCACCAATCAACAATCCAATCCATTCCTCCATCATCATCATCAATCATCCCCATCCTTCAACCATCCATATTCTCCGCATACCCAACCCAATTCATTCCACAACACCATGTTGGTCACACCCCAACATCCATCATCTAGCCCATCAACCAACCACCACCTAATCCAGGGTCCTCACATTCCAGCAGAAGACCTTAGACTTCAGGCAATGCAAAAGCAAATCGATCAGTTGATGCAAAATTCATCAGGAACAATGAGCCAAAAACTCACATTAAGCCAACTGATCCATCAACCAATCCATCCATCGGTACCATCACCGCCATATCCGACAGATTTTATGGTACCAAAATTTGACAAGTTCAGGGGAACTGAGGATCCCAAGGAACATGTGAGCTCATTTGTCCATGTATGTTTTTGGATTAGTGATGATAATGCTCTTATGCTCCAAACGTTTCCTCAAACATTAGGGGGAGATGCCATTGAATGGTACAATCAATTGCCCACACATAGTATATACACTTTTGATCAATTGATAGATCTATTCTTGGAATGCTTCACCCTAAATATTAAAAATAAGGTGTCCTTATCAGATATCTACTATTTGAAACAATGGGATGAGGAACCTATCTATGACTTTGGAAACCATTGGAGGGCAGTCATAACGAAGTTGCCATTCTCCCTACCAATGGAAGAAATTATAAAACTTTTTACCAAGAGTTGCTTAAAACCCATCTCTTGGATGCTACAACTAAACACTTATAGAACATTCGAAGAAGCTTTAGCATAGGCTAGTGTCATTGAGGAGATAAAAATCCAAGAGGGTGTCATTAAGCCTAAAAATAAAGAATGGCAAAATAAGGGCCAATACCAAAATAATCAATCTGGCCAAAACAAATCCACACAAGCCTCAATGGCTAACACAACAAACCAAGTCAATCAAGTGGTGATGAGCCAGCCCGTAGTGGCTCAAAAATTGGTGCAACAACAAATCTCCTATCATGCGGTCCCATCAGTAACCCAAGCACCAATGGTACAAAATACAACGCCAACTATGGAACAACCTATCCACCACCAATTCAATCACCCACAAAGACAATACACTCCATTAAATGAGTCGTATTCATCCCTATTTAGAAGGTTGTATGAAACCAACAAATTAGCCTTGCCAGACATTAGGCCCGATGATCCCACCAAAAGGCCTAAGGGTTATAGAGAGCACTTGTTTTGCCCATACCATCGACAAAATGGGCATGATATCAATTCCTGCCATATGTTCAAAAACATAGTGCAAGACCTTATAGACTTAGGGGCCATTAACGTGGATAACCCCTTAGCTCCACAAAATCAAAATTTGGGCATATATCAGATGCCTCTACCTAACCATGGGGAGGTCCAATATAATGTAGGGGGTAACAATCAACAAGCACCCCCTAACCAAGTAAATCATGTCCAACAATATCAAAACTTTGTAGGAGCGGTCCATGTGGTCACTAGAGGGCAAAGGCAAAATCAACAAAATGTTCAACAACCTTCAAACCCACCTCCCATCCAAACATCACCAAATCCATCTCCACCAATCAATCTATCCAATTCATCCAATCCACCTATCCTTCATCCAATAAGGCCAACGGTAACCTTAACCAACCGGTTAACCACTAGTTTGAAAATGGCATCGACCAAACTTTCTGTATATGAGCTTATCCAACAATCCCCTAGGCATAGAGAAGCTTTAATGGAAATACTCAAGTCAATTGAGTTAGAATCCCAAGACTCTAATGCCTTCAACAATTTTGTAGGGAGTGTTAGAACGTGCATGGAACCATCAATTACCTTCTATGACTTTGAGATAAAACCAATGAGTTCAGAATCGGTGGACCCTCCATTGCACATAATGGCCTTAATAGATAGAAAGCCATTCAAAAGAGTATTAATCGATACCGGCTCATCAATCAATATCATTACTACCACTGCCCTTATCCATCTCAACTTACCTCCATCCCACATTTCCAAATCATCATTCACCCTCAAAGCATTTAACGATGCTTTGTGTACCACAATTGGCACTATTGTTTTACCTATAGAAGTAGGGGCCAAAATGTTGCACACAATGTTTCACATCTTGGAAGGAGCCATGGCATATAATATACTCCTTGGTAGACCTTGGATGAGGGAAATGAAATGTGTCCCATCAATTCTCCACCAATGCTTGAAATATGTTCATGATGGACAAATCCATTGCATCCCCATGGATGTTGAACCTTTTAAGTATTGTAATTTCATTTCAAATCCTTATGAATCCATGTTACCTTCCACCCATTTATTCTTGGCACCATCATCAAATCCATCCACGTCATCTCTTAATCCACCTCCTTCTTCTAATCCATCTCCATCTTCTTCTAAGGCTCCCATCATAGAGGAGCTACCCATCACATCACCTTCTCAAACATCCATTTCTTCTTGTACATGTAATTGCGATCAATATTCCATTAACACATCGTACATCACAAAAAATCCTTCTACTACAACCACTTCTTCTACTCCATCTCATCACTCCACACCACCATCCAATCCAACTCCATCAGTCGATGTGTCACAAGTCAAACTTTTTGATTGCGACATATTTAACTCCCCACCATCCACAACCAATCCAGAGCCATCAGAACCTTCACCATCCACCTCATCAACCCAAGTCAAATTTCACATCACCAATCCTGGTATAGGTGAATATGTGATCCAAGACGTCACCATCACTCCCTTAGCCATTCCAATAGCCAAGGATTTTGGATGCCCCAAAGACCGTTCTCTATCCATAGGTGTTGTCTATGACATGAGTGCCACTCCAAATAGCATTAAATTTGTTTATGGAGGGTTGGATTGCTCAACTAGGGCAAACCCACCCGAAGAACCGAAAGAGCCTAGGCATGCCAATATACCTAACGTAGAAGAGTTTCCAGCTAGATACTTTAATATGTTCCATTGGCAAGGTCAAGGTCTAGGTTCCCATGAACAAGGAATGCATGATATCCTAGATGTCCCATATAGAGGCGCCCATGATCATTCTGGATTAGGCTATACCCCATTGTCCTCCATCACTTCTCTTGAGCAAGCCTTCAAAAATCTTAGCCTCAATGATGAAGAGCCCTCCATCCATCCATTGCCATCGACATCCTCTCTTGAACAAGCCCTTCAAGAACTTCGCATTGATGAAGTAGACGAGGATGATCCCATCAATTTCTCCTATCCCATATTCGATTCTGATGATGAAAGTTATGAAGAGTTTGAGGTTATGTCAAATGCTTCTGATGATTCTAAAGAGGAGTCACATCCCATTGTCCCCATCACCCAATAGGAAGAGTTTTACCTCCGAATGTTCCCCATCCATCATCCCATTTTCCGCTTGCTTCTTCCACAAGAGCAAGATGATCCACCTGGAAATTCACCTTGAGCCCCACATAAGCCAAGAATTGTAACATATGTACATACTCCAAAAAAAAAATGTTGCTCTGATGTTTCACGTTCACTATTATAGGGATACCACACCTCGACATCGGTTTCGATTCAATTGTTCCATCCCCACATCTATCCAAACCATCTTTCCTCCCACTAAGTCAATATGAATCCTATTGACTTATTCACCCCACTCCGTAATCCATACGATTTGGCTAAGCCAATTCCAATTGACATCAGCCTTATTGACTTGGACCGGATTTCCTCTTCACCCTCCTTCTCGGAGTTCATCCTATCCGAGGAATTGCTAAGGGCTTCGGCCTGCTACATTCCTCCTTCACCGCCACCTTCACCTCCATCACTTTCTACCAGTAGTTTCGAGGTCTTTCAGGTAGAGTTAGGCAATGATAAGCAAGAAGAATTAGATGACAACCTAGACTATCCCGACTGGCTCTCAGGCCTAGTACCCATTCGTAAGCTTAATGGAGCGACACACATTTGTATTGATTTTCGACACCGGTCTTAGCTCTTCCTTGTCTGGGGGTACTTGGCTAGGCATTCTATTGTTAAAGGTAACACTTTATATGTACATATACATGGCTTTAAAAAAAAAAAAAAAATTGCATGCTTTCACATAGGCATTACCACATTGCATTTTCATTTACATCTAGGCATTTTTCATTTTAATTTTTATTCGCATACACTACATCATACATATTCCATTGCATTGTACAAATTCCATTTGCATATCAACACTCCATTGCATTAGGCATATACATTTGCATTCATCCCATCCCATGTTCAATGATCTGGCATAGTAATGATGATATGGCCATAAACAAAAAGTCAAGTTATAGAAATTGGGGGTACCTAATTTGATACAATCATGCAACTTTCACAAACCTCATAAGCCAACAATACCACATGTCAAAATCACAAAGCCTAAATTTTTAGTCACTCAGCCATTACTAGTGTAGCAAGCAACCTCCAAGTGGATGTCCAATTTTCTTTAGGACCAACAACACACTTTACACACTAAGAAAGTCTTGAGCATTATCAATTGATTCCAAACACAATCTTGAACCAATCACATTCTATCACATCTTAAAAACATTATGAGTCAAGGAGGGTTAGTACCATACTTGGATAGTACCTTGAAGTGAAAAGGGATAATCCTCGCTTGTCCCATCATGCAACATAGTCCAAAGCAAAAATAGTGGTTTTCACCACTACCTCAATTACTCTTCAAACATAAGCATAAAAACATAGAGTAGTAAGGATAGGGTCAAAATTCTCATCACACTTCGGTTGAGAATCCGATTCCCCAAAGCTCTATACAAAATTAACAAATAAAATCCCAAACACCCTTGATCCCTCAAGTCATAAGGATTCATACTTCACATCCCTAGCATGGATGGGTAGTCATCCCCAAGGCCTAAAATATCAAATCCCATTGGACTATGGAGTGAATCTTCATCGGGGCTATAGATGCCTGGCTGGCAGTGGAGTAAGCTCATGCGGGGTGACATGTCTCCTTGGCAAACAGGAAGACCTCTGACCGCACATAAGGACAAGCTAGCTTTAGGTCATCTCCATAACAGGTCATGCCCAATTTACTCATAGTGGGTCAATGAACTTCACATGCACACACACTGGTTCTTGATTGGATAGGGTCATTGTCACACTCAAGATTTGGTAATTGAACCTCACTTGCACACACATTGGTCCTAAAGAAAGTTAGACAACCCAAGTGAGTTTGGTTGATAATACTAGTATGTTTGAGTCTTTGAAAATTCTGTAGTACTCATTCCATATCAACATCCATATCTTCTTCCATATCAACATCCATATCTTCTTCCATATCAACATCCATATCTTCTTCATGTCAACATCCATGTCTTCATAGTGAGTCAAGTTGCATAACACCACCAAATTTGGTACTCCCGATTGTCAAAACAATGGACAACAAAAATGGCCAATAACATTTTTGAACTATAAAATATCATTTGAACAACATGCATTCCTATCATATAAGATTACAATCATAATCAACCATAGAGCATTATCATATTTAGATTACTTGCATTAATCATACCATAACACATCATCATTAAGATTACACATAGTTTACATTCTTCATACATTTACTTGCATTAATCACCCATAACTCATACTCATTAATAACACATCATTAGATCATTATACATCATTCAAATAAATATTAGGCATACACATCATGGTTAACTTGCATTCATCATCACAAACATTAAATAAAGCATTGCATAACACATAAAAACATCCACACAAAAAGATAACACACATATCTGAAAAAAAGGCCATGTATATATATATATATATAAGTGTCCAATGTACAATCAGATGCCAAGAAGGCTATAAAAGGGAGCACCAAGGCTCACATGTACAAAAGAGTGCATCTAAGCACTACATCAACTATCCATGAGAAGACCCCTGAGACCTAGTAGGAGCCCTCGACCTAGTACTCTGCCTCGACTCCGTGTGCCTCGATGGCTCGGCCATAGATGATGAAGGAGGATCTGGCAATGTGATGTGATGCTGCATACACACATCCTCCAAGGAATGTGCATATGCCTCACTAGCTTGAAGTCATCGTAAGTCCTTCTGATGTCATCGCTCCTTCACCAAAATCTCTACTGGAGCCTCGTCACTGTCTCCTGATCCCCAACTACATCTCCCTCTACCTCTAGCTGAGCTATAGTTACCCTGGCCTCCCTCTGAGACTCTAGCATAGTCTCTCGCTCCTCCCGTAGTAGCTCCAACTCTACCCGTAGCCTAGCCACCTCAGAGATCTCACCCATCTCCTCATCATCCTCCCTCTCCCCCTCTACCAAGTCCACCTCTGGAGCCTACTAGGCTGCTCCCCTGACTACCTTCGACCCATCGACCATTGAGGCCTCATCCTCTTCGGAGTTGACCTTGACCCCATAGCTTATCCACACCTACAACCTTTGGTACCCATACTGGTTGGGCACCAAACCACTCCACATACTCTAGAGTCACCTTGACATCATCCACGTTGGGTACCTCTAGCTGCTCATCATCCTCTAGTTGCACACACCATGGCTCAGGGTAGGGAAGTGTCACCTCATCTCTCCGATGTCGATATAACATCGGCTCATCTAGAACACCCTGAGGTAAACCAAACTACCTCAACACCCATGAGTACTAAAAGTACTCCACCTCCTCATCCCTCCATCCAATCAACCATCGAGCCTACCTCACCCGATGTAGCTACCTCCTATCTCCATCCCATCTAGCTCCTCACCATGGCCTCCACATCACATCTTCCCGAGTCACGCCCGACCACATGTCCCGGTACCACTACCTAGTGTGTACCTCTCGACTAGGCTGAACCTCCTCAACCACCACCCATCACCTCGCATAAGGCTCACCCATCCGCCATGACTCACATGGCAACCCCTCGGGCTGAGCTACCACAAAATGCTCCCAAGCCCAACACTATAGGAGGAAGCTACACCCAATCCCCTTCCTCTCCCTCCGCACCACCTCATATAGCTCCTGGTATAACTATGCCAATAAGGTCGGTGCCCATGCATACTCTCGAGGATCTATCAATAGATCACTCACCAAACCCAATAGGTTCCAAGGGAACCTACAACCAGTGCTATTTGGTAGCACTATGTTCACTAACATGAACATGATCAAAGTGGGGAGTGCATCTAACTCCTTCACCTTATACATGCTCAGGTAGCATATCCCTCCATCCCCCATCCGGCCTCCCACCATCGATCCCCAAACATTCTCTCCATCTCCACCTTCTTATCCCTCCCAACCACCACCTTCTCTCCTTCTACTGGCACCTTGAGAATGTGATAGACATCCTCAAGAGTGATAGTAGCCTCTCCAATTGGCAGTTGGAATGTCCCTCTATCCGGGTCCCACCTCTCTATCAAAGCAGAGAGGTACCCCTCATTAGCCCTCACCACATCCAGTCTCGCCACTCCCTCTAAGCCCACTCTACCCAACAACCTCCAATATTCCTCTGATAGCTTCTTCCTCATCCTTAGAATGAGAGGAGAGAAGCGATGTCGAGGCTCAATATCCCTCAGCTGCAATAAACAAAAACACTTTGTTAGTTTTAAAAATTCAAAAAAAAAGCAACAAAATAAAAATAATTTTTTTGCACAAAGGAAACAAATGGTCTTACTAGGACAAATGTTGCCTCTACTCCACTAATAGCACCAAGCCCTTCCATCACCATCACTTCCACACACACACCCACTAGCCTCACTTAGCTCACCAAATCACTCCACCCCTCAGACGTAGCTTCTCGAAGTCAACAATGCATGAATGAGCCTCAAAGTTTACTCAAAAAGATTTTTATAGCTTTCACTAGCGCATTCAGGCGTAGACCCATACCTAAAAATTATGGGCACTGTTGTGCATCTACAGGTGCACGTAGGCACACGGGTGCACGTAGAACATGCTAGGCATAGGCGTGCACCTGGCAACAAAGGAGTAACAAGACAAAAGCTCTCAAAATGGTAGCTCCACTCATCCAATATGCACCAAATTTCATCCACACATCATACACACCATAAATGTTGATTTTGTGAGATCACAAATAGTTTTGCATGCATATTTTCTGAGAACCAGCAAAATTCATCAAAAGCATGTATCATATTACAAAACATGTCCAACAAAATATAATTTTCATAAAATCAACATTCCATAATTCTTCATCATCTACTTCATCATCCCACCCAATTTTATGCATATTGGAGTTGATTTGACTGATAAATCACTCATTTCTAACATAATCAATCAACTCCATAATCAACAAAATCATCATTGCATAAATTCAACATTCTTCCATAATCATCGTGCATATATCATTCATCATTTTTATCTTGTCCAGTTCATTCAAGCGAACCTCGTATCTAGTATGTTATTCTATAAACTTGGAAATTGCAACGATAATAATCCATGCAATTTGGTAAGATGAATAATCTACAATAAGGACACTTGATCATGATCATAATCAATTATCTCATCATCAGAAATCACAATCACATTTGGCACCTCACATTTTGAATGCAACCTTGCCAAGAACAATTTGCTCGCAATCAATCATTGATGTCCTTGTCTGTGGGGCAAGAAAACATAGATAAACTACAATCACAAACACTCATTCATTTGACAATAGTCATAATATAGGACATCGATAAGTTTGATTGGTTCCATCATGGAATTGGCGAAGAAATTTCCACAGTCAATACCCAACCCCTGCATTGACTTAGTCAGCCTGCATCTTCATACCTTGCATACTCAATGATGCCATTGCGACAACTTGTTCAACATGCATCAAATCATCCCAAATTTTGGGGCAACCACATTACATTATGCTTCTCCCATGATGGGATACATCTCACATGATCATAACATCTACACTGGACAAATACCCCTATCAACCATTGGGGCAAAAATGGTATCACATTTTACATCATTCATATCATCCACAATCATTTGCATCTCACATCTTTCATTCATCAATTGCACAAATTCATTACATCATTCATTTTTCAATTGGCTTGTGAGATACATTCGTAACTCATTCGCCAATTGAGGGGGTAAGCTACACAAATTCCAAAAATTCTTTATTCTTTTGTCTTCAACTTCAGTGCTCAAATCCAACGACAGAGAGAAGCTGCTTCTGTGCCCATAGCCCAAGCAGGTGTCTCATGTTTTTGCACCATATTGTGTTTCACGCAACATGGTACAAAAAGGGGCATCTGTAGACACCAAATTACAACCACTAAACCTCCATCCTAACCATCCCACCACCCACTTGTCTTCCATTCTACTCTCCCACCAATTATTTGGCCCAATTCCACCTTCCCACCATTTCCTAGCCTAATTGGGATTATTTTAATAATATTTTATATTTTATATAATATTTTATTATATTTTAATATATTTATTATAAAATATATATAAATAAACTCAATTAACCTCATCGGTCCAATCAGATTTAATCTCCACCCTCCATCTTCATTAATCCATGCCACATTCAAAAAGCAATCTCAACCTTAGGATTCAATTTAATTTCAACCACACGATTAAAAAGTGTCAAGTCAAAACCCTAAGAGAACCCTAAGTAAGAGCATTTGTAAATGCTCAAACCCTGGAACCCTGGAACTTGGAGATGAGATTTTGCATTCTGAAGAAATTATTGATGAAGCCCTAGTCTGCCGATAATACTTTTGTTGTTCCAGCTACCATCCATCCATCCTCATTAATCCATGCCACATTCATAACCCTATGTAATTGAATACTTACAAAAACCACTCCTTTAATCAATTAATATCTCATATCCCTTTCTTCACACCCCTCACTTCATGCATATTTCTTCATATCCCTCACTTCATACCCCTTTATTCATATTTGTTTTTTTTCTAAGGTTAAAAATTAAAATTAAAACTAAAATTTTAAAGTTCCTAAGAAAAAAAAAGAAATAAAAAAATTAAAGCTAAAATTAATGTTTCTTCATTAATTGATTAAATAAGTGGTTTTTGTAAGTATTTAATTAGTTAGGGGTATGAAGTTAGGGGTATGAAGTTAGGGGTATGAAGTAAGGGGTATGAAGTTAGGGGTATGAAGAAAGGGGTATGAAGTGAATGAAGTTAGGGATATGAAGTGAGGGGTATGAGACCTTAATTTATTAAAAAAGTGGTTTTTGTAAGTATTCAATTAGTTAGGGGTATGAAGTGAGGGGTATGAAGTTAAGATTATGAGACTTATATTGATTAAAGATTTTTTTTTTTTTTGGATTATTTCTAATTGTAAACTTTAATTAAAAATAAAAAATTAGGAACTTTAAAATTCTAATTTTAACTTTAATTTTTTTATTATTTTTTTTCTTAGGAACTTTAAAATTTTAATTGTTTAACCTTAGAAAAAACAAATCAAAATGTTAGAAAATCAATTTTTTAAAAAAATATTTAGAAAATCCAAAAAATTCAATGTTTCTTCATATCCCTCACTTCACACACCTAACTTCATACCCCTAAATTCATACCCATTGTTCATACCCCTAACTTCATACCCCTCACTAATTGAATACTTACAAAAATAAATTCTTTAATCAATTAATGTCTCATATCCTTAAATTCATATCCCTCACTTCATACCCCTAACTAATTTAATACTTACAAAAACCACTTTTTTAATCAATTAAAGTCTCATACCCCTAACTTCAGGGTTTAGGATTTATGGTTTATAGCTTAGTTAAAGAAGTGGTTTTTGTAACTATTCAATTAGTTAGGAGTATAAATTTAGGGGTGTGAGACATTAATTGATTAAATAATTGGTTTTTGTAAGTATTTAATTAGTTAGGGGTATGAAGTTAGTGGTATGAAGATAGGGGTATGAAATAAGGGGTATGAAGTAAGGGGTATGAATTTAGGGTTATGAAGAAAACGTTATGAAGTGAGTGAATTTAGGGGTATGAAGTAAGGGTTATGAAACATTAACTGAATAAAAAAGTGGTTTTTGTAAGTATTTAGTTACTTAGGTGTATAAAGTGAGGAGTATAAAGAAAGAGATATGAGACATTAATTGATTAAAAAAGTAATTTTTGTAAGTATTCAGTTACTTAGGTGTATGAAGTGAGGGGTATTTAGTGAGGGGTATGAAGAAAGAGGTATGAGGAAAGGGTTGTGAATAAATGTGTATGAATATAGGGGTATGAATAAAGGTGTATAAATTGAATGAAGTTAGGGGTATGAGACCTTAATTGATTAAAAAAGCAATTTTTGTAAGATTCAGTTAGTGAGGAATATGAAGAAAGGGGTATAAAGTGAGGGGTATGAATAAAGGTATATGAGACATTAATTTATTAAAGAAGTTGTGTTTGAAAGTATTCAATTACTTAGAGGTATGAAGTGATGAGTATGAATAAACAGGTATGAATAAAGGGGTATGAATAAAGTGGTATGAAGTTAAGGGTATGAAGTTAGGGGTTATGAAAAGGAGTATAAATTTAAGGTTATGAAGAAAGAGGTATTAAGTAATGGGTATGAAGTGAGGGGTATGAAGTGAGGTATATGAGCCCTTAATTGATTAAAGTTAGTGGTATGAAGAGAGAGGTATAAATTTAAGGGTATGAAGAAAGGTGTATGAAGTTAGGGGTATGAAGTTAGGGGGTAAGAAGTTAGGGTTATAAAGTGAGGGGTAAGAAGTAATAGGTATGAAGTTAAGGGTATAAAAAATGGGTATAAAGTGAGCGGTATGATACCTTAATTGATTAAAGAAGTGTTTTTTTTAATTATTTAATTAGTTAGGGATATGAAGAAAGGGGTATGAAGAAAGGAATATGACACATTAATTGATTAAAAAAGTGGTTTTTGTAAGTATTTAATTACTTAGGGGTATGAAGTGAGGGATATTTAGTGAGGGTTATAAATAAAAGTGTATAAATTTAGGGGTATGAATTTAGGGGTATGAAGTTAGGGGGTATTAAGAAAGGGGTATGGAGCTTAGGGTAAGAAGTAGAGGTATGAAGAAATGGTATGAAAAAATAGGTGTGAAGTGAGGGGTATGAAGTTAGGGGTATGAGACCTTAATTGATTAAAGTTAGGGGTATGAAGAGAGCGGTTTGAAGAAAGGGGTATAAAGTGAGGGTATGCAAAAAGGTGTATGAATTGGGGGGTATGAATTTAGGGGTGTGAAGTGAGGGGTATGAAAAAAAAGGATATGAATTTAGGGGTATGAAGTGAGGGGTATGAGACCTTAATTGAGTAAAGAAGTGTTTTTTTTAATTTTATTTTTTTTAATTGTAAACTTTTAAATTTAAATTTTAACTTTAATTTTATCTTTTTTCTTAGGAACTTTAAAATTTTAATTTTTTAACCTTAGAAAAAAACTAAAAAATTAAATGTTAGAAAATAAAATATTTTTCAAAAACTTCAAAAAATCCAAAAAAATCAATGTTTTTTTTTTTTTAAATCAATGTTTCTTCATAACCCAAACTTCACACCCTTAAATTCATACCTCTTTCTTCATATCCCTAACTTCATACCTCTAAATTCATACCCCTTTCTTCATACCCCTCACTTAATACCCATAATTAATTGAATATTTACAATATCCAATTATTTAATCAATTAATGTCTCATACCCCTAACTTCATACCCCTAGCTAATTTAATACTTAGAAACACCACTTATTTAATCAATTAATGTCTCATACCCCTAACTTCAAGGTTTAGGGTTTAGTTAAAGAAGCGGTTTTTGTAAGCATTAAATTAGTTAGGGGTATGAGTCATTAATTAATTAAACAAGTGATTTTTGTAAGTATTTAATTAGTTATGGGTATGAAGTTAGGAGTATGAAGTGATGGGCATGAAGTTACACATATGATGAAAGAGGTATGCAGTGAATGAAGTTAGGGGTATGAAGAGAGGGTTATGAGACCTTAATTGATTAAAGAAGTGGTTTTTTTAAGTAATCAAATTTTTAGGGTTATGAAAAAGAGGTATGAAGTGAGAGGTATGAAGAAAGGTATATGAGACATTAATTGATTAAATAAGTGGTTTTTATAAGTATTTAATTACTTAGGGGTATAAAGTGAGGGGTATGAAGAAAAGGGTATGATGAAAGAGGTATGAATTTAGGGGTATGAAGAAATGGGTATGAAGTGAATTAAGTTAGGGATATGAAGTGAGCGGTATGAGAGGTTAATTGATTGAATAAGTGGTTTTTGTAATTATTCATACCCCTTTCTTCATACCCCTCGCTTCATACCCTTAACTAATTGAATACTTACAAAAACTATTTCTGTAATCAATTAGTATCTCATAGGGTTTAGGGTTTAGGATTTAGGGTTTAGTTAAATAAGTGCTTTTTTTAAGTATTAAATTATTTAGGGGTATGAAATCAGGGGTATGAGACATTAATTGATTAAATAAGTGGTTTTTATAAGTATTTAATTATATAGGGGTATGAAGTTAGGGTTATGAAGTGAGGAGTATGAAGTAAAGGGTATGAAGTTAGGGCTATGAAGAAAGGGGTATGAAGTGAGGGGTAAGAAGAAAGGGATATGAGACATTAATTGATTAAATAAGTGATTTTTGTAAGTAATTAATTACTTAGGTGTATGAAGCGAGGGGTATGAAGAAAAGGGTATGAGGAAAGGGGTGTGAATAAAGGTGTATGAAGTTATGGGTATGAATTTAGGGGAATGAATTTAGGGGGTATCAAGAAAGGTGTATAAAGTGAATGAAGTTAGGGGTATGAAGTGAGGGGTATGGAGAAAGAGATGTGCAACATTAATTGATTAAAGAAGTGGTGTTTGTAAGTATTCAATTACTTAGAGGTATAAAGTGAGGGGTATTAAGAAATGGGTATGAATAAATGGGTATGAAGTTAGGGATATGAAGAAAGTGGTATGAAGTTAGGGGTATGAATAAAGGGATATAAAATGAATGAAGTTAGGGGTCTGAAGTGAGGGGTATGAATAAAGGGATATGAGATATTAATTGATTAAAGAAGTGGTTTTTGTAAGTATTCAATTACTTAGAGGTATAAAGTGAGAGGTATGAAGAAATGGGTATGTATAAATGGGTATTAAGTTAGGGGTATGAATTTAAGGGTATGAAGTTAGGGGTTATGAAAAAATGGGTATGAAGAAATGGGTATTAAGAAATGGGTATGAAGTTAGGGATATGAATAAAGGGGTATGAATATATGGGTATGAAGTTAGGGGTATGAATTTAGGGGGTATGAAGTTAGGGTTATGAAGTGAGGGGTATGAAGTAAGAGGTATGAAGTTAAGGGTATGAAAAAATGGGTATGAAGTGAGGGGTATGAGATCTTAATTGATTAAAGAAGTGGTTTTTGTAATTATTTAATTAGTTAGGTATATTAAGAAAGGGATATGAAGTGAGAGGTATGTAGAAAGTGGTATGAAGAAAGGGGTATGAAGTGAGGGGTATTTAGTGAGGGTTTTGAATAAAGGGATATGAAATGATGGGTATTTAGTGAGGGTTGTTTTGAATAAAGGGGTATGATGTTAGGGGTTAAGAAGAAAGGGGCATGGAGTTCAGGGTATGAATTTAGAGGTATGAAAAAAGAGGTATGAAGAAATAGGTGTGAAGTGAGGGGTATGAAGTTAGGGGTATGATAACTTAACTGACTAAAGTTAGGGGTATGAATAAATGGGTATAAAGTGAGGGGTATGCAAAAAGGGGTGTGATTTGAGTGGTATAAAGTTAAGGGTATGAAGTGAGGGGTATGAAAAAAAGGATATGAATTGAGGGGTATGAGACCTTAATTTATTTTATTTAATTTTTTTTGAAGTTACATGGTGGAATCGGTAGCCGCCACGAATCCGGTAGGTTGTCCAGCTTTTTATGGCTGCCATAGTATTCTGCGTTGTCCGCCCCAAAAGCCGCCACACAGATATTCGCGTAGTCCGCCCCTATAACCACCATGCCACAATCATTTTAAACCTTTTATGCCACTGAAAACACCAGGAAAGGGACAAGCGTTCAGTCCGATGAGGCCTGAGATTTGAACCTTGGACCTCCGCCCCCCTTATGGGGTTTGGATGAACCAAATGAGACCTTAATTTATTAAAGAAGTATTTTTTTAATTTTATTTTTTTTAATTGTAAACTTTAAAATTCTAATTTTAACTTAATTTTTTTTCTTTTTTTCTTAGGGTCTTTAAAATTTTAATTTTTTTAACCTTAGAAAAAAAACAAAAATATCAAAATGTTAAAAAAATAAATATTTTTCAAAAACTTTAGAAAATCCAAAAAAATTAATGTTTTTTGAAAAAAAAATCAATGTTTCTTCATACCCCTCACTTCACACCCCTAACTTCATACCTATTTATTCATGCCCCTAAATTCATAACTATAAATTCATACCCCTTTCTTCATACCCATAATTAATTGAATAATTACAAAATCCAATTCTTTAATCAATTAATGTCTCATACCCCTGAATTCATACCCCTAACTAATTTAATACTTAGAAAAACCATTTATTTAATCAATTAATGTCACGTACCCCTAACTTCAAGGTTTAGGGTTTATGATTTAAGGTTTAGTTAAAAAAGTGGTTTTTGTAAGCATTTAATTAGTTAGGGTATGAAGTTAGAGGTATGAGACATTAATTAATTAAACAAGTGGTTTTTGTAAGTATTTAATTAGTTACGAGTATGAAGTTAGGGGAATGAAGTGAGGGGCATGAAGTTACATGTATGATGAAATAGGTATGAAGTGAATGAAGTTATGGGTATGAATAGACGGTTATGAGACCTTAATTGATTAAATAAGTGGTTTTTGTAAGCATTCAAATTTATAGGGTTATGAAAAAAGAGGTATGAAGTGAGGGGTATGGAGAAAGGTATATGAGACATTAATTGATTAAATAAGTTGTTTTTGTAAGTATTTAATTACTTAGGGGTATGAAGTTAGGGGTATTTAGTTATGGGTATGAATAAAAGGGTATGATGAAAGGGGTATGAATTTAGGGGTATGAAGAAACGGGTATGAAGTGAATTAAGTTAGGGATATGAAGTGAGGGGTATGAGACGTTAATTGATTGAATAAGTGGGTTTTGTAAGTATTCAAACCCTTTTATTCATACATCTTTCTTCATACCCTTAACTTCATACCCCTAACTAATTGAATACTTACAAAAACTATTTCTTTAATCAATTAGTATCTCATACCCTTAACTTCAGGGTTGAGGATTTAGGGTTTAGGGTTTAGTTAAACAAGTACTTTTTTTAAGTATTCATTTATTTAGGGGCATGATAAATTAATTGATTAAATAAGTGGTTTTTATAAGTATTTAATTATTTATGGGTATGAAGTGAGGGGTATGAAGTTATGGGTATGAAGAAAGGGGTATGAAGTGAATGAAGTTAGGAGTATGAAGTGTGGGTTATGAGACCTTAATTGATTAAAGAAGTGGTTTTTTTAAGTATTAAATTAATTAGGGGTATGAAAAATGTGTATCAAGTGAGAGTTATGAAAAAGGGGTATGAAGTGAGGGGTATGAAAAAATGAATATGAGATATTAATTGATTTAAAAAGAGGTTTTTGTAAGTATTAAATTACTTAGGGATATAAAGTGAGGGGTATTTAGTGAGGGTTATGAGGAAATAGGTATGAAGAAAGTGGTATGAATAAAGGGGTATGAATTTAGGTGTATGAATTTAGGGGTATGAATAAAGAGGTGTAAAGTAATGAGTATAAAGAAAGAGGTATGAATAAATGGTTATAAAGTGAATGAAGTTAGAGGTATGAAGTGATGTATATGAGACATTAATTGATTAAATAAGCAGTTTTTTTAAGTATTCAATTAGTTAGAGGTATGAAAAAGGGGTATGAAGTGATAGGTATAAAGAAAGTGGTATGAAGTGAGGGGTATGAAGAAAGGAATATGAGACATTAATTGATTAAATAAGTGTTTTTTGTAAGTATTAAATTACTTAGGGGTATGAAGAGAGGGGTATTTAGTGAGGGGTATGAAGAAAGGGGTATTAAGTTATGGATATGAGGTTATAGGGTATGAAGAAAGGGGTATGAATTGAATAAAGTTAGGGGTATGAAGTGAGGGGTATGAGACACTAATTTATGAAAGAAGTGGTTTCTGTAAGTATTCAATTAGTTAAGGGTATTCAAAAAAGGGTATGAAGTGAGGGATATAAATAAAAGGGTATGGAGTGAGGGCTATGAAGAAAGGGATATGAGACATTAATTGATCAAAGAAGTGGTTTTTATAAGTATTCAATTACTTAGGTGTATGAAGTAAGGGGTATTTAGTGAGGGGTATGAATAAAGGGGTATGAATTCAAGGGTATGAAGTTAGTGGGTATGAATAAAGGGGTATGAAGTTAGGGGTATGAAGAAAGGGGTATGAATAAATGGGTATGAAGTGAGGGGTATGAAGTGAATGAAGTTAGGGGTATGAAGTGAGGTTTATGATACCTTAATTAATTAAATAAATGGTTTTTTTAAGTATTCAATTAGTTAGGGATATTAAGTTAGGGTTATGAAGAAATGGGTATGAAATGAGGGGTATGAAGAAAGGGATATGAGACATTAATTAATTGAATAAGTGGTTTTTGTAAGTATTCAATTACTTAAGGATATGAAGTGAGGGGTATGAATAAAGGGTATGAAGTTAGAGGTATGAAGAAAGAGGTATGAAAAAAGGGGTATAAAAAAATAAGTGTGAAGTGATGGGTATGATGTTAGGGGTATGCGAGCTTAGTTGATTAAAGTTAGGTGTATGAAGAGAGGATTATCAAGAAGGGGGTATCAAGTGAAGGGTATGAATAAAGGGGTATGAATTTAGGGATATGAAGTTACAGGTATGAATTGAGTGGTATGAAGTTAGGGGTATGAGACCTTAATTGATTAAAGAACTTTTTTTTTTTAATTTTAATTTTTTTTAATTATAAAATTTAATTAAAAAATAATTAGGAACTTTGAAATTTTAATTTTAACTTTGATTTTTTTTTATTTTTTTCTTAGGAACTTTAAAATTTAAATTTTTTACCTTAGAAAAAAAACAAAAAAATGAAAACGTTAGAAAATCAAAATTTTTTCAAATACTTTGGAAAATAAAAAAAATCAATGTTTTTTTTCAAAAACAAATCAATGTTACTTCATGTACCTCACTTTATACCCCTAACTTCATAGGTATAAAGTTAGGGGTATAAAGTCAGAGGTATACAAATTTAGGGGTATAAAGTCAGAGGTATTAAGTGAGGGGTATGAATTAAATGGTATGAAGTTAGGAGCATGAAGAAAGTGGTATGAAGTGAATGATGTTAGGGGTATGAATTTAGGGGTAAGAAGAAACGGGTATGAAGTTAGTGGGTATGAAGAAATGGGTAGAAAGTCAATAAAGTTGGGGGTATCAAGTGAGGGGTATGATACCTTAATTGACTAAAGAAGTGGTTTTTGTAAGTATTTAATTAGTTAGGGGTATGAATAAAGGGGTAAGAAGTGAGGATTATGAAGAAATGAATATGAGACATTAATTGATTAAAGAAGTGGTTTTTGTAAGTATTTAATTACTTAGGGGTATGAAGTGAGGGGAATTTAGTGAGGGGTATGAATAAAGGGGTATGAAGTTAGGGATATGAAGTTAGGGGATATGAAGAAAGGGGTATGAAGTTAAGGGTATGAATAAATGGGTATGAAGTGAGAGGTATGATGAAAAGGGTGTGAAGTGAGGGATATGAAGTTAGGGATATGAGACCTTAATTGATTAAAGTTAGGGGTATGAATAAAGAGGTATGAAGTTAGGGGTATGAAGAAAGTGGTATGAAGTGAATGAAGTTAGGGGTATGAGACATTAATTGATTAAATAAGTAGTTTTTGTAAGTATTCAATTAGTAAGGGGTATGAAGAAAGGGGTATGAAGTGAGGGGTATGAAGAAATAGATATGGGACATTAACTGATTAAAGAAGTGGTTTTTGTTAGTATTCAAGTACTTAGCGTATGAAGTGAGGGGCTTTTGTTAGTATTTAATTATTTAGGATTATGATACATTAATTAATTAAAGAAGTATTTTTTTTAAGTATTTAATTATTTAGCGGTATGAATTTAGGGGTATGAAGTAAGGGGTATGAAGTGAGGGTTATGAGACATTAATTTATTAAAAAATGGTTTTTGTAAGTTTTAAATTAGTTAGAGGTATCAAGAAAGGGGTATGAAGTGAGGGATATGAAGAAAGGGATATGATACATTAATTGATTAAATAAGTGGTTTTTGTAAGTATTCATTTACTTAGGTGTATGAAGTGAGGGGTATGAAGAAAGGGGTATGAGTAAAGGGGTGTGAATAGAGGTGTATGAATTTATGGGTATGAATATAGGGGAATGAATTTATGAGGTATGAATAAATGTGTATAAAGTGAATTAAGTTAGGGGTATTGTTGGCAATTTTGGGTACCTTGAGTACATTGCCTTTGCTCAAGTATAGTTGTTGTCATTGATGTCAAGGAGTTCTTGGAGCAATTTGTTTTTATGTCTAAGTATGTGTTTTGATGAAGGTTTCAGCTGGTCAGTAAGTCTCCAAGAAAATCAGAGTAGCCCAGTTGCAAAAGATCCAGAAAAATATAAGTTAGAAAAAGTTTGTAGGCGGTTGGAAAAATTGTCATGATTTCACGACATGTTTCAGGAGAGAGAAAGTTTTGGCAAAACTGTCATGATTTCACGACATGCTGGAAGGCAGAGACAAAGCAGGAAAAACTATCATGATTTCGTGACATGTTTGAAGAGAGAGAAAGTGATTCAGGAACTATCATGATTTCGTGACATGCTGCAAAAGACAAAGTGAGGACTGTTGCGATTTTGTGACATGATGCAAAGTTCCAGTTGAGGACTATCACGATTTCGTGACATGCAAAAAAGCTCGAAGTGAGAACTGTCATGATTTCGTGACTTGTAGAAAAGATAAGAGCCTGAAAGGAGAAGCATCACGATTTAATGATAGGCAGTGGAGAAAGTGTACGTAAGCCAGAAGTGTCACGATTTCATGACAAGTAGTGGAGAAAGCGTTCAAAAGCCAGAAGCTTCATGATTTCATGACAAGCTAAAAATAAGTTGTACAGATGCAAAAAGTGTCATGATTTCATGACAGGTTGAGTTGGTAGCTTGCAGTTGCAGAAAGTGTCATGATTTCACGACAGGTTGAGTTGGCAGCTTGCAGTTGCAGAAAGTGTCACGATTTCATGACAGGTTGAGTTGGCAGCGTGCAGTTGCTGAAAGTGTCATGATTTCACGACAGAAGTGAGATGACGTCAGCAAAATTCATAAGTGTCATGATTTCACGATAGAAGCTGAGAGGAAGGCCATGAAGACTAAAGTGTCACGATTTCATGACAGAAGTGTGATGACGTCAGCAAGAGGCAAAGGTGTCACGATTTCATGACAAAAGCTGAGAGGAAGGGCATGAAGACAGAAGGGTCATGATTTCATGACAGAAGAGAAGATGACATCAACAAAGATAGGAAGTGTCATGATTTCGCGACATAAGCGGTAAGGAGGTCGACAAAGGCGGTAGTGTCACGATTTCGCGACAGCAAGCATAGAAGGTGTACGACAGGCAAAGATGTCGTGATATCATGACATGTTGTAGTTTCACGCTAGAAGCTACAAGGAGGCAATGAAGTTGATAGAGTTAAATTTGGGCTGACGCAGCACAAGGTTTTGCGAGTCGACGTGATCAAAGGGTAAAAAAGCCGACTAAGATCAAGGTTCTAATCTTGAGATTATGAGTATAAAAGGAGGGCTATTTGAGGAGATTTGATCATCATCCAAGTGTGCATTCGAAGAGTGGCATTCATAGATTTAGTGCGACAGTAAGGTTTGATCATCGAAAAAGTAGAGTGCAAAGATCGATTGCAGTATAAGAGTGCATTTCGTCGAATCGTCTAAGTGTAGGAGACTGTAAGGACATAGAGTGCACAAAGTCGATACTGTTGTGTTTGCATGGTTTATGCAAAGACTGTGCTGCTGTATGTGCGAAGACTATGCTGCTATGTTTTCATAGAAGAGTATAAGTTGATCGAGTGCTGCTGTGTTTGCACAGACTGTGAAAATTTGGTTTCGACCAAGTGCAACTATAACCGAAAAGAAAAGAGGAAGAGGACAGATTTGTGCTAGACCAAAGGACCGTGTTTTGGTGCAGATAAGAGGACCAACTTTGCGGTGATAGAGTTGAGGACAGAGATCTCCAGCCAGAGTAGGGAAGACAGGTGTCTTCTGTGGATAGAGTTCCACTTGCTAAGGGCAGAGGAGGTAGAGGTCTTCTAGAGGATCACCAGCCAAAGAAGAGTTAGGGGAAGGTGTCTCCTTTGAGATGAGGCTCATAAACATTGTAATCGGGAAGGATTCCCAGAGGACTTTGATATAACTTTTAGAAGAAAAGTTTTATCCGTGGAGTAGCCCACCTTGGGTGAACCACGTAAATTGTTGTGTCACTTTGTGGATTGTATTTTGTGCATTGTTTTGATTACTGCTATTATTACTATCTTTATTCTGCATGTTATTGAATTGAAAGCTACTTTAAAAGAAAAGGTTAAAAGTGGTCTTATACTGTTCACCCCCCTCTCAGTATAAGCTTGTGTTCTTCAATTGGTATCAGAGATGGTTCCTTCGAAAAGGTTTTACAGCCGAAAGGAAGAACTGGTTAAGAACACAATGGATTTTTTAGGTGGCAATGCAACACCTATTCTTTATGGATTAGATTTCAGTCTATGGAGTGCAAGAATGAATGTCTATCTTATGGGTCTTGGTAATGAGGTATGGGAAGTTATTGAAGATGGGTACACCATTCCTGCAAATGGTCCTTATACTAAAGAAGACAGGCTCCTACATCACAACAACTCAAAAGCCATGAATGCAATCCTGAAGGGTTTACAAAAGGCTGATCCTACCAAAGTTATTCATTGCAAAACAGCCAGTGAAATGTGGAAACAATTGCAGGTTGTTCATACAGGTGATGCAAATGTCCGAAAGGCCAAGTTGAGACACTTCAAAGGTATATTTGAACAACTCAAGATGAATGATGATGAAAATATTAGTGACTACATGCTCCGTATGGATGAAGTTGTTAATTCTATGAAAGACCTTGGTCTTGAACTTGCTGAAAATGATGTGTGTGATAAGATTTTAAGATCTCTTCCTAATAGATTTAGTGAAAATATTTTTGCTATTGAGGAAGCCAAAGATTTAGACAAGTTGAAAAAGGATGAGCTCCATAGTATTCTTGCAGCATTTGAGCTGAGAACTCAAGTGAATGTTGATATAAAGAAAGAGGCAACTTTCAAAGCTACCAAGAAATCAAAAGGCAAACAGATTCAAGAGAGTGATGAGTCTTCTAGTGAGGAAGAAGCATATTACAGCAAGAAAGGCAAGTTCTCTAGAAAGCACAAAAGCAAGAAAAATATAAGATGTTTCAACTATGGAAAGTATGGTCATTATGCTACTGACTGTACTGTTTCCAAAAATGAAAGTGATGAAGATATACAGGATGTTAAGAGCAAGGATTCTGAAAAGCACAGGTATTACAGAAAGAACAATGATGAGCACAGCAATCAAGGAAAGAGGTATTCACACAAGAACAAGAAGAGCTTCTATCTGGACAAAGCAAGTAAGTGTTCTAGTAGTGATAGTGAAAGCTCTTCCAGTGATAATGAAAATGAGATGTTGTTCATTTCAAAAAAGGAGGAAGAACCAAAACATAAATTCACTGTCATGAAATGTTTTAGATGTGGAAATTTTGGGCACCTTGAGGATGATTGCACAAATAATGAATTAGTTGCTAGTATGTATGAGGATGCTTTAGAAAATGATAAGGAAGATGCATGTATGGTTTTTGAAAAGGGTAGCACCTCTAGTGATAAGAAATCTGAAAAAGGTCTTGATAATTCAAAGTGCAATCAAATAGAGGATCTTGAATGTGAACTCAATAATGATCTCAGTGTTTTGAAAAAGGAAAGAAAGAAGAATTATAGACTCAATATTAAGTTAGATGAATGTTGTATGGAGAGAGACGATCTTATAGAAAGTCTTGACTTCTCTATAACCAAAACACATGAACTCAAGGATGAGTTAGAGTCTAAGATTTGTGAGTATAATGAGTTAGAGCAGAAAATGGCTTCTTTGAAAGAAGAAAATAAATATTACAAGGATAAGCTCTACAGATTTTAGGATAGCTCCATGAAGGTTAAGTCTCTCATCAAAAATCAAAGAAATCCAGCAGATAAAATAGGTCTCGGTTTTGTTGAGTCGCACAAGAAATAGGTTGGGGAATCTAGCAAGAGATTTCAAAAGGAAGAAAGTTCTGATGAAGAAAGTACTTCAGATCATGAGTCCGTGAGTGATGAATGTGTAGAAACAGAAAACAAATTTTTGAATGTGAAGCAGAAGTTCTCGGGACCCAAGAGATCGATTAAAAGAATGTTTCACGATAGATGTTTTGCTTGTTACAGGTTTGGACACATGGCTATACATTGCATGTCTCAAATGAAGAAGGTTAACAATAATTTTAGAAGTCGCAATTTATTTCAAGGGTATTGCTACTCTTGTAATTAGTTTGGGCACAAGGCAATTTTTTGCAATGCAAATAACAAGAACTGGGTTAGTCAGAAAATGCGGATTCAAAGAACAGCTATGCCTAAAAGAAATAATGTTGTTGTTTGTTACAAGTGCAACAATATAGATCACACAGCCAGATAGTGCAGAGCTGATCTTCCAAGGTACAGGAATAGGAACAATGGTATAAATAGGTCCAAGGATCAAGGTGTGGACAAGAAAAGAGATGAGAACAAGAACAAGAAAAGTGCCAAGAATAGAAACATTGACAAAGAGCTCAAGAAAAGGCCCGACAAAGAAATTGTAGACACCGATGATGATGAGTGTCTAATGGGAGTTTCACTCCCAACCCTATTTTAAATCACCTTAATAGGAGGTGGGGGAGGGACTAAGCTAAGAGACTCATTCTTAGTCCCAAGCCCCAAAGGTGACCCTTTGCAATTGATGACAAAGGGGGAGAGATTTGAGTAAGGGGGAGAGATATGAGTAAGGGGGAGAGCTTCTAGTGAAAAGGAAAGCTTCAAGTCAGGGGGAGCAAAACTTCAAAGAGATTGATTTCAGTTTTGGCTCTTGAAGATGTGTTTTTAGTAAAGGTTTGCCATCAATGACAAAGGGGGAGATTGTTGGCAATTTTGGGTACCTTGAGTACATTACCTTTGCTCAAGTATAGTTGTTGTCATTGATGTCAAGGAGTTCTTGGAGCAATTTGTTTTTATGTCTAAGTATGTGTTTTGATGAAGGTTTCAGCTGGTCAGTAAGTCTCCAAGAAAATTAGAGTAGCCCAGTTGCAAAATATCTAGAAAAAGATAAGTTAGAAAAAGTTTGCAGGCGGTTGGAAAAACTGTCGTGATTTCGCGACATGTTTGAGGAGAGAGAAAGTTCTGGAAAAATTGTCATGATTTCGTGACATGTTGGAAGGCGAGAGACAAAGCAGCAAAACTATCATGATTTCATGACATGTTGAGGAGGGAGGGGAGGGAGAGAGAGAAAGAAAGAGGAAAGGGGTGGGGAGTGAGGGAGTAAGGAAGTTGTAGGGGCGAAGGGGGGGAGTAAATTTGAGGGGAGAAGAGAGAAAGGGGGAAAAGAAAAAAGGGGTAATTATAAAAAAAGTGGGGGGAAGAGAGAGGGGGGGGGGTAAAGCGTCACAATTTCATGACAAGTTTGAAGAGAAAGAAAGTGATTCAAGAACTGTCGTGATTTCGTGACATGCTACAAAAGACAAAGTGAGGACTGTTGCGATTTTGTGACATGATGCAAAGTTCCAGTTGAGGACTGTCATGATTTCGTGACATGTTGAAAAGCTCAAAGTGAGAACTATCATGATTTCGCGACTTGTAGCAAAGAGAAGAGCCTAAAAGGAGAAGCATCACGATTTCATGACAGGAAGTGGAGAAAGTGTACGAAAGCCAGAAGTGTCGCAATTTTGTGATAGGCAATGGAGAAAGTGTTCGAAAGCCAAAAGTGTCATGATTTCATGACAGGTACAAAGAAGTTGTACAGATGCAAAAAGTGTCACGATTTCACGACAGGTTGAGTTGGCAGCTTGCAGTTGCAGAAAGTGTCACGATTTCACGACAGGTTGAGTTGGCAGTGTGCAATTGCAGAAAGTGTCATGATTTTGTGACAGGTTGAGTTGGTAGCGTGCAGTTGCCGAAAGTGTCACGATTTCATGATAGAAGTGAGATGACGTCAGCAAAATTCATAAGTGTCATGATTTCATGACAGAAGCTGAGAGGAAGGCCATGAAGACTAAAGTGTCACGATTTCGTGACAGAAGTGTGATGACGTCAGCAAGAGGCAAAGGTGTCACGATTTCATGATAGAAGCTGAGAGGAAGGGCATGAAGACAAAAGGGTCACGATTTCATGATAGAAGAGAAGATGACATCAGCAAAGACAGGAAGTGTCATGATTTCATGACATAAGCGGTAAGGAGGTCGACAAAGGCAGTAGTGTCATGATTTCACGACAACAAGCATAGAAGGTGTACAACAGGCAAAGATGTCGTGATATCGTGACATGTTGTAGTTTTATGCCAGAAGCTACAGGGAGGCAGTGAAGTCGATAGAGTTAAATCTGGGTCGATGCAGCATAGGGTTTTGCAGCCGACGTGATCAAAGGGTAAAACAGTCGACTAAGATCAAGGTTCTAATCTTGAGATTATGTGTATAAAATGAGGGTTGTTTGAAGATTTTAATCAATCATCCAAGTGTGCGTTCGAAGAGTGGCGTTCACATATTTAGTGTGATAGTAAGGTTCGATCATCGAAAAAGTAGAGTGCAAAGATTGATTGTAGTATAAGAGTGCATTTCATCGAATCGTCTAAGTGTAGGAGATTGTAAGGACATAGAGTGTGCGAAGTCGATACTACTATGTTTGCATGGTTTATGCGAATACTGTGCTACTGTATGTGTGAAGACTATGCTGCTATGTTTTTGCAGAAGAGTATAAGTTGATCGAGTGCTACTGTGTTTGCGTAGACTATGAAAATTTGGTTTCGACCAAGTGCAACTATAACAAAAAAGAAAAGAGGAAGAGGACAGATTTGTGCTAGACCGAAGGACTATGTTTTGGTGTAGATAAGAGGACCAGCTTTGCGGTGACAGAGTTGAGGACAAAGATCTCCAGCCAGAGCAGGGAAGACAGGTGTCTTCTGTGGATAGAGTTCCACTTCCTAAGGGTAGAGGAGGTAGAGGTCTTCTAGAGGATCACCAGCCAAAGTAGAGTTAGGGGAAGGTGTCTCCTTTGAGCTGAGGCTCATAAACATTGTAATCGGGAAGGATTCCCAGAGGACTTTTATATTACTTTTAGAAGAAAAGTTTTATCCATGGAGTAGCCCACCTTGGGTGAACCACGTAAATTGTTGTGTCACTTTGTGGATTGTATTTTGTGCATTGTTTTGATTACTACTATCTTTATTCTGCATGTTATTGAATTGTAAGTTGCTTTGAAAGAAAAGGTTAAAAGAGGTCTTATACTGTTCACCCCCCCTCTCAGTATAATCTTGTGTTCTTCAGGTATGAATTGAGAGGTATGAGACCTTAATTGATTAAAAAAGCATTTTTTATAAGTATTCAGTTAGTGAGGGGTATGAATAAAGGGGTATAAAGTGAGGGGTATGAAGAAAGGGATATGAGATATTATTTATTAAAGTAGTGGTGTTTTTAAGTATTCAATTACTTAGAGGTATGAAGTGATGGGTATGAATAAAGGGGTATTAAGTTAAGGGTATGAATAAAGTGGTATGAAGTTAAGGGTATGAAGTTAGGGGTATGAATTTAGGGGTATGAAGAAAGGTGTATGAAGTTAGGGGTATGAAGTTAGGGAGTATGAAGTTATGGGTATGAAGTAAGAGGTATGAAGTTAAGGGTATAAAAAAATGGGTATTAAGTGAGAGGTATAAGACCTTAATTGATTAAAAAAATAGTTTTTGTAAGTATTCAATTAGTTAAGGATATGAAGAAAGGGGTATGAAGTGATAGGTATGAAGAAAGTGGTATGAAGAAAGGGGTGTGAATAAAGGAATATGAAACATTAATTGATTAAATAAATAGTTTTTGTAAGTATTTAATTACTTAGGGGTATGAAGTGAGGGGTATTTAGTGAGGGTTATGAATAAAGGTGTATGAAGTTAGGGGGTATGAATAAAGGGGTATGGAGTTCATGGTATGAAGTTAGAGGTATGAAGAAAGGGGTATGAATAAATAGGTGTACAGTGAGGGGTATGAGTTATAAACTAGATCAACTATTTGAGTAGTACCCTCGTAACCCAGAAAAGGTCGGTTCGATCCCGATAGCTGGCTATTTTCTAATCTTGTCATTCCTTCTATGATAAACAATGTTTCGCTAGGTGTAAAGTGAGGGGTATGAAGTTAGGGGTATGAGACCTTAATTGATTAAAGTTAGGGGTATGAAGAAAGGGGTATAAATTGAAGGATATGCAAAAAGGGGTATGAATTGAGGGGTCTAAAGTTAGGGGTATGAAGTGAGGGGTATAAAAAAAAGGATATGAATTAAGGGGTATGAAGTGAGGGGTATGAGACCCTAATTGATTAAAGAAGTATTTTTTTAATTTTAAACTTAAAAATTTTAATTTTAACTTTTATTTTTTTTATTTTTTTTTAGGAAATTTAAAATTTTAATTATTTAACCTTAGAAAAAACAAAAAAAATGAAAATGTTAGAAAATCAAATATTTTTCAAAAAAAAAAAAACAATATTTTTTTCAAAAAATATCAATGTTTCTTCATACCCCTCACTTCACATCCTTAACTTCATACCTCTTTCTTCATACCCCTAACTTCATACCTCTAAGTTCATACCCCTTTCTTCATAACCTTCACTTCATACCAATCATTAATTGAATACTTACAAAATCAAATTCTTTAATCAATTAATGTCTCATACCCCTAACCAAATTAATACTTATAAAAACCACTTGTTTTAGTTAATTAATGTATCATACCCCTAACTTCAAGGTTTAGGGTTTAGGTATTATGATTTAGGGTTTAGTTAAATAAGTGGTTTTTGTAAGTATTCAATTAGTTAGGGGTATGAAGTTAGGGGTATGAGATATTAATTAATTAAAAAAGTGGTTTTTGTAAGTATTTAATTAGTTACAGGTATGAAGTTAGGAGTATGAAGTGAGGGGCATGAAGTTACACGTATGATAAAAGAGGTATGAAGTTAATGAAGTTAGGTGTATGAAGAGATTGTTATGAGACCTTAATTGATTAAAGAAGTGGTTTTTGTAAGTATTAAAATTTCTAGGATTATGAAAAATAGGTATGAAGTGATGGGTATGGGGAAAGATATATGAGACATTAATTGATTAAATAAGTGGTTTTTATAATTATTTCATTACTTAGGGGTATAAAGTGAGGGGTATTTAGTGAGGGGTATGAAGAAAAGGGTATGATGAAATGGTATGAAAAAGGGGTATGAAGTGAATGAAGTTAGGGATATGAAGTGAGGGGTATGAGATGTTAATTTATTGAAGAAGTGGTTTTGTAAGTATTCATACCTCTTTCTTCATACCCTTAACTTCATACCCCTAACTTCATACCCCTAACTAATTTAATACTTACAAAAACTATTTCTTTAATCAATTAGCATCTAATAGGATTTAGGGTTTAGGGTTTAGTTAAAGAAGTGCTTTTTGTAAGTATTAAATTATTTAGGGGTATGAAATTAGGGGTATGAAGTTAGGGGTATGAAGTGATGGGTATGAAGTAAAGGGTATGAAGTTAGGGGTATTAAGAAAGGGGTATGAAGTGGTTTTTGTAAGTTTTGAATTACTTAGAGGTATCAAGAAAGGGGTAAGAAGTTAGGGTTAAGAAGAAAGGGATATGAGACATTAACTGATTAAAGAAGTGATTTTTTTAAGTATTCAATTTCTTAGGTGTATGAATTGAGGGGTATTTAGTGAGGGGTATGAAGAAATGTGTATAAATTGAATGAAGTTAGGGTTATGAAGTGAGGGGTATGAAGAAAGGGATATGAGACATTAATTGATTAAAGAAGTGGTGTTTGTAAGTATTCAATTACTTAGAGGTATAAACTGAGGGGTATGAAGGTAGGGGTATGAAGAAAGTGTTATGAAGTTAAGGGTATGAAGTTAGGGGTTATGAAAAAGGGGGTATGAATAAAGGGGTATTAATAAATGGGTATGAAGTTAGGGGTATGAATTTAGGGGCATGAAAAAAGGGGTATGAAGTTAGGGATATGAAGTTAGGGGGTATGAAGTTAGGGTTAAAAAGTGAGGGGTATGAATTAAGAGGTATGAAGTTAAGGGTATGAAAAATGGGTGTGAAGTGAGGGGTATGAGACCTTAACTGATTAAAGAAGTGGTTTTTGTAAGTATTCAATTAGTTATGGATATGAAGAAAGGGGTATGAAGTGAGAGGTATGAATAAAGTGGTATGAAGAAAGGGGTATGAAGTTAGGTGTATGAAGAAAGGAATGTGAGACGTTAATTGATTAAAGAAGTGGTTTTATAAGTATTTAATTACTTAGGAATAGGAAGTGAGGGGTATTTAGCGAGGGTTATGAATAAATGGGTATGAAGTTAGGGGAATGAATTTAGGGCTATTAAGAAAGGGGTATGATGTTAGGGGGTATGAAGAAAGGGGTATAGATTTTAGGGTATGAAGTTAGAGATATGAATAAAGGGGTATGAATAAATAGGTGTGAAGTGAGGGGTATGAAGTTAGGGGTATGAGACCTTAATTGACTAAAGTTATGGGTATGAAGAGAGGGGTATGAAAAAAGGGGTATAAAGTGAGGGGTATGCAAAAAGGGGTGTGAATTTAGTGGTCTGAAGTTAGGGTTATGAAGTGAGGGTATGAATTGATAGGTATGAAGTGAGGGGTATGATACCCTAATTGATTAAAGAAGTGTTTTTTTAATTTTATTTTATTTATTGTAAACTTTAAAGTTCTAATTTAAATTTAATTTTTTTTTCTTTTTTTCTTAGGAAATTTAAAAAAAAATTATTTTTAACTTTAGAAAAAAACAAAAAAATCAAAATGTTTTTTTTTTTGTATTTACATGGTGGAATCGGTAGCCGCAACGAATCCGGGCAGGTTGTCCGACTTTTATGGTTGCCACAGTATTCTGCGTTGTCCACCCTAGAAGCCGCCACACAGATCTTCGCATAGTCCGCACCTATAACCATCATGCCACAATCATTTTAAACCTTTTACATCGCTGAAAGCACCAGGAAAGGGACAAAAAAATCAAAATGTTAGAAAATCAAATATTTTTAAAAACTTAAGAAAATCCAAAAAAATCAATATTTTTTCATACCCCTCAGTTCACACCCTTAACTTCATACATCTTTATTCATACCCCTAACTTCATACGTCTAAATTCAAACCCTTTTCTTCATACCTCTAACTTCATACCCATAATTAATTTAATAATTACATAAATTCAATTCTTTAATCAATTAATGTCTCATAATCCTAAATTCATACACCTAACTAATTTAATATATAGAAAAACAATTTCTTTAATAAATTAATGTCTTGTACCCCTCACTTCAGGGTTTAGGATTTATGATTTAGGATTTAGTTAAAAAAGTGATTTTTATAACCATTTAATTAGTTAGGGGTATGAAGTTAGAGGTATGAGACATTAATTAATTAAACAAGTGGTTTTTGTAAGTATTTAATTAGTTATAGGTATGAAGTTAGGGGAATGAAGTGAGGGGCATGAAGTTACACATATTATGAAAGAGGTATGAAGTGAATGAAGTTAGGGGTATGAAGAGAGGGTTATGAGACTTAATTGATTAAATAAGTGGTTTTTGTAAGTATGCAAATTTCTAGGGTTATGAAAAAAGGGGTATGAAGTGAGGGGTATGGAGAAAGGTATATGAGACATTAATTGATTAGAGAAGTGGTTTGTGTAAGTATTTAATCACTTAGAGGTATGAAGTGAGGGGTATTTAGTGAGGGATATTAATAAAATGGTATGATGAAATGGGTATGAACTTAGGGGTATGACGAAAAGGGTAAGTAGTGAATAAAGTTAGGGATATGAAGTGAGGGGTATGAGATGTTAATTGATTGAAGAAGTGGTTTTTGTAAGTATTCATACCCCTTTATTCATACCTCTTTCTTCATACCCTTAACTTCATACCCCTCACTTCATACCCCTAACTAATTTAATACTTACAAAAACTATATCTTTAATCAATTAGTATCTCATACACTTAAATTCAGGGTTGAGGGTCAAGGGTTTAGAGTTTAGTTAAAGAAGTGCTTTTTGTAAGTATTAATTTATTTAGGGGTATGAAATTAGGGGTATGAGAAATTAATTGATTAAATAAGTGGTTTTTATAAGTATTTAATTATTTAGGGCTATGAAGTGAGGGGTATGAAGTGAATGAAGTTAGGGGTATGAAGTGTGGGTTATAAGACCTTAATTGATTAAAGAAGTGGTTTTTTTAAGTATTCAATTAGTTATGGGTATGAAAAATGTCTATCAAGTGAGAGTTATGAAAAATGAGTATGAAGTGAGGGGTATGAAAAAATGAATATGAGATATTAATTGATTTAAAAAGAGGTTTTTGTAAGTATTCAATTAATTAGGGATATAAAGTGAGGGGTATTTAGTGATGGTTATGAGGAAATAAGTATGAAGAAAGGGGTATGAATAACGGGGTATGAATTTAGGTGTATGAAGAAAGAGGTGTAAAGTAATGAGTATAAATAAAGAGGTATGAATAAATGGTTATAAAGTGAATGAATTTAGGGGTATGAAGTGATGGATATGAGACATTAATTGATTAAATAAGCATTTTTTTTAAAGTATTCAATTAGTTAAAGGTATGAAAAAAGGGATATGAAGTGATAGGTATAAAGAAAGTGGTATCAATTGAGGGGTATGAATAAAGGGATATGATACGTTAATTGATTAAAGAAGTGTTTTTTGTAAGTATAAAATTTCTTAGGGGTATGAAGAGAGGGGTATTTAGTGAGGGGTATGAAGAAAGGGGTATGAATTTAGGGATATGAGGTTAGAGGGTATGAAGAAATGGGTATGAAGTGAATGAAGTTAGGGGTATGAAGTGAGGGGTATGAGACACTAATTGATGAAAGAAGTGGTTTTTGTATGTATTCAATTAGTTAAGGGTATTCAGAAAATGGTATGAAGTGAGGTGTACAAATAAAAGGGTATGGAGTGAGGGGTATGAAGAAAGGGATATGAGATATTAACTGATCAAAGAAGTGGTTTTTATAAGTATTAAATTTCTTAGGGATATGAAGTAAGGGGCATTTAGTGAGGGGTATGAATAAAGGGGTATGAAGTAAAGGGTATGAATTTAGGGGTATGAAATTAGTGGGCATGAAGAAACGGGCATGAATAAAGGGCTATGAATAAAGGGGTATGAAGTGAATGGAGTTAGGGGTATGAAGTGAGGTGTATGATATCTTAATTTATTAAATAAGTGGGTTTTTAAGTATTCAATTAGTTAGGGTAATGAAGAAATGGGTATGAAATGAGGGGTATGAAGAAAGGGATATGAGACATTAATTAATTGAAGTGGTTTTTGTAAGTATTCAATTACTTAAGGCTAAGAAGTGAGGGGTATTTAGTGAGGGGTATGAAGAAAGGGGCATGAATTTAGATGTATGAAGAAAGAGGTATGAAGAAAGGGGTATGAAGAAATAAATGTGAAGTGATGGGTATGATGTTAGGGGTATGAGAGCTTAGTTGATTAAAGTTAGATGTATGAAGAGAGGATTATCAAGAAAGGGGTATCAAGTGAGGGGTATGAAGAAATGGGTATGAATTTAGGGATATGATGTTATGGGTATGAATTGAGTGGTATGAAGTTAGGGGTATGAGACCTTAATTGATTAAAGAAATATTTTTTTTTTTTTTTAAATTTATTGTAAACTTTAATTAAAAAATAATTAGGAACTTTGAAATTTTAATTTTAACTTTGATTTTTTTTTCTTTTTTTCTTAGGAACTTTAAAATTTAAATTTAATATTTTTATTTTTACCTTATAAAAAAAAACAAAAAAATGAAAACATTAGAAAATCAAAAAAATTTCAAATACTTAGGAAAAAAAAAAAAAATCAATGTTAATTCATGTACCTCACTTCATACCCATATATTTATACCCCTTTATTCATACCCCTTTATTCATACCTCTAAATTCATACCCCTCACTTCATACTCCTCACTTCATACCCCTCACTAATTGAACACTTACAAAAACCAATTATTTAATCAATTATTGTCTCATACCTATAACTTCATACCCCTTAATTTATACCACTAACTAATTGAGTACTTATCAAAACCACTTATTTAATCAATTAATGTCTCATACCCCTAATGTGGGTTTCAGGTTTAGGTCTTAGGGTTTAGATTTTCGTTAAAGAAATGGTTTTTGTAAGTATTAAATTAGTTAGAGGTATGAAGTTAAGGGTATGAGACATTAATTTATTAAATAAGTGGATTTGTAAGTATTTAATTAATTAGAGATACAAAGTTAGGGGTACAAAGTTAGGTTTATGAAGTGAGGGGTATGAAGTAAAGGGTATGAATTTAGGAGTATGAAGAAAGTGGTATGAAGTTAGAGGTATGAAGTGAGGGGTATGAGACACTAATTTATGAAAGAAGTGGTTTTTGTAAATATTCGATTAGTTAAGGGTATTCAAAAAAGTGTATGAAGTGAGGGGTATGAATAAAAGGGTATGGAGTGAGGGGTATGAAGAAAGGGATATGAGACATTAATTGATTAAAGAAGTGGTTTTTATAAGTATTCAATTACTTAGGGGTATGAAGTAAGGGGTATTTAGTGAGGGGTATGAATAAAGGGGTACGAATTCAAGGGTATGAATATAGGGATATGAAGTTAGTGGACATGAAGAAACGGGTATGAATAAATGGCTATTAATAAAGGGGTATGAAGTTAGGGGTATGAAGAAATGTGTATGAAGTGAGAGGTATGAAGTGAATGAAATTAGGGGTATGAAGTGAGGTGTATGATACCTTAATTTATTAAATAAGTAGTTTTTATAAGTATTTAATTAGTTAGGGTTATGAAGAAATGGATATGAAATGAGGAGTATGAAGAAAGGGATATGAGACATTAATTAATTGAATAAGTGGTTTTTGTAAGTATTAAATTACTTAAGGATATGAAGTGAGGGGTATTTAGTGAGGGGTATGAAGTTAGAAAGAGGTAAAAAGAAAGGGGTATTAAGTGATGGGTATGAAGAAATAGGTGTGAAGTGATGGGTATGAAGTTAGGGGTATGCGAGCTTAGTTGATTAAATTTAGGTGTATGAAGAGAGGGGTATCAAGAAAGGGGTATCAAGTTAGGGGCATGAAGAAAGGGATATTAATTGAGGGATATGAAGTTACGGGTATGAATTGAGTGGTATGAAGTTAGGGGTATGAGACCTTAATTGATTAAATAACTTTTGTTTTTTAGTTTTATTTATTTTTTAATTGTAAACTTTAATTAAAAATTAATTAGGAACTTTAAAATTTTAATTTTAACTTTTATTTTTTCATTTTTTCCTTAGGAGCTTTAAAATTTAAATTTAAATTTTAAAATTTTTAACCTTATAAAAAAAAACAAAAAAAAATGAAAACGTTAGAAAATCAAAAGTTTTTCAAATACTTTGAAAAAAAAAATCAATATTTTTTTTCAAAAAAAAATCAATGTGTACCTCACTTCACACCCCTAACTTCATACCCCTTTATTCATACCTCTAACTTCATACTCCTCACTTCATACCCCTCACTAATTGAAAAATTATAAAAAATAATTCTTTAATCATTTAATGTCTCATACCCCTAACTTCATACCCCTTACTTTATACGACTAACTAATTGAATACTTATCAAAACCATGTATTTAATAAATTCATGTCTCATACCCCTAACATCGAGGTTTCAGGTTTAGGTTTTAGAGTTTAGTTAAAGAAATGGTTTTTGTAAGTATTAAATTAGTTAGAGGTATGAAGTTAGGGGTATGAGACACTAATTGATTAAATATATGGATTTGTAAGTATTTAATTAATTAGGGATACAAAGTTAGGGGTATAAATTTAGGGGTATTAAGTTATGGGTATGAAGTAAAGGGTATGAAGTTAGGAATATGAAGAAAGTGGTATGAAGTGAATGAAGTTAGGGGTATGAATTTAGGGGTAATGATAAATGGGTATGAAGTTAGTGGGTAGAAAGTGAATAAATTTAGGGGTATAAAGTGAGGGTTATGAGACCTTAATTGATTAAATAAGTAATTTTTGTAAGTATTTAATTAATAGGGGTATGAAGTGATGGGTATGAAGAAAGGGATATGAGACATTAATTGATTAGAGAATTGGTTTTTAAAGTATTTAATTACTTAGGGGTATGAAGTGAGGGGTATAAAGAAAGAGATATGAATAAAGGGGTATGAAGTTAGGGGTATGAATAAAGTATATTAATAAAAGGGTATGAACTTAGGGATATGAAGATAGGGGGTATGAAGAAAGGGGTATGAACTTAGGGGTATGAAGAAATGGGTATGAAGTGAGAGGTATAATGAAAGGGGTGTAAAGTGAGGGATCTAAAGTTAGGGGTATGAGACCTTAATTGATTAAAATTAAGGGTATGGATAAAGGGGTATGAAGAAAGTGGTATGAATTGAATGAAGTTAGGGGTATGAAGTGAGGGGTATGAGACATTAATTGATTAAAGAAGTAGTTGTTTTTAAGTATTCAATTAGTAAGGGATATGAAGAAAGTGGTATGAAGTGAGGGGTATGAAGAAATATATATGGGACATTATTTGATTAAATAAGTGCTTTTTATTAGTATTCAATTACTTAGGGATATGAAGTGAGGGGTTTTTGTTGGTATTCAATTAGTTAGGGGTATGAAGTAAGGGGTATGAAGAATAAGGTATGAAGTGAATGAATTTTGGGGTATGAAGTGAGGGTTTTGAGACATTAATTGATTTAAAAAGTTGTTTTTGTAAATTTCAAATTAGTTAGAGGTATAAAAAAATGGGTATGAAGTGAGGGGTATGAAGAAAGGGATATGAGACATTAATTGATTAAAGAAGTTATTTTTGTAAGTATTCAGTTACTTAGGTGTATGAAGTGAGGGTTATTTAGTGAGGGGTATGAAGAAAGGGGTATGAAGAAAAAGGTATGAGGAAAGGGTGTGAATAAAGGTGTATGAATTTAGGGGAATTAAGTTAGGGTGTATGAATAAAGGTGTAAAAAGTGAATGAAGTTAGGGGTATGAATTGAGGGGAATGATACCTTAATTGATTAAAAAGGTGGTTTTTGTAATTTTTAAGTTTGTGAGGGGTATGAAGAAAGGGGTATAAAGTTAGGGGTATGAATAAAGGTATATGAGACATTAATTTATTAAATAAGTGGTTTTTGTAGGTATTCAATTACTTAGAGGTATGAAGTGAGGGGTATGAATAAATGGGTACGAATAAAGGAGTATAAAGTTAGTGGTATGAAGAAAGTGGTATGAAGTTAAGCATATGAAAAAAGAGGTATTAATAAAGGGGTATGAAGTTAGGGGTATGAATTTATGGGTATGAATAAATGTGTATGAGGTTAGGGGTATGAAGTTAGGGGGTATGAAGTTAGGGTTATGAAGTGATGGGTATGAAGCAAGAGGTATGAAGTTAAGGGTATAAAAAAATGGGTATGAAGTGAGGGGTATGAGATCTTAATAGATTAAATAAGAGGTTTTTTTAAGTATTCAATTAGTTAGGTATATGAAGAAAGTGGTATGAAGTGAGAGGTATGAAGAAAGTGGTATGAAGTGAGAGGTATGAAGAAAGTGGTATGAATAAAGGGGTATCAAGTGAGAGATATGAAGAAAGTAATATGAGATATTAATTATACACCTAACCTCATACCCCTTTATTCATACCCCTTTCTTCATACCTATTTTATTATAACCTGTTGGTCTGACTTTTATACACACCCTGTTAAGAATGAGCATGAAACTCTGATAACACTTATACGGGATAAATCCCACTCACTTTAGGATCTTGCTGGTTATCCAAGGTGTGAGTTACAGAGTTGGGTCGAATGTCTATTCACTCTTTTCTTGCTTCTGGAATAGTTTTCAATATGGACTGTTCGTTACCTTACAACGGGTTCTTGAACTTGTTCAGTAATGTTTAGAAGTTGTCACTTGTTGACAATCAGATTTAAAATTAGTTCTTTGATCTAGCTCTTATGGGTCAGTAGATTTAAATAAAAGACAAATTTAAAAGAAAATAAAAATGGATCATTTCACGGTAAAACAAAGAGAGTAGGGTAGGGCAGAAAGAGAAGTTTATCAAACTTAGCTGTAAAACCAAAACTACCAATTTTATTTATACTATCAGCTTCACAACAGAACAAATCAAAGAAGAAAGTGTCCAGCTTTCTAAGATCACTTTCTACTAAGAGCATAAGGCAGAGATGGAACAGATCTGAAAGAAAATCATAAACAGAAGGGAAGTCCGTTAAAATTGGTATTTCTCACCGAGCAGCATAGCTCACACAGTGAGGACAGAGCAATTAGAACAAACTTGAACCTTAAATCTATGATTTTCCCTAGCATACAATAGAACAAATGAAGCCCAACAACATATTTAATCTTGATAACACAGATTTACAACATATATTTAATAAACTTTAAAGAAACGGATAACAAAAGAAGATGAACTTATCACAATCTGAAAAATATTAGGCTCCTGGCCATGCTATCACAAAAAAACAAAAGCACATCAACTCCAAGTCCAGAAATAAAGTATTTAACAAGATTTGCAAGAAATTGCTTCAATAGCCTTTTATTTCTAAGTCTCCGCCTCCTCACGATTACATTGAGAAGAAGTATTTATAGACTCGGGACAGACCCTGATCTTTTCAGAAATATCTTCTTCTCAAACCCTAAATCTTATCATCTTAAACCCTAGTACCCGGGTTTTACAATATAAAGCCATTTAAAATAAAGTTCGGATAAAACTTAACCATTCTGCAAATCAGTGCAGTCACTTGCCATAAATGGAGAAGGCAGAAATCGAATGCCACTTGCATTCACCCGCAACTGTGAGTAAATGTCTTCATTAATGCCCTCGGGTAATTTGGATGAGTCACCACTTCTCTGACATTTCATCTCCGCAGAGCCATCCCTGAGTTGAAAATGTCTGCACGCCATTAATTCTGCCATAAATTTTCATTAAATGCATCCATCGGCAAATTTCGATAATCGAGTGTAGATATTTTCATTTTTCGGCCAATTCTCGACATACTCCATTAAATGGGCAGCTGCTTAGTCACCGTAAAGTCTCTTTGCGGCCAGATCCGTAAAATTTGGATGAAACAGCAATTCTCGGCATCTCTCATTTCAATATGGCTGTCTTCGATTAATTTGCACTTAACTTTGTCTTTATGGCCATTTCTCCGTTATCATGTAAGTGCCAGATGGCTTCCTGCATGAAAGACAAACAAGGATTAGCATTTTAAAATTATTAAATCAAAACCTTAAATATTAAAATGAAACCCTAAAGTATATTTGCATGCTTGCTTTCTTTTGACACGTGTCGCAAAAATCATGACACGTGTCCTTGCTTCCAGCTGTTTTCTTTTATTTCGGCCTCATCTTCATGGCCGTGAAAATGCGACATGTCACGATTTCGTGACATGTCGGAAATCGTGACCTTCCCTTCCTTTTTGACATGTCATGATTTTGACATGTCTGAAATGACCTTTATTTATGTCATGATTTCGTGACATGTCAGATTTGCTCTTCTTTCTGTTTGCTTTTTTTGATTTTTTGATTTGTTTGACTTCTTCCTTGTTTCTCTTCGTTTCATGTCGCAATGTGACGTGTGATTTCGCGACATTCATCCTTGCTTTTCTTCTTTGACTTGCTCAACTTCGACTTGCCTTTGTGCTTCACTTGCCTTTGCTTTGACTTGGACATGTCGCGATTTCGTGACATGTCACGAAATCGCGACGGTCCTCGTCTCGGCACTCCTTTGAAACGTCATGATTTTGCGACGTCACGAATTGCGACTGTTGCGATTTCGTGACATTTCTTGTTCTCATGCGAAATGTCGTGATTTCGCTACGCTTTCTTGCCTTAGCTCTTTTCTCTTCTTGCAGCCACGAAAATGCGACATGTCACGATTTCGCGACATGTCGAAATCGCGCTGTTCCGTACGCATTTGCTTTCTCTCTCCAAACTCGTCGCGATTTCGTGACATTTCCAAAAATGGAAAGTGTCGCGATATCGCGACATTTCCAAAAATGGAAGTGTCGCGATTTCGCGACATTTCCAAAAATGGAAGTGTCGCGATTTCGCTACGTTTTTGCGACTTGGCCGACTTTTCTGAAACCTGTCGCGATTTCGCGACATTTCCAAAAATGGAAGTGTCGCGATTTCGCTACTTTGCCAAAAATGGAAAGTTTTGGTTTCTAATGAATTTATCTATCTGGAATCTGCATTTTTTCATACCGGTGAAAGATTTTCTTTAATCAGCAATGATTCTAACATTTGAAAAATGAATTCTGAAATAAATCAAAGCCAGATGCAAATAAAAGCACAACTTGAAAAAGGAGGCAAGCAAATTTGGAATTTAAAACCTGAAAAACATCAAGAGGGTCCCTACTGCAAAAATGAAAGCTCAAAATTTTCAAAGGGTGGAAATTCATTTTTCAGTGGGGGTGTGTTGCTTCTCAACAAATGGCGATATCTGCGGGTAAAATAGTAGCATTATTTTAGAACCCAGGACTCTAGTTTCAAAACAACATAGACCATGTATCATGCCTTGCCACGAGATATTCTTCAAAATAATTTAACTACTAGTTGATAGTTGTCAAAATTTCCCAAGGACATACTAGGTTGAATCATTTAAGGAAGATTTCTGATGTGCAATTACAAGCGTATAAAACTTTCTTCAAGAATGACTGGGCCTTCGAATGTTGAACTCTGGATTGATCAGCTTTTCTAGATTGTAAAAGGGGAAACCGAGTAGAGCTCTGTTTACTAGTTTAGCCTTTTACAGCCCGACAGAGTTACCCTTTAGATTTACACGACCCAGATTTACAACTGTAAGGTAGAATCTACAACTTGGTAGAAGAAAAACATCTTTTGAAGTCTTGGCTGCCTCTTTGATTACATAACTCTTTTTTTTTATCTATATATTGGAAATAACAGAGTGCCAATTCTATGTTGTCTTGCTCAACTTTCACCTTCTCTCTCTCTCTCTTTTGAAATATATCAACATCTGAAAAGCCTTAGAAAGAATAACAATTTTCTTTTAATATTTCATCAATCTGAAACTGCTTCAGCCTAGGCACTGATAGCCTCTGTGGATACTCAAATAATTACATGAATCATAGTCCCCTCTTATAACCAACTTTTCTTGGATTCCCTAGGAGTTTCTCCAGCCAAACAACATAGCAGTTTCTTTATAATTAAAACAACTGTGGCAAGCAAGACACAAAATCCAATCATCCTTCCACTGTTGTTCTGAATAAAAAAATAGTTCCACTGTTCAGTTTAAAAAGACTATCTCAATTAGAATAATGAACACTGGATTTTGAACTCAGAATAAAACAATTTTAGAAGGCTGACTTTTTCATTGATGCTCAGGCAAAGGTTAAAGAACAAAATTTTAAAATAAAATAAACTGTACAGACTTCCAAGGATAAACACAGAACTTTAAAATCAAATAAAAAAAAAAAAATAAAAAAAAAAAAAAAATAAAAAAATAAAAAATTAAAAAAAATAAAAAAAAAATAAAAAATAAAAAAAAATAAAATAAAATAAAAAACTGCAGAGACATTAAAGCTTATTTACAATGTATACACATGTTACAACTTCTTTGATCACTCAAAAAATGTAGCAGATGGAAAAGCAGAGAAATAGTGCCTTAAAAAATTTTGACCATTTGCAAGTAAATTTAGAAAAATTACCTTTCAGGTCTTGTTGACGAAATGCACTCCAGACTATGCTTCCAAATTTTTTTTTTGCTACCTAGGAAAGACTTGTGTTTACCGTCTTCCCTCTCTCCTTTTTTTATTTTATTTTATTTTTTTATGGATCTTGTCCCACTGAAAAACAAATCTGCAACTCTTTCAAATTAAACAAATCATATAATAACAAATCATATGATAACATGTTTATGCTTCTACTTGAAGGGTTTGCAGAATTCTTTCAAAAGGACGGAATGTAAAAACCCCCAGGATCAAATACCTTAAAGCCTTTATAGACCCAGACCATCACATCTTCAGATTTATGTAACAACTCAAAGAGATCATATTTTATTCGTATGTCCTGGTTCTTAATAGCTTGAACATTTTGTGGTTGCTCTCTTGCTTCAATATCCAAGACTTCAATTTTTATCCCTCTAGCAGAATTTTCATAATTTGCTTTTTCACCTGAGCCTTGCTTAGATTTAACCCCATCAATGTGTAATGTCCAAATGTCATTGTTGTGATTGATTAGAGCTGTAACTGTTCTCACCTTCTCAGCTGCCAAATTATAAACTCCAATATTTACATCAACATGATTTGCAACCTTTTCTTTGATATTATGTTCAGTAGTTACAGGCTTATATTGAGACTCTTTATCTATTCCAAGTTGGTTGACCACATTCACATTTACTATCTTTTCCTCCTTTTCTTGAAATTCAATAGGTGGTCCAGAGTAAGCTTCAATCAAGTTATCTTTTTGTTCAACAATCCGGGCCAGCTCATGGAGGGTGATGTTGGCTTTACTTTCCTTCATATCCTCAATGATGTTATCCTCCTTCCCAGTTACTTCTGCATAGTGATATTGAATCTCATTTTCATCATCCTCTGGTGAGGAAGGATCATTATTAGGTTCTGGATTCTCACATCTCAAATTATAACTGTCCCTTTTGAACTGTTGAAAATCTTGTATTTCATCCATAGGAATCTCTACAAGATTTTCTGACTCTTCGGGAAAAGAATCTGAAACCCTGGTTGTACTATTTTTGGATGAACCAGAAATATCAATATTTCTTTGATTTCTAGGAAAATTTAACTCACCAGGAAAAACTTCAGATTTGGGTAATGCTAGATCACAAGTGTTTACTTCAAGCACTTCCACTTTGAACTTGTCAAAACCTTTCTCTATATTTTGCACATGCTGAGTGGATGTCACGAGTTAACGGAGTTTCCTTGGGTAGAGCATGACATGTTGGCACTAACTCATGATGTGGAATGGGATCCGAAATAGGCATGTTCTGTGTAACATAGGATATCAAAGGACTGCTCAAAATTTGAGGTCCTAGCTGTCTTTCAAGAATTAAAGCTTCTTTATAAGCTCCTGCCAGGGTTGTGATATTGATGTCTCTCTTGAGGAAAATAGAGGTCACCGAATCCAATGCATTCTTATAGATTTCTAAGGCCAGATTTGCATTTGGGATGTAATGACCAGTCATTCTACCATAAGCTCTTTGGAACCTCATATTGAAAGACCTGATAGCCTCTCCCGACTCTCTCTTGATGTTGGAAAATTGTTGGTATAACACACTGGGGTCTATCACTTCCCCAAATTGTGATATAAAAACTTTCTCTAGGTCATTCCAACTGGTAATAGAATTGCTAGTGAGGTTTAGAAACCAGTCATAAGCTCCCTCCTGGAGAGTGAACGGGAACAATCTGCAAGCAACATCTTCATGCTGTATATTTAACAATTTTAGAGCATTCTTATATGCCATCAGGTGTTCTTCGACTGTTTTATTCCCATCATGCTTATATCTAGGGAGATATCTCTCAGGATGTCTGGGCAGATCATGGGCTATACCCGGAATATTTAAAGCAGTGGAACCCAACCAATTTGCCATTACTACTTGATTAATGACGGTGATATTCTGAGTTGTAGTTGGAGTAACTACCAGTGGTGATAAAACAATCCTTAACAAACTACTGAACTTAGGGTCCTCTTTTCTGGCAATTTTAAATATTGTACTGACAACTTACAATACTGACCGGAGTTCAGTGGGCCTTTTAAATGTTGGTGTTAAGTTCCGTTGTTCAGGCAAAAAATTCAAACAACAAAATTTTAAAGGCTGAGGAGGAGGGAAAATTGGCTACCAGACTTTGGATAAAATACAGCATTTGTCAAGTACCACATACAATCAGATTTCTCAACTCAAGCGCACTAAGAACGTAAGTTCAGGCCCTCCTTCTAGCGCCATTTTTAAATGTTGGTCCGACTTTTATACACACCCTGTGAAGAATGAGCATGAAACTCTGATAACACTTATACGGGATAAATCCCACTCACTTTAGGATCTTTCTGGTTATCCAAGGTGTGAGTTACAGAGTTGGGTCGAATGTCTATTCACTCTTTTCTGCTTCTGGAATAGTTTTCAATATGGACTGTCTGTTACCTTACAACGGGTTCTTGAACTTGTTTAGTAATGTTTAGAAGTTGTCACTTGTTGACAATCGGATTTAAAATAAGTTCTTTGATCTAGCTCTTTATGGGTCGATGATTTAAATAAAAGACAAATTTAAAAGAAAATAAAAATGGATCATTTCACGGTAAAACAAAGAGAGTAGGGTAGGGCGAGAAAGAGAAGTTTATCAAACTTAGCTGTAAAACAAAACTACCAATTTTATTTATACTATCGACTTCACAACAGAACAAATCAAAGAAGAAAGTGTCCGAGCTTTCTAAGATCACTTTCTACTAAGAGCATAAGGCAGAGATGGAACAGATCCGAAAGAAAATCATAAACAGAAGGGAAGTCCGTTAAAATTGGTATTTCTCACCAGCAGCATAGCTCACACAGTGAGGACAGAGCAATTAGAACAAACTTGAACCTTAAATCTATGATTTTCCCTAGCATACAATAGAACAAATGAAGCCCAACAACATATTTAATCTTGATAACACAGATTTACAACATATATTTAATAAACTTTAAAGAAACGGATAACAAAAGAAGATGAACTTATCACAATCTGCAAAAGATTAGGCTCCTGGCCATGCTATCACAGAAAACAAAAGCACATCAACTCCAAGTCCAGAAATAAAGTATTTAACAAGATTTGCAAGAAATTGCTTCAATAGCCTTTTATTTCTAAGTCTCCGCCTCTTACGATTACATTGAGAAGAAGTATTTATAGACTCAGGACAGACCCTGATCTTTTCAGAAATATCTTCTTCTCAAACCCTAAATCTTATCATCTTAAACCCTAGTACCCGGGTTTTACAATATAAAGCCATTTAAAACAAAGTTTGGATAAAACTTAACCATTCTGCAAATCAGTGCAGTCACTTGCCATAAATGGAGAAGGCAGAAATCGAATGCCACTTGCATTCACCCGCAACTGTGAATAAATGTCTTCATTAATGCCCTCGGGTAATTTGGATGAGTCACCACTTCTCTGACATTTCATCTCCGCAGAGCCATCCCTGAGTTGAAAATGTCTGCAAGCCATTAATTCTGCCATAAATTTTCATTAAATGCATCCATCGGCAAATTTCGGTAACTGAGTGTAGATATTTTCATTTTTCGGCCAATTCTCGACATACTCCATTAAATGGGCAGTTGCTTAGTCACCGTAAAGTCTCTTTGCGGCCAGATCTATAAAATTTGGATGAAACAACAATTCTCGGCATCTCTCATTTCAATATGGCTGTCTTCGATTAATTTGCACTTAACTTTGTCTTTATGGCCATTTCTCCGTTATCATGTAAGTGCCAGATGGCTTCCTGCATGAAAGACAAACAAGGATTAGCACTTTAAAATTATTAAATCAAAACCTTAAATATTAAAATGAAACCCCAATGTATATTTGCATGCTTGCTTTCTTTTGACACGTGTCACAAAAAATCACGACACATGTCCTTGCTTCCAGCTGTTTTCTTTTATTTCGGCCTCTATGCTGTCATGGCCGCGAAAATGCGACATGTCGCGATTTCGTGACATGTCACGAAAATGCGACATGTCGCGATTTCGCGACATGTCGCGAAATCGCGACCCTTCCTGTGCCTCGGCAACTCTTTGCTTTGCAAGCCGCGAAAATGCGACATGTCACGATTTCACAACATGTCACGAAATCGTGACCCCTTCTCTCACTTGGCTCTTCTTTTCCGCGCTGTGGCGATTTCGTGACATGTTCCTCGCCGCATTTTCGTGACATGTCACGAAATCGCGACCCTTCCTGTGCCTCGGCAACCCTTTGCTTTGCAAGCCGCAAAAATGCGACATGTCACGATTTCACAACATGTCACGAAATCGTGACCCCTTCTCTCACTTGGCTCTTCTCCGCTTGCTTGGCAGCGAAACCGCAACATGTCGCGATTTCGTGACATGTCACGAAATCGCGCCCCTTTTCTGACTTGCCCCTGGCTCTTCTTCACTTGTCGCGATTTCGTGACACCTTTTCACTTTGCCTTGGGCACTTCTTTCTTTTGTCTTCCCTTGGAACGTGTCACGATTTTGCGATGTCACGATTTCACGACACTTCCCTGACTTGTTCCTTCACTGGCTCTTCTTGTCACGATTTTGCGACGGCCCGAAGGCGTCACGAAATCGTGACACTTTTGGGCCCTTGCCTCCACCACCAAATGCATCACGATTTTGCGACGCCGTGAAATCATGACGCATTCCTGCCTTGGCCCCGTTTCTCCCAACTACGTCGCGATTTCGCGACGTCGCGAAATCGCGACGTCACGATTTCATGACACTCTCATGCCTTGGGCCCTTTTGGACTTTTGCCTATCTTTTGACTTGCTCAACTTCTGACTTGCCTTTGGTTGCTTACTAACTTGCCCTTTGCTTTGACTTGGACCTGTCGCGATTTCGCAACATGTCGCGAAATCACGACGGTCCGTACATCTTTGAGCCCTCTTGTCGAAAACATCGTGATTTTGCGACGTTGCGATCTCGCGACACCTCTTCACTTGCTTATCTGTGCTGAAACTTGTCGCGATTTCGCTACAGTTTCTTGCCTTAGCCGATTTTCTCTTCTTGCAGCCGTGAAAATGTGACATGTCGTGATTTCGTAACATGTCACGAAATCGTGCCGTTCCGTACGCATTCACTTTCTCTCTCCAAACTTGTCACGATTTCACGACATGTCCAAAAATGGAAGTGGTTTTTGTAAGTATTCAATTACTTAAGGATATGAAGTGAGGGGTATTTAGTGAGGGGTATGAAGAAAGGGTATGAAGAAAGAGGTAAAAATAAAGGGGTATTAAGTGAGGGGTATGAAGAAATTGATGTGAAGTGATGGGTATGAAGTTAAGGGTATGAGAGCTTAGTTGATTAAAGTTAGGTGTATGAAAAGAGGGGTATCAAGTAAGGCGTATCAAGTGAGGGGTATGAATAAAGGGGTATTAATTGATGGATATGAAGTTACGGGTATGAATTGAGTGGTATGAAGTTAGGGGTATGAGAACTTAATTGAGTAAGGAACTTTTTTTTTTTAATTGTAAAATTTAATTAAAAAATAATTAGGAACTTTAAAATTTTAATTTTAACTTTGATTTTTTTTATTTTTTCCTTAGGAACTTTAAAATTTAAAAATATTAACCTTAGAAAAAAAACAAAAAAAAAATGAAAACATTAGAAATTCAAAAGTTTTTCAAATACTTTGAAAAAAAAAAAAAAAATCAATATTTTTCTTCAAAAAAAATCAATGTTACTTCATTTACCTCACTTCACACCCTTAACTTCATACCCCTTTATTCATACCCCTTTCTTCATACCTCTAACTTCATACCCTCACTTCATACTCCTCATTTCATACCCCTCACTAATTGAAAACTTATAAAAACCAATTCTTTAATCAATTTATGTTTCATACCCCTAACTTCATACCCCTTAATTTATACCACTAACTAATTGAATACTTATCAAAAACACTTATTTAATCAATTAATGTCTCATACCCCTAACATCGAGTTTTCAGGTTTAGGGTTTATGGTTTAGATTTTAGTTAAAGAAAATGTTAGCGTACTTACTATTTCTTTGTTTGTCTTCTTACGCAGTTGTTATTTTGTTATAACAAATTGCTAATACGGCTGGTTGGTTTGGCAACCTCCGACAATTTGTTAATTGTAACCTGTATATATTTTGCCTTCTGAATAATACAACATTGATCAGTATTCCTACATGGCATCAGATCCAGTTCTGAGTTTGCTGGGTAGAGGAATTTTTTTTGCAGGGGCAATTTTTTTTTCTCTTTTGACGGTGCGCACAATCGCGCAACGTTCCGTGCAGTTTAAAAAAAAAAAAAAAAAAAATCGCGCAGCGATTTAAGACTGCACTAAAAAAAAAAAGAGAAGGTGCCCGCAGTTCGAAGAGGAGGAGCCCGCCCCGCACGCACGACTGGGATGCACGCGCGCAGCGCGAGACATCCAGAGGAGTCCCCGCACGTGCGAGAGAACTTCCAGCCGGGACGTACGCACGCAGCGTGAGACGGACGTAATCTCCCACTCGGCGCGCGGTGTCGCAGGAGGACGTCCACCCCCCACTGAAGGCGGAGAGGGCGCGTGTGGTGACGTCGACGCGAGAGGAGGGGGACGTGCACCCCCACGCCTGCACAGCGCGGCGGGAATTTTAAAAATTCCCCTGCGTAGGACGTGCGAGACGGACGTAATCTCCCGCTCGGCGCATGGCGTCATAGGAGGACGTCTGCCCCCCCCGCTGAAGGTGGAGAGGGCGCGCGCGGCGACGTCGACGCGAGAGGATGGGGACATGCACCCCCCCCCACCCGCACAGCGCGGCGGGAATTTTAAAAATTCCCCCGCACGGGAATTTGGGTGGGGTATAAACCCCCCCCAAAAAAGCGTGAAACGCGCTGTCGCGCTCCCCCTCCCGACTGATTTTTTTTCCCCCCCCGCGCGACGTGCGCTCCCAACCCCCCCCCGGTTGGCGTTGCTGGAAAGGTGCGACGGAGATCCGACGCGGACGGGGAACAAGCAGCGGGCGGGGACTGCATTTTTTAAAACGCGACAGTAGCCGCGAGTTGCAGAGGAGGCTCGGGAAGCTGGAAGCAGCGGAGGACGGGCAGGCTGAGGTTGATAAAGGAGAGGGGCTCAACTGATCCTTCCGGATCAGCCCGCTAGCTCACTTGGCAGTGAGCTGTGCGGTAAGGCTCAGGGAGCCTGCAGGTCGGGGGTTCAAATCCCGCCGACTCCCCCCAAGGTATAAATTTTTTTTCAAAGTTATTTTTTTAATTATTATTTTTTAATTAAAATTTTTAATTTTAATTTTTTTTATATAGTTTTTTAACTTTATAAATTAAAATTTTAATTTTAATTTATTTTTTTATAAGTTTTAAAACTATATAAATTAAAATTATTTATTTTAATTTTAAATATATAATAATTATTAAAAATGCTTTGTTAAAGGAATTTTTTTTAAGGGGGGATATTTTTTTCAAAAAATCAAAGGGGGATTGTGAGTAATTTTCTGAAAAGGCAATTTGGCGAATTGTAAAAGGTGCATTTTCGGTCGTGGACCGACACCTTGTGGGTTATTCTTGTGGGCATTTTTTTTGTTGTATGTTGCATATTTCATTTTTGCACTATAACATTAAAAATTAAAATCAAAACACTCCCTAAGTCCCCGGAATAATTAAAACCCATCCGTGCAATTTATTGCACTGCAGCGTTCGGTATTTGTGATACCTCTGGCCAGCACTTACAGGTAAAGCTGTCGTGATTTGGCTACTGTATCCGCCGCCTAATATAGCTGCTACAACGACGTCCGAGCTTGTTCTCTATAAATCGTCTGGGAGAGATAAGTTAGCCATTTTTTGCATTTTTTTACTCCATCCACTACCCTTTATCGCACTTGTGTTTAGGCGTAAATCCCGACGAAGTATTCTTCATAGTGTTTAGGGGAAGTTACGCCCCACGCATGAGAAGAATCTTCTATGGTAGGTGCCATCAACAAGGCGATTCCCTTTCAGCACCGCTTATGTTCCACGTATCGTATGATCTCTAAAACTCACCTATAGTCTCCCTCACGTAAGGGCGGGTGATTTTTGTTGATCTTTCTAAATACCTATAGTTTCCCTCACGTAAGGGCGGGTATTTTGTACGGTATATTGGCCTAGCAAAAGGTATATCGAAAGGGGGACCAATTGGTGATATAAGGAACCTTCACTATGGCCGCTGTTGCAAAGTTGATGACTGATCCGCATCGCTTATTGAAAGGTCCAAATTATACACCATGGAAACATAAGATGAAGGCAATTCTCCAAATGGAAGATTTGTGGGATATTGTTACTGGAGTAGCAACTAGGCCTTCACCAACAGCAGGATCCACAGGTCCTTCCGCAGATCAGATAGCTTTTGACAAGAAAGACAATAGAGCAAAGGTGCTCATTTTGTTTGCTATTTCAGATGAAGTGCAACCTCATATAGCTGACAAAGCAAGTGGTAAAGAGGCATGGGATGCCCTTAGAACCATCTATGAGGGAAAGAATGATTCCACCATTCTTCATCTTCAACAACAACTTCATAACCCGAGTTTGAGACAGGGTGAAACAGCTTGAACTCTTCTTGTGCAGAGTGTCTGAATTGAAAGAGAAATTGAATTCTTTGGGAGATACTGTGGACGAAAAGCTTCTCATTTCACTTGTGATGAGAGCTTTACCTTCTTCATTTGATATGTTGATAACCTCCATCCAGGTGTCTCAACGACAAATTACCTACATCGAGTTGGTCAATCTGCTTCAACAACAGGAGGCACGCCAACTTCACAAGGATGATTCTTCCAATACAGCCCTATACACCAACAGGCAGGGTTCTAGGAAGAAAGGTAATGGGCAAAAAGGAGGCAACTTTCATAAAGGAGGAAATTCTCAACAAGATACGAAAGGAAAAGGCAAACAACCTCAACAGAAGAAGAGGTGGTGCAAGATCTGTGAGAAAGACAACCATGACACCAACAGGTGTTGGCATAAGAACAAGCAGAAAGGCCAAAACAAACCACAAAATAAAAACAAGCAACCCCAGGTGAATGTTGTTGTTGAAGAATCTGACTCATATTCTGAATGGGCACACAAGGTGCTCATGACTACCACAGATTCCACACAGAGGGATCCCATTTGGTATGTCGATTCTGGAGCTAGCAAACATATGACTGGCGACATATCGTGGTTTGAATCATTTGTGGCCAAAGAGGGCAAACCCGTCACCATTGCTGATGATAAAACCTACAGGGTTCAGGGAGAGGGTACAGCTTCAGTCACTCTTCCCGATGGCAAGTGTCGATTGACAAAGTCCTCTATGTTCCGGGATTGGCCAACAATTTGTTGTCGATGACACAAATCCCAGATAGAAATATGGTTGTCAACTTTCGTGTTGAGAATGGAAAGAAGTGTTGTACTATTACCAGGAAGGGTAAGCAGATTGCAACAGCTTCATATAAGCACGGCTTATTTGCACTAGATGCTATCTCTACTCCACATGTTGCCATGACTGTCTCTACCAAGGAGGCAACTTCCCTATGGCACAAGAGATATGGGCATCTTAGTTCTTGCTACTTACTTGAGCTCAGGAAGTATGAGATGGTAAAGGGTCTTCCTTCCCTTTCTCGCCACATTGCCGCTGTGCTCCGACCGCTTGGCAGAAAGCAAAGATAGAGTACCATTTGAGAAGAGCTCAACAAGAGCACGAAAACCTTCGGAGTTAATTCACACCGATCCGTGCGGTCCTTTCACACCCAACACTTGTGGAGGGAAGAGGTACTTTCAGTTATTCGTAGATGACTACTCACGAAAGATGTGGGTTTTCTTTCTCCAACTGAAATCTGAAGCTTTCGCATTCTTCCAACAGTTCAAGAAATCCGTTGAGAAGGAGTCAGGAGCTTCTATTAAAACCCTCCGCTCATATCGAGGGGGAGAGTTTACCTCTAATGAATTTTCTGCATTCCTAGATAAGCATGGAATCAAGAGACAGCTTAACAATCGCCTATACTCCTCAAAGAAATGGAGTTGCCGAGAGAAGGAACCGTTCTATCATGGAAATGGTTCGTTGTATGCTCACAGGAGCTACTCTTAGGCAACAATATTGGGCAGAAGCTGTCACCACTACAGTGTATCGTTGAATAGGGCACCCACAAAGGCCCTAAAAGGAATGACTCCACAGGAAGCATGGAGTGGTCGAAAACCCTCCATATCTCATCTACGTATTTTCGGATGTCACGCTTTCATGCACATACCGAAAGAGAAAAGGAAGAAGCTAGATGAGAAAACACTGAGATGTATTTTTCTTGGTTATTCTGAGCACTCTAAAGGATATCGGTTGATAGATCCTTTGACCAAGAAAATTCATATCAGCAGAGATGTTGTCTTTGATGAAGCTTTCACATCACAGAGCACATCTAAAGTACACCAAGATATTGTGGAATCTAAGGAAGAGAAGATTCCTTCGTCAACACAGACAGGAGGTCCTTCTACATCTTCTTCAACTCCACCGAAGAAGAATCCTAAATGGTGTACAAATACAATCAGAGATGCAAATTTATCCACTCCTCCCAATTTGAATTTGGATAGACCTCGTACACGCAGTATGGCTCAAAAGGAAAAAGAAGCCAAAGAAACTGGTGAGGTTGATGATCTTTGTCAATCTTTTGAGGAACTTTCTGTAACTCCAAGTACAGAAGTAGAGGATATGGATATTGATGATGACAGGGCGTTCATGTCTACCATAGATGATCTTGAACCTGCATCAGTGCAAGATGCTCTTAGTGAGCCTCAGTGGAAGGCCGCTATGGATACAGAGTATGAGTCTTTGATGAAAAATAAAACTTGGAAGCTTGTTGATCTGCCGCATGGAAAGAAACCCATTGGCTGCAAATGGGTATATAAAGTCAAGTACAAGGCAGATGGAACAATTGATAAGCATAAGGCCCGTCTTGTTGCAAAGGGCTATGCTCAAAAAGAAGGCATTGACTACGAGGAAACTTTTGCACCTACCGCTCGGATGACCACAATTCGGGTTATGTGTGCTATGGCAGCACAATATGGGTGGAAAGTTCACTCATATGGATGTCAAAAGTGCCTTTCTAAATGGTGATCTCCAAGAAGAAGTCTATATGACTCAGCTCGAAGGATTTGAAGTGGAAGGCCAAGAGCAGAAAGTTTGCAAATTGGTCAAATCCTTATATGGTCTGAAACAAGCTCCTCGAGCTTGGTATATAAAAATGGACAATCACCTTATGCAGCATGGATTTAAGAGATGTCCGTCAGATGCAAACCTCTATTTCAAGAAATAGGGTTCCGAGATAGTGTTGCTTGTACTCTATGTGGATGATCCCGCTCATTACAGGGAGTTCAAAAACTATGATCTCTACTGTCAAAAGAAACTTGTGCAAATATTTTGAGATGACAGATCTCGGACTTCTCCATTACTTTCTTGGTCTGGAATTCAGCCAGAAGGAGCACTCCATCAAAGTGTCTCGTAAAAAATATGCCAAGACATTGCTGGAAAAATATCGCATGACTGATTGCAAGCCAATGGCAACTCCGATGGAGAATGGACTTCAGTTATCGCGATATGATGATTCACCTCAGGTAGATGGTACTCTCTATCGACACTTGATTGGGAGTCTCATATATCTGACCAATACTAGGCCAGATCTCGTATTTGCTGTCAACTATCTTTCGAGGTTCATGCAGGAGCCTAAGACCACTCATTGGAAAGCAACAAAACGTGTTCTTCACTATGTCCGTGGTACTATGGAATATGGCCTAGAATACAAGAGGAACAACAAATTCTTCTTGCAAGGATACACGGACTCCGACTATGCCGGATCATTTGATGATCGCAAGTCAACTTCTGGATACATTTTTCATCTGGGATCCGGTCCCGTCTCTTGGCACAGCAAGAAGCAACAGGTGGTTGCTATTTCATCAACAGAGGCAGAGTATCGCGCCGCACGTGAAGCTGTGTGCGAAGTGATATGGTTACGTCGCATTCTGACAAGTATGGGCCATCCATCAAAATCTCCAATACACTTGTTTTGCGACAATCGTGGTGTTCTAAACCTCGTCAAGAATCCACTCCATCATGAAAGAACAAAGCACATTGACACACAATGTCATTTCATTCGAGATGAAGTTCCAAAGCACCGAATTCAGCTTCAGCAAGTTGCATACATTTTCACTAAGGCACTTGGACGTGTCAAATTTGAATTGTTTCGCAGCTCACTTTGTATTGCAAAATGATGTAAGGGGATGTTAGTAGTCTAGTATAGCTATTAGTTATTACATTACCCAAATAATGTAATAAAGGGGGATGTTAGCGTACTTACTATTTCTTTATTTGTCTTATTACGCATTTGTTATTTTGTTATAACAAATTGCTAATACGGCTGGTTGGTTTGGCAACCTCCGACAATTTGTTAATTGTAACCTGTATATATTTTGCCTTCTGAATAATACAAAGTTGATCCGTATTCCTACATAAAAAGTTTTTGTAAGTATTAAATTAGTTTGAGGTATGAAGTTAGGGGTATGAGATATTAATTGATTAAATAAGTAGATTTGTAAGTATTTAATTAATTAGGGATACAAAGTTAGGGGTATAAAGTTAGGGGTATTAAGTGAGGAGTATGAATTAAAGGGTATGAAGTTAGGAGTATGAAGAAAGTGGCATGAAGTGAATGAAGTTAGGGGTATGAATTTATGGGTAATAAGAATGGGTTATGAAGTTAGTGGGTATGAAGAAATGGGTAGAAAGTGAATAAAGTTAGGGGTATCAAGTGAGGGGTATGAGACCTTAATTGATTAAATAAGTGGTTTTTGTAAGTATTTAATTAGTTAGGGGTATGAATAAATGGGTAAGAAGTGAGGATTATGAAGAAAGGAATATGAGACATTAATTGATTAAAGAAATAGTTTTTGTAAGTATTTAATTACTTAGGGGGTATGAAGTGAGGGGCATTTAGTGAGGGGTATTAATAAAGGGGTATGAATTTAGGTATGAATAAAGGATATGAATAAAGGGGTATGAAGTTAGGGGATATGAAGAAATGGGTATGAAATTAAGGGTATGAATAAATGGGTATGAAGTGAGAGGTATGATGAAAGGGGTGTGAAGTGAGGGATATTAAGTTAAGGGTATGAGACCTTAATTGATTAAATTTAGGGGTTTGAATAAAAGGGTATGAAGAAAGTGGTATGAAGTGAATGAAGTTAAAGGTATGAGACATTAATTGATTAAAGAAGTGATTTTTGTAAGTATTCAATTTGTAAGGGGTATGAAGAAAGGGATATGAAGTGAGGGGTATGAAGAAATAGATATGGGACATTAATTGATTAAAGAAGTGGTTTTTGTTAGTATTCAATTACTTAAAGGTATGAAGTGAGGGGCTTTTGTTAGTATTCAATTACTTACGGTTATGAGACATTAATTAATTAAAGAAGTGGTTTTTGTAAGTATTTAATTAGTTAACGGTATGAAGTTAGTGGTATGAAGTTAGGGGTATGAAGTTAGGGGTATGAAGTAAGGTGTATGAATTTAGGGGTATGAAGAAAAGGGTATGAAGTGAGGGTTATGAGTTATTAATTTATTAAAAAAATGGTTTTTGTAAGTTTTAAGTTAGTTATAGGCATCAAGAAAGGGGTATGAAGTGAGGGATATGAAAAAATGGATATGAGACATTAATTGATTAAAGAAGTGATTTTTGTAAGTATTCAGTTACTTATATGTATGAAGTGAGGGGTATGAAGAAAGGGGTATGCAAAAAGGGTTACAAATAAAGGTTTATGAAGTTAGGGGTATGAACATAGGGGAATGAAGTTGTGAGGTATAAATAAAGGTGTATAAAGGGAATGAAGTTAGGGGTATGAATTGAGAGGTATGAGACCTTAATTGATTAAAAAAACATTTTTTGTAAGTATTCAGTTAGTGAGGGGTATGAAGAAAGGGGTATAAAGTGAGGGGTATGCAAAAAGGGATATGATACATTAATTTATTAAAAAAGTGGTATTTTTAAGTATTCAATTACTTAGAGGTATGAAGTGAGGGGTATGAATAAATGGGTATAAATAAAGGGATATTAAGTTAGGGGTATGAAGAAAGTGCTAAGAAGTTAAGGGTATGAAGTTAGGGGTATGAATTTAGGGGTATGAATAAAGAAATATGAAGTTAGGGGTATGAAGTTAAGGGGTATGAAGTTAGGTTTATGAATTGAGAGGTATGAAAAAATGAGTATTAAGTGAGGGGTATGAGACCTTAATTGATTAAAAAAGTGGTTTTTGTAAGTATTCAATTAGTTAAGGATATGAAGAAAGGGGTATGAAGTGAGAGGTATGAAGAAAGTGGTATGAAGAAAGGGGTATGAAGTGAGGGGTGTGAATAAAGGAATATAAGATATTAATTGATTAAAGATATGGTTTTTGTAAGTATTTAATTACTTAGAGGTATGATGTGAGGGGTATTTAGTGAGCGTTATGAATAAAGGTGTATTAAGTTAGGGAGTATGAAGAAAGGGGTATGGATTTCAGGGTATGAAGTTAGAGGTATGAATAAAGGGGTATGAATAAATAGGTCTGAAGTGAGGGGTATCAGACCTTAATTGATTAAAGTTAGGGGTATGAAGAAAGGGGTATAAAGTGAGGGGTGTGCAAAAAGGGGTATGAATTTAGGGGTCTGAAGTTAGGGGTATGAAGTGAGGGGTATAAAAAAAATGATATGAATTGAGGGGTATGACACCCTAATTGATTAAAGAAGAATTTTTTTTAATTTTAACTTTAATTTTTTTTATTTTTTTTTAGGAACTTTAAAATTTTAATTATTTAACCTTAAAAAAAAAAATCAAATTGCTAGAAAATCAACTATTTTTTAAAAACTTTAGAAAAAAAAAATGTTTTTTCCAAAAAAATCAATGTTTCTTCATACCCCTCACTTCACACCCTTAAATTCATACCTCTTTCTTCATACCTCTAACTTCATACCTCTAAATTCATACCCCTTTCTTCATACCCCTCACTTCATGCCCATCATTAATTGAATACTTACAAAATCCAATCCTTTAATCAATTAATTTCTCATACCCCTAACTTCATACCCCTAACTAATTTAATACTTAGAAAAACCACTTGTTTATTTAATTAATGTCTCATACCCCTAAATTCAAGGTTTAGGGTTTAGGTATTATGATTTAGGGTTTAGTTAAAGAAGTGGTTTATGTAAGCATTCAGTTAGTTAGGGGTATGAAGTTAGGGGTTTGAGACATTAATTAATTAAACAAGTGGTTTTTGTAAGTATTTAATTAGTTACAAGTATGAAGTTAGGATTATAAATTGAGGGGCATGAAGTTACATGTATGATGAAAGAGGTCTGAAGTGAATGAAGTTAGGTGTATGAAGAGATTGTTATGAGACCTTAATTTATTAAAGAAGTGGTTTTTTTAAGTATTCAAATTTCTAGGGTTATGAAAAAGGGGTATGAAGTGAGGGGTATGGAGAAAGATATACGAGACATTAATTGATTAAAGAAGTGGTTTTTATAAGTATTTAATTACTTAGGGGTATAAAGTGAGGGGTATTTAGTGAGGGGTATGAAGAAAAGGGTATGATGAAAGGGGTATGAAGTTAGGCATATGAAGAAAGGGGTATAAAGTGAATGAAGTTAGGGATATGAAGTGAGGGGTATGAGACATTAATTGATTGAAGAAGTGGTTTTTGTAAGTATTCATACTTCTTTCTTCATATCCTTAACTTCCTACCCCTCACTTCATACCCCTAACTAATTGAATACTTACAAAAACTATTTCTTTAATAAATTAGCATCTCATAGGTTTTAGGGTTTAGGTTTTAGTTAATGAAGTATTTTTTGTAAGTATTAAATTATTTAGGGGTATGAAAAATTAATTGATTAATAAGTAGTTTTTTTAAGTATTTAATTATTTAGGGGTACGAAGTTAGGGCTATGAAGTAAAGGGTATGAAGTTAGGGGTATTAAGAAAGGGGTATGAAGTGGTTTTTGTAAGTTTTAAATTACTTAGAGGTATCAAGAAAGGGGTAAGAAGAAAGGGATATGATACATTAACTGATTAAAGAAGTGATTTTTTTAAGTATTAATTTTTTTAGGTGTATGAATTGAGGGGTGTTTAGTGATGGGTATGAAGAAAGGGGAGAAAATGGGTGTGAATAAATGTGTATGAAGTTAGGGGTATGAATTTAGGGGGTATGAATAAAGGTGTATAAATTGAATGAAGTTAGGGTTATGAAGTGAGGGGTATGAAGAAAGGGATATGAGATATTAATTGATTAAATAAGTGGTGTTTGTAAGTATTCAATTACTTAGAGGTATAAAGGAAGGGGTATAAATAAATGTGTATGAATAAATGGGTATGAAGGTAGGGGTATGAATAAAGTGGTATGAAGTTAAGGGTATGGATTTAGGGGTATGAAGAAATGGGTATTAAGAAATGGGTATGAAGTTAGGGGTATGAATTTAGGGGTATGAAAAAATGGGTATGAAGTTAGGGGGTATGAAGTATGAAGTTAGAGGTATGAAGTTAAGGGTTTGAAAAAATGGCTATGAAGTGAGGGGTATGAGACCTTACTTGATTAAGTAAGTGGTTTTTGTAAGTATTCAATTAGTTATGGATATGAATAAATGGGTATTAAGTGAGAGGTATAAATAAAACGATATGGATAAAGGAGTATGAAGTTATGGGTATGAATAGAGGAATGTGAGACATTAATTGACTAAAGAAGTGGTTTTTGTAAGTATTTAATTACTTAGGGTTATGAAGTGAGGGGTATTTAGTGAGGGTTATGAATAAAAGGTTATGAAGTTAGGGGTATGAATTTAGGGCTATGAATAAAGGGATATTATTTTAGGGGGTATGAAAAAAGGGGTATGGAGTTGAGGGTATGAAGTTAGAGGTATGAAGAAAGGGGTATGAATAAACAGGTGTGAAGTGAGGGGTATGAAGTTAGGGGTATGAGAACCTTAATTGACTAAAGTTATGGGTATGAAGAGAGGGGTATGAATAAAGGGGTATAAAGTGAGGGGTATGCAAAGTGTTCTGAAGTTAGGGTTATGAAGTGAGGGTATGAATTAAGAGGTATGAAGTGAGGGGTACGAGACCTTAATTGATTAAAGAAGTGTTTTTTTAATTTTATTTTTTTTATTGTAAAATTTAAAATTCTAATTTTAACTTTAATTAATTTTTTATTTTTTTCTTAGGAACTTTAAAACTTTAATTTTTTTCAACCTTAGAAAAACGAAAAAAATCAAAATGTTAGAAAATCAAATATTTTTAAAAACTTAAGAAAATAAAAAAAAAATCAATGTTTTTTCAAAACAAAAATCAATGTTTCTTCATACCCCTCAGTTCACACCCTTAACTTCATACCTCTTTCTTTATACCCCTAACTTCATACCTCTAAATTCATACCCTTTTCTTCATACCTCTCACTTCATACCCATCATTAATTGAATAATTATATAAATCCAATTCTTTAATAAATTAATGTCTCATACTCCTAACTTCATACACCTAACTAATTTAATACTTAGAAAACCCATTTCTTTAATCAATTAATGTCTCATACCCCTAAATTCAGGGTTTAGGGTTTAGGGTTTATGATTTAGGATTTAGTTAAAAAATTTGTTTTTGTAAGCACTTAATTAGTTAGGTGTATGAAGTTAGAGGTATGAGACATTAATTAATTAAACAATTGGTTTTTATAAGTATTTTATTAGTTACAGGTATGAAGTTAGGGGAATGAAGTGAGGTGCATGAAGTTACACATATGATAAAAGAGGTATGAAGTGAATGAAGTTAGGGGTATGAAGAGACGGTTGTGAGACCTTAATTGATTAAAGAAGTGGTTTTTATAAGTATTCAAATTTCTAGGGTTATGAAAAAAGAGGTATGAAGTGAGGGGTATGGAGAAAGGTATATGAGACATTAATTGATTAGAGAAGTGGTTTGTGTAAGTATTTAATTACTTAGAGGTATGAAGTGAGGGGTATTTAGTGAGGGGTATGAATAAAATGGTATGATGAAAGGGGTATGAATTTAGGGATATGACGAAAAGGGTATTAAGTGAATAAAGTTAGGGATATGAAGTGAGGGGTATGAGACGTTAATTGATTGAAGAAGTGGTTTTTGTAAGTATTCATAACCTTTTATTCATACCTCTTTCTTAATACCCTTAACTTAATATCCCTCACTTCATACCCCTAACTAATTGAATACTTACAAAAACTATTTCTTTAATCAATTAATATTTCATACCCTTAACTTCAAGGTTTAGGGTTTAGTTAAAGAAGTGCTTTTTGTAAGTATTCAATTATTTAGGGGTATGAGAAATTAATTGATTAAATAAGTGGTTTTATATGTATTTAATTATTTAGGGGTATGAAGTGAGGGGTATGAAGAAAGGGGTATGAAGTGAATGAAGTTAGGGGTATGAAGTGGGGGTTATGAGACCTTAATTGATTATAAAAGTAGTTTTTAAAGTATTAAATTAGTTAGGGGTATGAGAAATGTGTATCAAGTGAGAGTTATGAAGTGAGGGATATGAAGAAATGGATATGAGATATTAATTGATTTAAAAAGTGGTTTTTGTAAGTATTCAATTACTTAGGGATATAAAGTGATGGGTATTTAGTGAGGGTTATGAGGAAATAGGTATTAATAAATGGGTATGAATAAAGGGGTATGAAGTTAGGTGTATGAATTTAGGGGAATGAAGAAAGGGGTGTGAAGTAATGGGTATGAATAAATGGTTATAAAGTGAATGAAGTTAGGGATATGAAGTGATGGATATGAGACCTTAATTGATTAAATAAATGGTTTTTGTAAGTATTTAATTAGTTAGAGGTATGAAGTGATAGGTATAAATAAAGTTGTATGAAGTGAGGGGTATAAAGAAAGAGATATGATACATTAATTGATTAAAGAAGTGTTTTTTGTAAGTATTTAATTACTTAGTGGTATGAAGAGAGGGATATTTGTTGAGGGGTATGAAGAAAGGGGTATGAAGTTAGGGATATGAAGTTAGAGGATATTAATAAATGGGTATGAAGTGAATGAATTTAGGGGTATGAGACACTAATTGATGAAAGGAGGAGTTTTTGTAAGCATTCAAATAGTGAAGGGTATTCGTAAAAGGTATGAAGTGAAGGGTATAAATAAAAAGGAATGGAGTTTTGGGTATGAAGAAAGGGATATGAGACATTAATTTATTAAATAAGTGGTTTTTATAAGTATTCAATTAATTAGGGGTATTAAGTAAGGGGTATGAAGTCAAGGATATGAATTTAGGGGTATGAAGTTAGTGGTACGAAGTGAGGGGTATGAAGAAAATGGTATGAAGTGAATGAAGTTAGAGGTATGAAGTGAGGGGTATGTGACACTAATTGATGAAAGAAGTGGTTTTTGTAAGTATTCAATTAGTTAAGGGTATTCAAAAATGGGTATGAAGTGAGGGGTATGAATAAAATGGTATGGAGTGAGGTGTATGAAGGAAGGGATATGAGACATTAATTGATTAAAGAAGTGGTTTTTATAAGTTTTCAATTACTTATGGGTATGAAGTAAAAGGTATTTAGTTAGGGGTATGAATAAAGGGGTAGGAATTCAAGAGTATGAATATAGGGGTATGAATTTAGTGGGCATGAATAAACAGGTATGAATAAAAAGCTATTAATAAAGGGGTATGAAGTTAGGGGTATGAAGAAAGGGGTATGAAGAAATGGGTATGAAGTGAGGGGTATGAAGTGAATGAGGTTAGGGGTATGAAGTGAGGTGTATGATAATTTTATTGATTAAATAAGTAGTTTTTATAATTATTCAATTAGTTAGAGGTATGAAGTTAGTGTTATGAATAAATGGGTATGAAATGAGGAGTATGAAGAAAGGGATTGAGACATTAATTAATTGAATAAGTGGTTTTTGTAAGTATTCAATTACTTAAGGATATGAAGTGAGGGGTATGAAGAAAGAGGTAAAAAGAAAGGGGTATTAAGTGAGGGGTATGAAGAAATTGATGTGAAGTGATGGGTATGAGAGCTTAGTTGATTAAAGTTAGGTGTATGAAGAGAGGGGTATCAAGTAAGGCGTATCAAGTGAGGGGTATGAAGAAAGGGCTATTAATTGATGGATATGAAGTTACAGGTATGAATTGAGTGGTATGAAGTTAGGGGTATGAGACCTTAATTGAGTAAGGAACTATTTTTTTTTTTATTTTTTTTTTTTAATTGTAAAATTTAATTAAAAAATAATTAGGAACTTTAAAATTTTAATTCTAACTTTGATTTTTTTATTTTTTCCTTAGGAGCTTTAAAATTTAAAAATATTAACCTTAGAAAAAAAACAAAAAAAAAATGAAAACGTTAGAAAATCAAAAGTTTTTCAAATACTTTGAAAAATTAAAAAAAATCAATATTTTTTTTCAAAAAAAATCAATGTTACTTCATTTACCTCACTTCACACCCCTTTATTCATACCCCTTTCTTCATACCTCTAACTTCATACCCTCACTTCATACTCCTCACTTCATACCCTTCACTAATTGAAAACTTATAAAAACCAATTCTTTAATCAATTTATGTCTCATACCCCTAACTTCATACCCCTTAATTTATACCACTAACTAATTGAATACTTATCAAAAAAAATTATTAATCAATTAATGTCTCATACCCCTAACATCGAGGTTTCAGGTTTAGGGTTTATGGTTTAGAGTTTAGTTAAAGAAAAAGTTTTTGTAAGTATTAAATTAGTTAGAGGTATGAAGTTAGGGGTATGAGATATTAATTGATTAAATAAGTAGATTTGTAAGTATTTAATTAATTAGGGATAAAAAGTTAGGGGTATTAAGTGAGGAGTATGAATTAAAGGGTATGAAGTTAGGAGTATGAAGAAAGTGGCATGAAGTGAATGAAGTTAGGGGTATGAATTTATGGGTAATAAGAATGGGTTATGAAGTTAGTGGGTATGAAGAAATGGGTAGAAAGTGAATAAAGTTAGGGGTATCAAGTGAGGGGTATGAGACCTTAATTGATTAAACAAGTGGTTTTTGTAAGTATTTAATTAGTTAGGGGTATGAATAAATGGGTAAGAAGTGAGGACTATGAAGAAAGGAATATGAGACATTAATTGATTAAAGAAATAGTTTTTGTAAGTATTTAATTACTTAGGGGGTATGAAGTGAGGGGCATTTAGTGAGGGGTATTAATAAAGGGGTATGAATTTAGGTATGAATAAAGGATATGAATAAAGGGGTATGAAGTTAGGGGATATGAAGAAAGGGGTATGAAATTAAGGGTATGAATAAATGGGTATGAAGTGAGAGGTATGATGAAAGGGGTGTGAAGTGAGGGATATTAAGTTAAGGGTATGAGACCTTAATTGATTAAATTTAGGGGTTTGAATAAAGGGATATGAAGAAAGTGGTATGAAGTGAATGAAGTTAAAGGTATGAGACATTAATTGATTAAAGAAGTGATTTTTGTAAGTATTCAATTTGTAAGGGGTATGAAGAAAGGGATATGAAGTGAGGGGTATGAAGAAATAGATATGGGACATTGATTGATTAAAGAAGTGGTTTTTGTTAGTATTCAATTACTTAAAGGTATGAAGTGAGGGGCTTTTGTTAGTATTCAATTACTTAGGGTTATGAGACAGTAATTAATTAAAGAAGTGGTTTTTGTAAGTATTTAATTAGTTAATGGTATGAAGTTAGTGGTATGAAGTTAGGGGTATGAAGTTAGGGGTATGAAGTAAGGTGTATGAATTTAGGGGTATGAATAAAAGGGTATGAAGTGAATGAATTTAGGGGTATGAAGTGAGGGTTATGAGATATAAATTGATTAAAAAAATGGTTTTTGTAAGTTTTAAATTAGTTATAGGCATCAAGAAAGGGATATGAAGTGAGGGATATGAAAAAATGGATATGAGACATTAATTGATTAAAGAAGTGATTTTTGTAAGTATTCAGTTACTTATGTGTATGAAGTGAGGGGTATGAAGAAAGGGGTATGCGTAAAGGGGTGCGAATAAAGGTGTATGAAGTTAGGGGAATGAATTTGTGAGGTATGAATAAAGGTGTATAAAGTGAATGAAGTTAGGGGTATGAATTGAGAGGTATGAGACCTTAATTGATTAAAAAAGCATTTTTTGTAAGTATTTAGTTAGTGAGGGGTATGAAGAAAGGAGTATAAAGTGAGGGGTATGCAGAAAGGGATATGAGACATTAATTTATTAAAAAAGTGGTATTTTTAAGTATTCAATTAGTTAGAGGTATGAAGTGAGGGGTATGAAGAAAGTTCTAAGAAGTTAAGGGTATGAAGTTAAGTTAGGGGTATGAAGAAAGTGCTAAGAAGTTAAGGGTATGAAGTTAGGGGTATGAATTTAGGGGTATGAATAAAGAAGTATGAAGTTAGGGGTATGAAGTTAAGGGGTATGAATTTAGGTTTATGAATTGAGAGGTATGAACTAAGAGGTATGAAGTTAAGGGTATGAAAAAATGGGTATTAAGTGAGGGGTATGAGACCTTAATTGATTAAAAAAGTGGTTTTTGTAAGTATTCAATTAGTTAAGGATATGAAGAAAGGGGTATGAAGTGATAGGTATGAAGAAAGGGGTATGAAGTGAGGGGTGTGAATAAAGGAATATAAGATATTAATTGATTAAAGATGTGCTTTTTGTAAGTATTTAATTACTTAGAGGTATGAAGTGAGGGGTATTTGGTGAGCGTTATGAATAAAGGTGTATGAAGTTAGGGATTTGAATTTAGAGGTATGAAGAAATAAGTATGAAGTTAGGGGGTATGAATAAAGGGGTATGAAGTTCAGGGTATGAAGTTAGAGGTATGAAGAAAGGGGTATGAATAAATAGGTCTGAAGTGAGGGGTATGAAGTTAGGGGTATCAGACCTTAATTGATTAAAGTTAGGGGTATGAAGAAAGGGGTATAAAGTGAGGGGTGTGCAAAAATGGGTATGAGTTGATGGGTCTGAAGTTAGGGGTATGAAGTGAGAGGTATAAAAAAAATGATATGAATTGAGGGGTATGAGACACTAATTGATTAAAGAAGATTTTTTTTAATTTTAAACTTCATAATTTTAATTTTAACTTTAAATTTTTTTCTTTTTTTTAGGAACTTTAAAATTTTAAGTAGTTAACCTTAAAAAAAAAATCAAATTGTTAGAAAATCAAATATTTTTTAAAAACTTTAGAAAATAAAAAACAAAAACAATGTTTTTTCCAAAAAAATCAATGTTTCTTCATACCCCTCACTTCACACCCTTAAATTCATACCTCTTTCTTCATACCCCTAACTTCATACCTCTAAATTCATACCCCTTTCTTCATACCCCTCACTTCATGCCCATCATTAATTGAATACTTACAAAATCCAATCCTTTAATCAATTAATTTCTCATACCCCTAACTTCATACCCCTAACTAATTTAATACTTAGAAAAACCACTTTTTTATTTAATTAATGTCTCGTACCCCTAACTTCAAGGTTTAGGGTTTAGGGTTTATGATTTAGGGTTTAGTTAAAGAAGTGGTTTTTGTAAGCATTCAATTAGTTAGGGGTATGAAGTTAGGGGTATGAGACATTAATTAATTAAACAAGTGGTTTTTGTAAGTATTTAATTAGTTACAGGTATGAAGTTAGGATTATAAAGTGAGGGGCATGAAGTTACATGTATGATGAAAGAGGTATGAAGTGAATGAAGTTAGGTGTATGAAGAGATTGTTATGGGACCTTAATTTATTAAAGAAGTGGTTTTTGTAAGTATTCAAATTTCTAGGGTTATGAAAAAGGGGTATGAAGTGAGGGGTATGGAGAAAGATATATGAGACATTAATTGATTAAATAAGTGGTTTTTATAAGTATTTAATTACTTAGGGGTATAAAGTGAGGGGTATTTAGTGATGGGTATGAAGAAAAGGGTATGATAAAAGGGGTATGAAGTTAGGCATATGAAGAAAGGGGTATAAAGTGAATGAATTTAGGGATATGAAGTGAGGGGTATGAGACGTTAATTGATTGAAGAAGTGGTTTTTGTAAGTATTCATACTTATTTCTTCATATCCTTAACTTCATACCCCTCACTTCATACCCCTAACTAACTGAATACTTACAAAAACTATGTCTTTAATAAATTAGCATCTCATAGGGTTTAGGTTTTAGCTAAAGAGGTATTTTTTGTAAGTATTAAATTATTTAGGGGTATGAAATTAGGGATATGAAACATTAATTGATTAATAAGTGGTTTTTTTAAGTATTTAATTATTTAGGGGTATGAAGTTAGGGGTATGAAGTGAGGGGTATGAAGTAAAGGGTATGAAGTTAGGGGTATTAATAAAGGGTTATGAAGTGGTTTTTGTAAGTTTTAAATTACTTAGAGGTATCAAGAAAGGGGTAAGAATAAAGGGATATGATACATTAACTGATTAAAGAAGTGATTTTTTTAAGTATTAATTTTTTTAGGTGTATGAATTGAGGGGTGTTTAGTGAGGGGTATGAAGAAAGGGGTATGAAAAAATGGGTGTGAATAAGTGTGTATGAAGATAGGGGTATGAATTTGGGGGGTATGAAGAAAGGTGTATAAATTGAATGAAGTTAGGGTTATGAAGTGAGGGGTATGAAGAAAGGGATATGAGACATTAATTGATTAAATAAGTGGTTTTTGTAAGTATTCAATTACTTAGAGGTATAAAGTGAGGGGTATAAATAAATGTGTATGAATAAATGGGTATGAAGGTAGGGGTATGAATAAAGTGGTATGAAGTTAAGGGTATGAATTTAGGGGTATGAAGAAAGGGGTATTAAGAAATGGGTATGAATTTAGGGGTATGAAAAAAGGGGTATGAAGTTAGGGGGTATGAAGTATGAAGTAAGATGTATGAAGTTAAGGGTATGAAAAAATGGCTATGAAGTGAGGGGTATGAGACCTTACTTGATTAAATAAGTGGTTTTTGTAAGTATTCAATTAGTTATGGATATGAATAAATGGGTATGAAGTGAGAGGTATAAATAAAACGATATGAAGAAAGGAGTATGAAGTTATGGGTATGAATAAAGGAATGTGAGATGTTAATTGATTAAAGAAGTGGTTTTTGTAAGTATTTAATTACTTAGGGTTATGAAATGAGGGGTATTTAGTGAGGTTTATGAATAAAAGGGTATGAAGTTAGGGGTATGAATTTAGGGCTATGAATAAAGGGATATTATTTTAGGGGGTATGAAGAAAGGGGTATGAAGTTGAAGGTATGAAGTTAGAGGTATGAAGAAAGGGGTATGGATAAATAGGTGTGAAATGAGGGGTATGAAGTTAGGGGTATGAGAACCTTAATTGACTAAAGTTATGGGTATGAAGAGAGGGGTATGAATAAAGGGGTATAAAGTGAGGGGTATGCAAAAAGGGGTGTGAATCGAGTGGTCTGAAGTTAGGGTTATGAAGTGACGGTATGAATTGAGAGGTATGAAGTGAGGGGTACGAGACCTTAATTGATTAAAGAAGTGTTTTTTTAATTTTATTTTTTTTATTGTAAAATTTAAAATTCTAATTTTAACTTTAATTAATTTTTTATTTTTTTCTTAGGAACTTTAAAACTTTAATTTTTTTCAACCTTAGAAAAAACAAAAAAATCAAAATGTTAGAAAATCAAATATTTTTAAAAACTTAAGAAAATAAAAAAAAAATCAATGTTTTTTCAAAACAAAAATCAATGTTTCTTCATACCCCTCAGTTCACACCATTAACTTCATACCTCTTTCTTCATACCCCTAACTTCATACCCCTAACTTCATACCTCTAAATTCATACCCCTTTATTCATACCTCTCACTTCATACCCATCATTAATTGAATAATTATATAAATCCAATTCTTTAATCAATTAATGTATCATACTCCTAACTTCATACACCTAACTAATTTAATACTTAGAAAACCCATTTCTTTAATCAATTAATGTCTCATACCCCTAAATTCAGGGTTTAGGGTTTAGGGTTTATGATTTAGGATTTAGTTTAAAAAGTTGTTTTTGTAATCATTTAATTATTTAGGGGTATGAAGTTAGAGGTATGAGACATTAATTAATTAAACAATTGGTTTTTATAAGTATTTTATTAGTTACAGGTATGAAGTTAGGGGAATGAAGTGAGGTGCATGAAGTTACACATATGACAAAAGAGGTATGAAGTGAATGAAGTTAGGGGTATGAAGAGAGGGTTATGAGACCTTAATTGATTAAAGAAGTAGTTTTTGTAAGTATTCAAATTTCTAGGGTTATGAAGTGAAGGGTATGGAGAAAGGTATATGAGACATTAATTGATTAGAGAAGTGGTTTGTGTAAGTATTTAATTACTTAGAGGTATGAAGTGAGGGGTATTTAGTGACTGGTATGAATAAAAGGGTATGATGAAAGGGGTATGAAGTTAGGGGTATGAATTTAGGGATATGACGAAAAGGGTATGAAGTGAATAAAGTTAGGGATATGAAGTGAGGGGTATGAGACATTAATTGATTGAAGAAATGTTTTTTGTAAATATTCATAACCTTTTATTCATACCTCTTTCTTAATACCCTTAACTTAATATCCCTCACTTCATACCCCTAACTAATTGAATACTTACAAAAACTATTTCTTTAATCAATTAATATTTCATACCCTTAACTTCAAGGTTTAGGGTTTAGTTAAAGAAGTGCTTTTTGTAAGTATTCAATTATTTAGGGGTATGAGACAATAATTGATTAAATAAGTGGTTTTTATAAGCATTTAATTATTTAGAGGTATGAAGTGAGGGGTATGAAGAAAGGGGAATGAAGTTAGGGGTATGAAGTGTGGGTTATGAGACCTTAATTGATTATAAAAGTGGTTTTTAAAGTATTAAATTAGTTAGGGGTATGAGAAATGTGTATCAAGTGAGAGTTATGAAGTGAGGGATATGAAGAAATGGATATGAGATATTAATTGATTTAAAAAGTGGTTTTTGTAAGTATTCAATTACTTAGGGATATAAAGTGATGGATATTTAGTGAGGGTTATGAGGAATAGGTATTAATAAATGGGTATGAATAAAGGGGTATGAAGTTAGGTGTATGAATTTAGGGGAATGAAGAAAGGGGTGTGAAGTAATAGGTATGAATAAATGGTTATAAATTGAATGAAGTCAGGGGTACGAAGTGATGGATATGAGACCTTAATTGATTAAATAAGTGGTTTTTGTAAGTATTTAATTAGTTAGAGGTATGAAAAATAGGTATGAAGAGATAGGTATAAATAAAGTGGTATGAAGTGAGGGGTATAAAGAAGTGCTTTTTGTAAGTATTTAATTCCTTAGTGGTATGAAGAGAGGGATATTTGTTGAGGGGTATGAAGAAAGGGGTATGAATTTAGGGATATGAAGTTAGAGGATATGAATAAAGGGGTATGAAGTGAATGAATTTAGGGGTATAAGACACGAATTGATGAAAGAAGGAGTTTTTGTAAGCATTCAATTAGTGAAGGGTATTCATAAAAGGGTATGAAGTGAGGGGTTTAAATAAAAAGGAATGGAGTTTTGGGTATGAAGAAAGGGATATGAGACATTAATTTATTAAAGAAGTGGTTTTTATAAGTATTCAATTAATTAGGGCTATTAAGTAAGGGGTATTTAGTAAGGGGTATGAAGTCAAGGATATGAATTTAGGGGTATGAAGTTAGTAGGCATGAAGAAATGGGTATGAATAAAGGGCTATGAATAAAGGGTTTTGAAGTTAGGGGTATGAATAAATGCGTATGAAGTGAGGGGTATGAAGTGAATGAAGTTAGGGGTATGAAGTGAGGTGTATGATACCTTAATTTATTAAATAAGTGGTTTTGTAAATATTCAATTAGTTAGGGGTATGAAGTTAGGGTTATGAAGAAATGAGTATGAAATTAGGGGTATGAATAAAGGGATATGAGATATTAATTAATTGAAGAATTAGTTTTTATAAGTATTTAATTACTTAAGGATATGAAGTGAGGGATATTTAGTGATGGGTATGAAGTTAGAGGTATGAATAAAGGGGTATAAAGTTAGGGGTATGAAGAAATAGGTGTGAAGTGATGGGTATGAAGTAGAGGTATGAGATCTTAGTTGATTAAAGTTAGGTGTATGAAGAGAGGGGTATCAAGTGAGGGGTATGAAGAAATGGGTATGAATGTAGGGATATGAAGTTACGGGTATGAATTGAGTGGTATGAAGTTAGGGGTATGAGACCTTAATTCATACCCCTTTCTTCATACCTCTAACTTCATACCCATCACTTAATACTCCTCACTTCTTACTCCTCACTTCATACCCTTCACTAATTGAACACTTGCAAAAACCAATTATTTAATCAATTAATGTCTCATACCCCTAACTTCATACCCCTTACTTTATACCAGTAACTAATTTAAGACTTATAAAAACCACTTATTTAATCAATTAATATCTCATACCCCTAACTTCAGGGTTTCAGGTTTAGGTTTTAGGATTTAAATTTTTTTTAAAGAAATGGTTTTTGTAAGTATTAAATTATTTAGAGGTATGAATTTAAGGGCATGAGACATTAATTAATTAAATAAGTGGATTTGTAAGCATTTAATTAATTATGGATACAAAGTTAGCGGTATGTAGTTAGAGGTATGGAGTGAGGGATATGAAGTTAGGAGTATGAAAAAAGTGGTATGAAGTGAATGAAGTTAGGGTTATGAATTTAGGGGTATGAAATCCTCACTTCATACTACTAACTTCATTCACTTCATACCCATAACTTCATACCCCTAACTTCATACTCCTAACTTCATTCACTTCATACTCCTAACTTCATTCACTTCATACACCTAACTTAATACCCCTTTCTTCATACTCCTCACTTCATACTCCTCACTTCATACTCCTAACTTCATTCAATTCATACCCCTAACTTCATACCCCTTTATTCATACCCCTCACTAAAAACCCCTTTTATGAAAAAAAGAGTTTTTGTAAGTATTCAATTAGTTAAGGGTATTCAAAAAAGGGTATGAAGTGGGAGATATGAATAAAAGGGTATGGAGTGAGGGGCATGAAGAAAGGGATATGAAACATTGATTTATTAAAGAAGTGGTTTTTATAAGTATTCAATTACTTAGAGGGTATGAAGTAAGGGGTATTTAGTGAGGGGTATGAATAAAGGTGTACGAAGTCAAGGGTATGAATATAGGGGAATGAAGTTAGTGGGCATGAAGAAACAAGTATGAATAAAGGGCTATGAATAAAGGGGTATGAAGAAAGGGGTATGAATAAATGGGTATGAAGTGAGGGGTATGAAGTGAATGAAGTTAGGGGTATGAAGCGAGGTGTATGATATCTTAATTGATTAAATAAGTAGTTTTTGTATGTATTCAATTAGTTAGGGTATGAAGTTAGGGTTATGAATAAATGGGTATGAAATGAGGGGTATGAAGAAAGGGATATGAGACATTAATTAATTGAAGAAGTGTTTTTTTGTAAGTATTCAATTACTTAAGGATATGAAGTGAGGGGTATTTAGTGAGGAGTATGAATAAAGTGGTATGAATTTAGAGATATGAAGAAAAAGGTATGAAGAAAGGGGTATGAAGAAATAGGTGTGAAGTGATGGGTATGAAGTTAGGGGTATGAGAGCTTAGTTGATTAAATTTAGGTCTATGAAGAGAGGGGTATCAAGAAAGGGGTATCAGTTGAGGGTTATGAAGAAAGGGGTATGAATTGAGGGATATGAAGTTACGGGTATGAATCGAGTGGTATGAAGTTAGGGGTATGAGACCTTAATTGATTAAAGAACTTTTTTTTTTAATTTTAATTTTTTTAATTTTAATTTTTTTAATTGTAAAATTTAATTAAAAAATAATTAGGAACTTTGAAATTTTAATTTTAACTTTAATTTTTTTCTTTTTTTCTTAGGAGCTTTAAAATTTAAATTTTTTACCTTAGAAAAAAAAAACAAAAAATTGAAAACATTAGAAAATCAAAAGTTTTTCTGATACTTTGGAAAATAAAAAAAAATCAATGTTTTTTTCAAAAACAAATCAATGTTACTTCATGTATCTCACTTCATACCCCTTTATTCATACCTCTAACTTCATACCCCTCACTTCATACTCCTCACTTCATACCCCTCACTAATTGAACACTTAAAAAAACCAATTATTTAATCAATTAATGTCTCATACCCCTAACGTTAGGGTTTCAGGTTTAGGTTTTAGGGTTTAGATTTTTGTTAAAGAACTAATTTTTGTAAGTATTAAATTAGTTATAGGTATGAAGGAGACATTAATTGATTAAACAAGTAGATTTGTAAGTATTTAATTAATTAGAGATACAAAGTTAGGGGTATGAAGTGAGGGGTATGATACACTAATTTATGAAAAAAGTGTTTTTTGTAAGTATTCAATTAGTTAAGGGTATTCAAAAAATGGCATGAAGTGAGGGGTATGAATAAAATGGTATCGAGTGAGGGGTATGAAGAAAGGGATATGAGACATTAATTGATTAAAGAAGTGGTTTTTATAATTATTCAATTACTTAGGGGTATGAAGTAATGGGTATTTAGTGATAGGTATGAATGAAGGGGTACGAAGTCAAGGGTATGAATATAGGGTATGAAGTTAGTGGGCATGAAGAAACAAGTATGAATAAAGGGCTATTAATAAAAGGGTATGAATTTAGGGGCATGAAGAAAGGGGTATGAAGAAATGGGTATGAATTGAGGGGTATGAAGTGAATGAAGTTAGGGGTATGAAGTGATGTGTATGATACCTTAATTTATTAAATAAGTAGTTTTTATAAGTATTCAATTATTTAGGGGTATGAAGTTAGGGTTATGAAGAAATGGATATGAAATGAGGAGTATGAAGAAAGGGATATGAGATATTAATTAATTAAATAAGTGGTTTTTGTAAGTATTCAATTACTTAAGGATATGAAGTGAGGGGTATTTAGTGATGGGTATGAAGAAAGGGGTATGAAGTTAGAGGTATGAAGAAAGAGGTAAAAATAAAGGGGTATGAAGTGAGGGGTATGAAGAAATAGGTGTGAAGTGATGGGTATGAAGTTAGGGGTATGAGAGCTTAGTTTGTTAAAGTTAGGTGTATGAAGAAAGGGGTATCAAGTGAGCGGTATGAAGAAAGGGGTATTAATTGAGGGATATGAAGTTACAGGTATGAACTGAGTGGTATGAAGTTAGGGGTATAAGACCTTAATTGATTAAAGAACTATTTTTTTTTTTAATTGTAAACTTTAATTAAAAAATAACTAGGAACTTTAAAATTATAGGTTTAATTTTTTTTTTTTACTTAGGAGCTTTAAAATTTAAATTTAAATTTTAAAAATTTTAACCTTAGAAAAAAACAAAAAAAATGAAAACATTAGAAAATCAAAAGTTTTTCAAATACTTTGAAAATTAAAAAAACAAAAATCAATATTAAAAAAAAACAAAAAATCAATGTTACTTCATGTACCTCACTTCACACCCCTAACTTCATACCCATTTATTCATACTCCTTTATTCATACCCCTTTATTCATACCTCTAACTTCATACCCCTCACTTCATACTCCTCACTTCATACTCCTCAATAATTGAAAACTTATAAAAACCAATTCTTTAATCAATTAATGTCTCATACCCCTAACTTCATACCCCTTACTTTATACCACTAAATAATTGAATACTTATAAAAACCACTTATTTAATAAATTAATGTCTCATACCCCTAATGTCGAGGTTTCACGTTTCAGGTTTAGGGTTTAGGGTTTAGATTTTAGTTTTTTTTTGAAAAAAATGAAAAATATGTTATATTTATAGAAGCTGTATTACAAGGTAAAATGAACTGGACAGGCATCAAGGGAGATAGAAAATCCTCCTCCAATCCCTCCTAGCTCAAAAATTACCCATAAAACATTACCTTACATAATGCAGATATCCATACCCTCAGCACTACCATAGCTAAATTCCAGTTTATCCAATTTATCTGAATTCCGTAAACTATCCATTTATCTTCATGTTGTGTTGCTCTGTGGCCTAACTGTGATAGATTCATTAGACTCACTGTCTACTCTTCTTGTTCTACTATCTCGCTTGTATCACCTCCCGCATCCCTTGGATTCTTTGGCACAAGCTTATCTGATTTTCCATCTGAGAGTCCACATATTGCCCTTTCTCCAGATCTTTTCCCCATTTTGCTAAATAGTCTGCCACCCTATTTCCCTCTCGCTTTATATGCATAATAAAAACATCTTGAAAAACTTGCTAGATCTTCTGGACTGCTTCCACCTTCCTTCTCTCTACAATTCCTAGCACCTAAAAGGGCCTTATCGGATATAATATTACAGCCCATACCTGAGAGTCTGTCTCTATCCACAACTTATGTAACTATAGATTTGCAGCTATCACTGATGTTGACAAGATTTCCTATCCTTCCGCTTCATTATTAGTTGCCTCCCCCATGCCTTCTGCTCTCCAATACACCTGTTCTCCTTTCCAATTTCGCATGATAATACCAAAACCAGCTTTCCCAAGATTTTTAGTAGAAGCCCCATTTGTGTTTGCCTTCACCCACTCTTTAGGAGGTGGCCTCCACTCTATGTTATTCAAGGGGATCACACCTGTGTACCCATCCTTAAGTTGTTTCTCTGTTATAGTTATTCCAAGGCTCCGTAGAATAATCCCTTCCTCCATTTTTATATTTGTTTCCTCCTGTAATATGATAAATAGTGTTTCTGTTACCTTGCTCATAATACTCTCCCATACTTGCTCCCTTGTTCTGTGCTCTGATCTAAAAATGCATGCATTTCGTTCTAGCCATAACTGCCACCATATGAAGCTAGGTCCTAGTTTCCATGCAATTTTCATTGTTTTAGTCTTAAAGTTGACCTTGTTTCCATTTCTCATAAAAGCTTTCCTGGCTCTCAAAAACTTTCCAATGTTGTCTCATTTGTCTCCACCAATTGATCCATATGTCTTTAGCAAAAGAACACCCAAAAAAGAGGTTATTCAAGGTCTCCTCTGCATTTCCACACAAAACACATTTAGAGGGCCCAAAGAAACCTCTTTTTATCAAATTATCAAAAGTCAAGCACTTTTTGTGGTTAATCAACCATGAGAAAATGTTAATTTTTGGCCATCCTTCCTTTTTCCAGACAAATGTCCATGGAAAGGGTGATGGGGTAATCTCGTATCCACAAACTACCTTGTATCCCTCCTTTGCCTTATAAATTCCCAACTTACTTCCTCCCCATCCAAGTATATCCCTCTTAGACCCATCCTGAATTGGGTGTCTTTGAAGATATCTCCACAGTTTTCCATTAGTTCCTCCGTACCCCTCACCTGGCCATTCTTGGGGATGTTTCCCACTGTAATAAATCGGCACATGTTGATTCCATGATTTCATATAGTAAGAGGCTTTCCACCACACTGCTTTTTGGAGCTCTGATTTCTAGCTCTCCATCTCTGGGAATGTCTGAATAATTGATTGTGATTGATTCCATGAATCCTCCCAAAATAAAGCATCCTTTCCATACCCTAACTACCAATATAGGTATGGCTTTATTAACTCTTGGCCTACTAACATTGTACTCCATATGGTAGATCCCTCTCCTTCCACTTTGTATCTTGGAATGTTTTTCTCATCCACTCCTGGGTAATATTTAGCTTGTAAGAGTCTACTCCATAAACCCACGATGAGCTGTAATCCATCTCCAATATAGCTTCCCAGCTAGTACCTTGCTGCTCTGGAATGCTGATCTTATCCCCAATCCTCCTTGTTTTTTTGGTTGGCATATCTTCTCCCAACCCACTAGAGCTATTTTTTGTTCTTCCCTTGCACCTGACCACAAAAACTTTCTTGTGTGTTTGTCAATATCTTTTAGAATTCTCTTTGGAGCCTGAAGTACAAAAAATTTATAAACTGGAAGAGCTTGTAGCACAACTTTAATCATTGTCAGCCTTCCTCCTAAGCTTAGCCATTTATGAGTCCAGTTGCTCAGCTTAGCTTGAAGTCTATCCATCAACCCTTTCCACTCTTTACTTTTTGTTTTCTTTGCAGATAAAGGTACTCCTAAATACTGTATGGGTAAAGGATTTTCCATGAATTTCAACAATTGTATAATTTTATCTCTCACCCTCTTCGTTGTATTAAAAAAAACAATTTGACATTTTTTTTCATTAAAAGTTTGCCCGATAGCTTGAGTATACCCATCTAAAACTTCTTTTATGTTTCTTGCTACTATGAGATTGGCTTGACTAATAAGAGCAGTATCATCCACAAACTGGAGGTGATTTATCTCAATTTGAGAACTTATTTTCAAGCCCTTTAACCTCCCCTCTTGACTCCCTTTTTTTAACAGTCTCCCGAGACCCTCTGCATAAAGGATAAAAAGGTAAGGGGAGAGAGGGTCCCCTTGCCTCAGCCACCTTCCTGCTTGTGAACATGGGAGAGGGACTGCCATTTACCAGAACTGAGAATGATGTAGTTTGTGTACAGGCTCTTACCCAATCTCTCCACCCCTCTGCAAAGCCCATTTTTTCTAAAATATTTTGCATAAAGGACCAGTCTACTCTGTCATAGGCTTTAGAAAGATCTAATTTAATAAACATACCTGGGTCCTTTTATTTTGAAATTGCCCGTATCACCTCCTGGGCCACTACTATTCCATATAGAATTTGTCCGCCTTCAATAAAACCACCTTGCTCACTTGAAATCAGATTTGGTAAAAGCTGTTTCAACCTTTACTCGCCATAAGCTTTGTTAATATCTTGTATACTACATTACATAGTGAAATAGGCCTATAATTATCAATTATCTCACTAGATGGGCCTTTAGGAACCAAAGTGATAAAAGTATGATTCAAGGCTTTTAACATTTGCTTACTCTCGTCGATTTCCTCCAGTGCCTCCACCACTGCTTGGCCCACAATTTCCCAAAAATTTTGATAAAATTCAATGGGGAATCCGTCTGGTCCTGGAGTCTTTCCTGTTTGCATTTTTTGTATGATCTGCGAGGTTTCTTCCAAAGAAATTTCCTCCATTAATAATTTATTGTGTTCAGGTTTAACTAATTGTGGAATTGCCTGTAGTATCTTCTCCTGCCATATTGCATTCAAATTTTCATTACTGCTAAAAAGTGTATGGAAGTATTGATTTGCTATACTTTTCATTTCACTTCCACTGGTTTTTACCTGACCCATCATATCTGTAAGACCCATAATTCTATTTTGTTGTCTCCTGGCTGTTGCTGTCTTATGGAAGAAAGTTGTATTTTGGTCCCCCTCCTTTAACCATGTGATTCTGGCTCTTTACCTCCAATATATTTCTTCTTGTTCCTCCAAAGCTTCCTATTTTCTAATAATTTTTGCCTCATGTTGTAACAGTTCTTCTGTGATAGTTCCTTGTCTTATCTCTTGAGAAATCTTCTCCTTTTGATCCTTGATTTCATTCTTTTGGATTCTAGTTATTTCCTTCTTCTGTTTACTCCACTCCTTTAGTTGGGTCCTTACATATTTTAGTTCGTTTGTGGAGTTTGAATTGGGCTGTCCCAAATCTTGGTTTCCCTGATTTCCACCATTCCTTTATACGGTCCCCTAGCTCCTCATATTTCAGCCACCATAGCTCAAATTTAAAAGTTCCCACAACTTTATGATTATCTTCTTCTATGGTTAAACTTACTGGAAAATGATCTGAAGAAAGCCTATCCATGACCCTTTCTTGATTCTTGGTATGCAAATATAATTCCTCCCTCATGAAGAAACGATCCAAGAAATATTTGACCATCTCACCTTCCTTTCTTCTGTTAGTCCAAGTCATGGAGCTATCCACAGTTGGGATATCTATTAGATTCATTTGACATGTTATTGCTGAAAAAAACCTGTCCTTTTCCTCAAACATGGATCTGCCTCCTTGTTGTTCCTCTATTCTAAGCTTTGCATTGAAGTCTCCTCCCACAATCCATTGGTCCTCCGGGTAGTTTTCTCTGAAAGTCTGGATGGCTACCCATTGATCCCTCTATAATCTAACTATTTGTGCTCCATAAAAATTCACTATAGTCCAAATTTTTCTAGTTTCCCTATTTTGTAACCGGACCATCAACACCCCTCTCGTAGAGGCCCCCCTATCTCTAGGAATAGTTGGTGATTCCACATAGTGGCCAGTCCACCTGATTTCCCTTGTGACGATTGAGTAAGGATCTCTCCTTTTTGCCATATCCTCCTATTTATTTTTTGTAAGTCTTCTCCTTGCATTTTGGTTTCTTGTAACAAAATTATATCTGGACTCATATCTATGATAATATTTTTGATTGCCTTTTGTCTTGGGTGATTGCCTAAACCCCTCACATTCCAAGTGATTAATATCATTGAGAATTAGGAGAGAAAAAATCAGCCATCGATTTTACCTTTCCGTTCTGGCTCAAATCTCTTCCCTGTTCCTCCATCTTTTCCTTGTTTGACTTCCTCCCTGCAGATTGGTTTGGTTTTTGTTTCTTCTCCACTTGATGAATTCCTAGAGTAGGGCTTTCTTTGTTCTTATTTCCTTCTTTCATCTCTATTTCCTGTGTCAAAAACATCCTCTGCTCTATTTCCCCTCCTATGGTCTCTCTTGTGGGTTGAATCTCCTCTTCCATGAGAGAGGTTGTGTCTGGTCTTGCTCCTTGCTTGTTCCCTAACAATAGATTGGAATATTGTTCCTGATCAACTGTTGTGACTTGTTGAGTATCCTCCTCTAACCCTTCCATTTGAAAATCTCCTTCGGTTTCCAAGTTTCCCAATTGTTTGAATATCTCATATCTATTGGTTGTTCTTACAACTCTTTCTCCTTGTCTCTGGTTACTGTGCTGATTTTTTTTTGTTTGGCCTTCTCATTACTTTTTGAAAACCCTCAGAATCTATTGGGCCTTTCCCTTCCTTTTGATTTCCCTTTTGCTGAAGAGATTGACCTGCCATGTTAAAATTTTCTTTTGTCCCCTCTTGTTCAGATTGATGATCCTTAACTGTTGGGCACATTCTAGCTAGATGTCCAAGAGCATGGCACACCCGACATCTGAATGGAATAGCCTCATAATCCAGTTGTTGGTGCCAGACAGAATCCCCTATTTTTATGTCTATCTCTGTTGGAAGAGGTTTGCTGAGGTCCATTTCTACACAAACCCTAGCAAACATTGTCGATCCTCCTAAAACTGTTTCTCTCGATCTACCTTGATAATGCCCTAATAAGTTGCCTATTGCCTCAAGTATCTCCTCTTTCCAAAATTCAAGGGGAAGGGCAAATAATCTTACCCATATTGGTACTGTTGTCGGTTCCACCCTCGGGTCAAATCCCATATTCCATGGCTGCAAGAATAGTCCCGCTGGTCCATGATGATATGGTCCTCCCTCAAATACTTTTTGTCGATCTGCCACCGATGTGAACTCCATAGAAAAATACCCATTTGCGAGAGTTAGAATTTTGTATTCTCCTTCCAGATGCCATTGTTTCCTTATCCATGTGTGGAGGAAGTGCACAGATGGTTTGAAACCCACAAATTTACCTATCAAGTTGTGTTTTGACTTATAAACAATATCCTCATCTACCCAGTCCTCAACTATTTCCAACATCGGTAATTCTTTTGCTTGTGGTAGACATCCGTTCACCCTCCCAGGCAGAGAATCCTCCTTTTGTCGCTTCCCCATGCTGTTTATGATTTTCTTTGCTTGTGTTTGAAAGTCATTGAAGCTATCTTGGGTTCCACATAGCTTATCCCGAAATGATATTCCTTGGTTTGGAGGATTTGGTACCAAAGTACCTATGTCCCCCATTCTTGGTCGTGATCCTTACTATTGACAACCCTCTACCTCAGCTTCTGAAACCCTAGTTTTATTCCTCAGATCTCCTCTGAAGCACCTCCCTTTCGTCTTGATGATGCTTTTAAATTGATTAGCAAAGAAAAAAATCATTTAGATTTTAGTTAAAGAAATGGTTTTTGTAAGTATTAAATGAGTTAGAGGTATGAAGTTAGGGGTAATGAGACATTAATTGATTAAATAAGTGGATTTGTAAGTAATTAATTAATTAGGGATACAAATTTAGTGGTATAAAGTTAGGGGTATTAAGTGAGGGGTATGAAGTAAAGGGTATGAAGTTAGGAGTATGAAGAAAGTGGTATGAAGTGAATGAAGTTAGGGATATGAATTTAGGGGTAAGAAGAAAGGGGTATGAAGTTAGTGGGTATGAAGAAATGGGTAGAAAGTGAATAAATTTAGGGGTATCAAGTGAGGGGTACGAGACCTTAATTGATTAATGAAGTAGTTTTTTTAAGTATTTAATTAGTTAGGGGTATGAATAAAGGGGTAAGAAGTGAGGATTATGAAGAAAGGAATATGAGACATTAATTGATTAAAGAAGTGGTTTTTATAAGTATTTAATTACTTAGGGTTATGAAGTGAGGGGCATCTAGTGAGGGGTACGAATAAAGGGGTATGAAGAAACGATATGAATAAAGGGGTATGAAGTTAGGGATATGAAGTTAGGGGATATGAAGAAATAGGTATGAACTTAAGGATATGAATAAATGGGTATGAAGTGAGAGGTATGATGAAAGGGATGTGAAGTGAGGGATATGAAGTTAGGGGTATGAGACCTTAATTGATTAAAGTTAGGGGTTTGAATAAAGGGGTATGAAGTTAGGGGTATGAAGAAAGTGGTATGAAGTGAATGAAGTTAGGGGTATGAGACATTAATTGATTAAAGAAGTGGTTTTTGTAAGTATTCAATTAGTTAGGGGTATGAAGTAAGGGGTATGAAGAAATAGATATGAGACATTAATTTATTAAAGAAGTGGTTTTTTTTAGTATTCAATTACTTAGGGGTATGAAGTGATGGGCTTTTGTTAGTATTCAATTAGTTAGGGTTATGAGACATTAATTAATTAAATAAGTGGTTTTTGTAAGTATTTAATTAGTTAGCGGTATGAATTTAGTGGTATGAAGTTAGGGGTATGAAGTAAGGGGTATGAAAATTTAGTGGTATGAAGAAAATGGTATGAAGTGAATGAATTTATGGGTATGAAGTGAGGGATATGAAGAAAGGGATATGAGACATTAATTGATTAAATAAGTGATTTTTGTAAGTATTCAGTTACATATGTGTATGAAGTGATGGGTATGAAGAAAGGGGTATGAGTAAAGGGGTGTGAATAAAGGTGTATGAAGTTAGGGGTATGAATATAAGGGAATGAATTTATGAGGTATGAATAAAGGTGTATAAAATGAATGAAGTTAGGGGTATGAATTGAGAGGTATGAAACCTTAATTGATTAGAAAAGTATTTTTTGTAATTATTCAGTTAGTGAGGGGTATGAAGAAAGTGGTATAAAGTGAGGGGTATGAAGAAAGGGATATGAGACATTAATTTATTAAAGAAGTGGTGTTTTTAAGTATTCAATTACTTAGAGGTATTAAGTGATGAGTATGAATAAAGGGGTATTAAGTTAGGGGTATGAATAAAGTGGTATGAAGTTAAGGGTATGAATTTAGGGGTATGAAGTTAGGGGGTATGAAGTTAGGGTTATGAATTGAGGGGTATGAAGTAAGAGGTATGAAGTTAAGAGTATGAAAAAATGGGTATTAAGTGAGGGGTATGAGACCTTGATTGATTAAAAAAGTGGTTTTTGTAAGTATTCAATTAGTTAAGGATATGAAGAAAGGGGTATGAAGTGACAGGTATTAAGAAAGTGGTATGAAGAAAGGAGTATGAAGTGAGTGGTGTGAATAAAGGAATATGAGACATTAATTGATTAAAGAAGTGGTTTTTGTAAGTATTTAATTACTTAGAGGTATGAAGTGAGGGGTATTTAGTGAGGGTTATGAATAAAGGTGTATGAAGTTAGGGGTATGAAGAAAGAAGTATGAAGTTAGGAGGTATGAAGAAAGGGGTATGGATTTTAGGGTATGAAGTTAGAGGTATTAAGAAAGGGGTATGAATAAATAGGTTTGAAGTGAGGGTTATGAAGTTAGGGGTATGAGACCTTAATTGATTAAAGTTAGGGGTATGAAGAAAGAGGTATAAAGTGAGGGGTATGCAAAAAGGGGTATGAATTGAGGGGTCTGAAGTTAGGGGTATGAAGTGAGGGGTATAAAAAAATGATATGAATTGAGGGGTATGAAGAGAGGGGTATGAGACCCTAATTGATTAAAGAAGTATTTTTTTAATTTTAAACTTTAAAATTTTAATTTTAACTTTAATTGTTTTTCTTTTTTTTTAGGAACTTTAAAATTTTAATTATTTAACCTTAGAGAAAAAAAATCAAAATGTTAGGAAATCAAATATTTTTTAAAAACTTTAGAAAATCCAAAAAAACACAATGTTTTTTTCAAAAAAAAATCAATGTTTCTTCATACCCCTCACTTCACACCCTTAACTTCATATCTCTTTCTTCATACCCCTAACTTCATACCTCTAAATTCATACCCCTTTCTTCATACCCCTCACTTCATACCCATAATTAATTGAATACTTACAAAATCCAATCCTTTAATCAATTAATATCTCATACCCCTAACTTCATACCCCTAACTAATTTAATACTTAGAAAAAACACTTCTTTAGTTAATTAATGTCTTGTACCCCTAACTTCAAGGTTTAGGGTTTAGGTATTATGATTTAGGGTTTAATTAAAGAAGTGGTTTGTGTAAGCATCAATTAGTTAGGGATATGAAGTTAGGGGTATGAGACATTAATTAATTAAACAAGTGTTTTTTGCAAGTATTTAATTAGTTACGGGTATGAAGTTAGGAGTATGAAGTGAGGGGCATGACGTTAGGTGTATGAAGATATTGTTATGAGACCTTAATTGATTAAAGAAGTGGTTTTTGTAAGTATTCAAATTTCTAGGATTATGAAAAAAGGGGTATGAAGTGAGGGGAATGGAGAAAGATATACGAGACATTAATTGATTAAATAAGTGGTTTTTATAAGTATTTAATTACTTAGGGGTATAAAGTGAGGGGTATGAATAAAAGGGTATGATGAAAGGGGTATGAAGTTAGGGGTATGAAGAAAGGGATATGAAGTGAATGAGGCTAGGGATATGAAGTGAGGGGTATGAGACATTAATTGATTGAAGAAGTAGTTTTTTTAAGTATTCATACCTCTTTATTCATACCCTTAACTTCCTACCCCTCACTTCATACCCCTAACTAATTGAATACTTACAAAAACTATGTCTTTAATAAATTAGCATATCACAGGGTTTAGGTTTTAGTTAAAGAAGTATTTTTTGTAAGTATTAAATTATTTAGGGGTATGAAATTAGGGGTATGAAACATTAATTTATTCATAAGTGGTTTTTATAAGTATTTAATTATTTAGGGGTATGAAGTGTGGGTATGACATAAAGAGTATGAAGTTAGGGGTATTAAGAAAGGGGTATGAAGTGGTTTTTTTAAGTTTTTAATTTCTTAGAGGTATCAAGAAAGGGGTAAGAACTGATGGGTAAGAAGAAAGGGATATGAGACATTAACTGATCAAAGAAGTGATTTTTTTAAGTATTCAATTTCTTAGGTGTATGAATTAAGGGGTATTTAGTGAGGGGTATGAAGAAATGGGTATGAGGAAAGGGGTGTGAATCAAGGTGTATGAAGTTAGGGGTATGAATTTAGGGGGCATGGAGAAAGAGATATGATATATTAATTTAAAGAAGTGTTTTTGTAAGTATTTAATTACTTAGTGGTATGAAGAGAGGAGTATTTGTTGAGGGGTATGAATAAAGAGGTATGAAGTTAGGGATATGAAGTTAGATGATATGAATAAATGGGTATGAAGTGAATGAAGTTAGGGGTATGAATTGAGGGGTATGAAACACTAATTGATGAAAGAAGTAGTTTTTGTAAGTATTCAATTATTTAAGGGTATTCAAAAAAGGGTATGAAGTGAGGGGTATGAATAAAAGAGAATGGATTTAGGGGTATGAAGAAAGGGATATGAGATGTTAATTTATTAAATAAGTGGTTTTTATAAGTATTCAATAACTTAGGGGTATTAAGTAAGTGGTATTTAGTGATGGGTATGAAGTCAAGGGTATGAATTTAGGGGTATGAAGTTAGTGGGCATGAAGAAATGGGTATGAATAAAGGGCTATGAATATAGGGTTTTGAAGTTAGGGGTATGAATAAATGGGTATGAAGTGAGGGGTATGAAGTGAATGAAGTTAGGGGTATGAAGTGAGGTGTATGATACCTTAATTTATTAAATAAGTTGTTTTTGTAAATATTCAATTATTTAGGGGTATGAAGTTAGGGTTATGAAGAAATGAGTATGAAATTAGGGGTATGAAGAAAGGGATATGAGATATTAATTAATTGAAGAATTAGTTTTTATAAGTATTTAATTACTTAAGGATATGAAGTGAGGGATATTTAGTGATGGGTATGAAGAAAGGGGTATGAAGTTAGAGGTATGAATAAAGGGGTATAAAGTTAGGGGTATGAAGAAATAGGTGTGAAGTGATGGGTATGAAGTAGAGGTATGAGAGCTTAGTTGAATAAAGTTAGGTGTATGAAGAGAGGGGTATCAAGAAAGGGGTATCAAGGGAGGGGTATGAAGAAAGGGGTATGAATTGAGGGATATGAATTTACGGGTATGAATTGAGTGGTATGAAGTTAGGGGTATGAGACCTTAATTCATACCCCTTTCTTCATACCTCTAACTTCATACCCCCCACTTCATACTCCTCACTTCATACCCCTCACTAATTGAACACTTACAAAAACCAATTATTTAACCAATTAATTTCTCATAGCCCTAACTTCATACCCCTTAATTTATACCACTAACTAATTGAATAATTATAAAAACCACTTTTTTAATCAATTAATATCTCATACCCCTAACTCCAGGGTTTCAAGTTTAGGGTTTAGGTTTTAGAGTTTAGTTAAAGAAATGGTTTTTGTAAGTATTAAATTATTTAGAGGTATGAATTTAGGGGTATGAGACAATAATTAATTAAATAAGTGGATTTGTAAGTATTTAATTAATTAGGGATACAGAATTAGGGGTATGCAATTAGGGGTATGAAGTGAGGGGTATGAAGTAAAGGGTATGAAGTTAGGAGTATGAAAAAAGTGGTATGAATTGAATGAAGTTAGGGGTATGAATTTAGGGGTAAGAAGAAAGGAGTATGAAGTAAGTGGGTAGAAAGTGAATAAATTTAGGGGTATCAAGTGAGGGGTATGAGACCTTAATTGATTAAATAAGTAATTTTTGTAAGTATTTAATTAGTTAGGGGTATGAATAAGTGGGTAAGAAGTGAGGAGTATGAATAAAGAGGTATGAAGTGAGGGGTATAAAGAAAGGGATATGAGACATTAATCGATTAGAGAATTGGTTTTTTAAGTATTTAATTACTTAGGGGTATGAAGTGAGGGGAATTTAATGAGGGGTATGAAGAAATGGGTATGAATAAAGGGGTATGAAGTTAGGGGTATGAAGAAAAGGGTATGATGTTAGGGGGTATGAAGAAAGGGGTATGAACTTAGGGGTATGAATAAATGGGTATGAAGTGAGAGGTATGATGAAAGGGGTATAAAGTGAGGGATATGAAGTTAGGGGTATTAGACCTTAATTTATTAAAGTTAGGGGTATGAATAAAGGGGTATGAAGAAAGTGGTATGAATTTAATGAATTTAGGGGTATGAAGTGAGGGGTATGAGACATTAATTTATTAAAAAAATGTTTTTTTTTAAGTATTCAATTAGTAAGGGGTATGAAGAAAGTGGTATGAAGTGAGGGGTATGAAGAAAGAGATATGGGACATAATTTGATTAAATAAGTGGTTTTTGTTAGTATTCAATTAATTAGGGATATGAAGTGAGGGGTTTTTGTTGGTATTCAATTAGTTAGGGGTATGAAGTAAGAGGTATGAATTTAGGGGTATGAAGTGAGGGTTTTGAGACATTCATTGATTTAAAAAGTTATTTTTATGAAGTTTAAATTAGTTAGAGGTATCAAAAAAGGGGTATGAAGTGAGGGGTATGATGAAAGGGATATGAGACATTAATTGATTAAAGAAGTGATTTTTGTAAGTATTCAGTTACTTAGGTGTATGAGGTGAGGGGTATTTAGTGAGGGGTATGAAGAAGGGGGTATGAAGAAATAGGTATGAGGAAAGGGGTGCAAATAAAGGTGTATGAAGTTAGGGGTATGAATTTAGGGGAATTAAGTTAAGGGGTATGAAGAAAGGTGTATAAAGTGAATGAAGTTAGGGGTATGAATTGAGGGAAATGATACCTGAATTGATTAAAAAGGAGGTCTTTGTAAGTATTATTTTTTATTTTAATTTTTTTTCTTAGGAACTTTATAAAATTTTAATTTTTTTAACCTTAGAAAAAAAATAAAAAAATTAAAATATTAGAAAATCAAATATTTTTCAAAAACTTTAGAAAATCCATTTAAAAAAAAAAACAAAGTTTCTTCATACCCATCACTTCACACCCTTAAATTCATACCTCTTTATTCATACCCCTAACTTCATACCTCTAAATTCATACACCTTTCTTCATAACTCTCGCTTCATACCCCTAATTAATTAAATAATTACAAAATCTAATTATTTAATCAATTAATGTCTCATACCCCTAACTAATTTAATACTTAGAAAAACCATTTATTTAATCAATTAATGTCTCGTACCCCTAACTTCAGGGTTTAGTTAAAAAAGTGGTTTTTGTAAGCATTTAATTAGTTAAAGCTATGAAGTTAGGGGTATGAGACATTAATTAATTAAACAAGTGGTTTTTGTAAGTATTTAATTAATTACAAGTATGAAATTAGGGGAATGAAGTGAGGGGCATGAAGTTACATGTATGATGAAAGAGGTATTAAGTGAATGAAGTTAGAGGTATGAACAGAGGGTTATGAGACCTTAATTTATTAAAGAAGTGTTTTTTGTAAGTATTCAATTTCTAGGGTTATGAAAAAGTGGTATGAAGCTAGGGGTATGGAGAAAGGTATATGAGATATTAATTGATTAAAGAAGTGGTTTTTGTAAGTATTTAATTACTTAGGGGTATGAAGTTATGGGTATTAGTGAGGGGTATGAAGAAAAGGATATGATGAAAGGGGTATGAAGTTAAGGGTATGAATTTAGGGGTATGAAGTGAATGAAGTTGGGGATATGAAGTGAGGGGTATGAGATGTTAATTGATTGAAGAAATGGTTTTTGTAAGTATTCATACCCATTTATTCATACCTCCTTCTTCATAACCTTAACTTCATACCCCTCACTTTATACCCATAACTAATTGAATACTTACAAAAACTATTTCTTTAATCAATTAGTATCTCATACCCTTAACTTCAGGGTTTAAGGTTTAGTTAAATAAGTGCTTTTTGTAAGTATTCAATTATTTAGGGGTATGAAATAATGGGTATGAGACATTAATTTATTAAATAATTGGTTTTCATATGTATTTAATTATTTATGGGTATGAAGTTAGGGGTATGAAGTGATGGGTATGAAGTAATGGGTAAGAAGTGAATGAAGTTAGGGGTATGAAGTGTGGGTTATGAGACCTTAATTGATTAAAGAAGTGGTTTTTTAAGTATTCAATTAGTTAGGGGTATGAAAAATGTGTATCAAGTGAGAGTTATGAAAAAAGGGGTATGAAGTGAGGGGTATGAAGAAATGGATATGAGATATTAATTTATTTAAAAAGTGGTTTTTGTAAGTATTCAATTACTTAGGGATATAAAGTGAAGGGTATTTAGTGAGGGTTATGTCGAAATAGGTATGAAGAAATGGGTATGAATAAAGGGGTATGAGGTTAGGTGTATGAATAAATGGTTGTGAAGTAATGGGTATGAAGAAAGGGGTATGAATAAATGGTTATAAAGTGAATGAAGTTAGGGGTATGAAGTGATGGATATGAGACCTTAATTGATTAAAGAAGTGGTTTTTGTAAGTATTCAATTAGTTAGAGGTATAAAAAAGGGGTATTAAGTGATAGGTATAAAGAAAGTGGTATGAAGTGAGGGGTATGAAGAAAGGAATATGAGACATTAATTGATTAAAGAAGTATTTTTTGTAAGTATTTAATTACTTAGGGGTATGAAGAGAGGGGTATTTAGTGAGGGGTATGAAGTTAGAGGGTATGAAGTGAATGAATTTAGGGGTATGAAGTGAGGGGTATGAGATACTAATTTATGAAAGAAGTGGTTTTTGTAAGTATTCAATTATTTAAGGGTATGAAGTGAGGGGTATGAATAAAAGGGTATGGAATGAGGGGCATGGAGAAAGGGATATGAGACATTGATTGATTAAAGAAGTGGTTTTTATAAGTATTCAATTACTTAGGGGGTATTAAGTAAGGGGTTTTTAGTGATGGGTATGAATAAAGGGGTATGAAGTCAAGGGTATGAATATAGGGGTATGAAGTTAGTGGGCATGAAGAAACAGTTATGAATAAAGGGCTATGAATAAAGGGGTATGAAGAAATGGGTATGGAGAAAGGGGTATGAATAAATGGGTATAAAGTGAGGGGTATGAAGTGAATGAATTTAGGGGTATGAAGTGAGGTGTATGATACCTTAATTGATTAAATAAGTAGTTTTTGTAAGTATTCAATTAGTTAGGGTATGAAGTTAGGGTTATGAAGAAATGGGTATGAAATGAGGGGTATGAAGAAAGAGATATGAGACATTAATTAGTTGAAGAAGTGGTTTTTGTAAGTATTCAATTACTTAAGGATATGAAGTGAGGGGTATTTAGTGAGGGGTGTGAATTTAGAGGTATGAATAAAGAGGTATGAATAAAGGGGTATGAAGTGAGGGGTATGAAGAAATAGGTGTGAAGTGATGAGTATGAAGTTAGGGGTATGATATTTTAGTTGATTAAAGTTAGGTGTATGAAGAGAGGGGTATCAAGAAAGGGGTATCAATTTAGGGTTATGAATAAAGGGGTATGAATTGAGGGATATGAAGTTACGGGTATGAATTGAGTGGTATGAATTTAGGGGTATGAGACCTTAATTTATTAAAGAACTATTTTATTTTATTTATTTTTTAATTGTAAACTTTAATTAAAAAATATTTAGGAACCTAAAATTTTTAATTTTAACTTTGATTTTTTTTTTTTTTTTCCTTAGGAACTTTAAATTTTAAATTAAAATTTTTAACCTTAGAAAAAAATGAAAACGTTAGAAAATCAAAAGTTTTTCAAATACTTTGGAAAAAAAAAATCAATGTTTTTTTTTTTTAAATCAATGTTATTTCATGTACCTCACTTCACACCCCTAACTTCGTGCATGCACTACTCATATAAGTGCTACCTTATGAGCCTCTATCCTTGAGTATTTTCATTCTCAAAGCATTCTCACTCTACGTGAACATACCCCAAATTGATCTTGGAGGATCTATCATCTCTACGTAGACACTAGTCTATGAAATCTATCTATATGATTGGTCGTCTAAGGCCTCTGTTGTGTGTGCTCTATGCTAGTGGCTTTTTGAGTGTGTCCCCCAATGGACTAATTTTCCATGCTCTTACCTTAATCTATAAAGACAACATTCGCATAAGGTTGCTGCCTATATTTTGTGTCTGCATGATATGTAGGAGCACACATATCTAGAGAATGCTTAGAGCATTATCTAGGCTCTCAGACAATCCTAACTGTGCTACCACTATGCACATTCAATGGATGAGAAGGCATAGGGTTAGGCTTATAGCCTAACTATCTTAGGACTCTACCTAAGCCATATAATTTCTTGCTATGCCAAGGCTCATACAGTGGCATGCCATTAGATCCCAAATTAGATATATCAATTGTGATCCTACGAGGATCACTCTTGGTAGGAGACTATGCGAGCCTGCACTCGAATGTGGCCCTATCCACTTTCCCCTGGATGGGTGGATCCTGGACTTGTCTATATTCAGAATGTGGGGGCATCAAGCCTCCCCTAGACATAGGATATAGGGGTACCAATCTGGATCTCTCAATGATATACTCATCAGTTGATCCTGTAGATGCATGTGGAGTGCAATCATGGTAAATGCTGACATGTTTGGAACCCCATGCTAGGAAGTTCCATGCTCTAATATATGTCTATAAGAATTTCTAGTAGCTCCTCTAATAGGGGCATTCTTTATAGAATCCCCACATGTAGTATTATCCCCTCTAATGCTCATCGAACTACGTTCAGAAGGATTCTATGAGTGAGGGTTATGTGCAACTTGTTGTGTGCTAGGTGGAGCTTGGGCTTCGATCTCGAGCCTACGCTCGAATCAGCCACTCTGTGTAACCACCATGGTGTGTATCCTATGTCTAGATTTAACTTTTATTAGCATGCAAAGAATACAATGATGATTATTTGTTTTTACAATTTTGAAGTGAGCCCTAAACTGTTTGATGTGTTTTCAAGTTTGTTGTATCAGTATGGAACTCTCATCGTGTTTTACAAAATATTGATGATTTTCTGAAATTTTTAATGGCTTTCACCTATACACTCACAGCTCGACAACCTAGAAATGAAATCCAAGCCACATAATCCAACATATAATGTGTGGTAATGAAGCCCACACACGATCATGGAGCATAGGTCCTCCCAGATCCTCACCCGTTTTCACCTAGTCAACGTCATACCCTCTAAAGAGGAGTATATGCAAATTTTCTAGGCTACAAAAGGTTCTCGGATCTGATATTGGTTTAGTAATAGATATTTGAGGGAGTTGGACCAACGGATGGAAATCACCTCCACCATCGTTGAAACCCTACTAGTGGTTGGATGTGACTTCCAAATCACTAGCATTTAAATGTGTCATGGTGTGTGTGGGTTATTTTTACTTTATATGAAATTGAAATGCATAAGACAACACTCAAATGATTCTACATGCTTTTCAAAATAACATTTTAATTTTCATAAGTATTCATGATTAATTTATATGATTTTTAGAAGATGCACACTAATGATGACGATAATATGGCCACTAGGTGGGCCTCATGCAAGAAAAAACAACATACAAAAAGGACCTAGACCACTGTATACTAGGGTGGACTACACTTAGAGGTCCATTGTTCCTAGCAACGACTAGTAGATCCTAAGAAAAATATATAAGGACTTAATGCATTTAATTTTATTTCATTGCCTTCCCTAATTATGTTAATATTTTGTGCACTCTGGAAAAACACAGATAGAAAACATAGAGACAAAAAAATATAGTGGAACCTACCTTAGGTCCATATTTGATTAAGCTTTATTCTCCTGCTATCTAAATGGTATATTGCCAACCACGACTCTAATGCACAGCTATGACTGTTGCCCGTGCCTGTCAACAGTGGGCCAAATTTTTTATTGCGGTTGTCAACCACGGTGAGTACCTTCCATAAAAATCATAGCAAGTTAGTTTTAAAAATTCTTAAATTGTGTAGTTCCACCGTGATCGCCTTCTGTGACCACTAAAAATGCTCCCACCTAATGTATATATTGCAATTATTGAAAGATAAACAAATGAGCATACATGAATTAACAACAAAGAATAAACAAGTGCAATGAATATTTTATTATTTCCAATAGAGTCAAATTATAGATTCTTCCCTCTTAGGGATACCCATTTGATACAACAAATACAATGTATTTAACTAATCCATCTCAAGGGTAGGTGTGATCAAAATTTCCTTCAGGAGGACACAAACTACTCCAAGGTGTCGATGAACTTCTTCTCCATGATTAGAGGTATTTTATGCATTGAATGGCATGACCTTGTTAATCTTGCATTCAAGAAACAACAAGAAATATTAAAAGCAAAGGATGCCTCTCTTGATGAGGCTTTTTGAGAAATCTTGCATAAAGAATAGCATAAAATCAAGAAAGCTTATAAAACTACCAATCTATGCAAGAAATGATACAATTGCAATAAATCATGTAAAAGAAGCATAGATCTATCTATGAAATCATCTAATTAAGCATTAATAACTTTGAAATGCATGGAAATAACAACTAGTCTAATTACCAAAATGCTAATAAATGAAGGAAATCTACCCTAAATGCCTAATTCCATGGGTTAGAAATCTCTAAAACATAAATTGAACATATACTAAGCATACTTTGATCTAACTAATTAATATATATAAAAGAGTGCAAGGAAAATTTATGATCATTTGCTCATCGTGGTTCTGATGTGCGGCTGGCACTATTCACCACGGCTGATAGCCGCGACGAAGCTCTGAATAGGCTTGCCCTCCAAATCGAGGCCTAATATCTGATCCACCTTACTAAATTTATGGTCAAGGGTCACCTTTATGTCCTTTGATAGGTTTAGCTATTTAATTGATCAAATCATGCATGGATTGCATGAATTGGCATTTTTTGGCTCTCTTAGGCTCCTAGGACCTCCATGGCAATGTGATATTCAATTAGGTAGCAAAAGGTTTCCTATCAATGCATGTGAATGAGTATGCAATTCGATAGGGCTTCACTGCTCAATTAATTATTCTTCCACCTCTATTTTACCCAATTTAGAGGGGGTACTTATAGGATTTTCCAAGGGCTAGGGGTGGCTTCCTCATGAAGCCAAGATTAATATTGGGTAGTTGAGCTTGTTGGATGGAAGGATTTAGAACCTTCCTTGCTCAAACCACTCTAATCTATAACCAATAGTTTGTTACAAAAAAATTTGGGTTGGATGAAGGCCAACTAATTTTTAGTCCTGATCACGGATGATAGGCGTGGTCAGCATGCTAACCACGGGTATCAGGCATGGCTAAAACTAACTCAACAAAGGTGCCCAAAATGAGTGGTAAGAACTACTGTTATACCTTGAAATCTATCCACGGTATTCCATATGGTCTTCTAGCATGTCCCATATGAGTAGTCACCTTGATATGACACATTTTAGGTGTCTATAGGAACCCAATAAAATCAAGTTGTTGAAGCGCGTGCTATGTGACGTGGCTTGATTTTGGATAAAGACTATTTTGATATACTATTGGTGGAAGGTGATTTCCTCACCATCATTAATTATCTAAAAAATTCTAAAGTTCCATCCTAGAAGATAAGGAATTGCATCAATGAAGCTAGAACCCTCATTCAAAATTTCTAGGATATAAAATTTCAGCATACTTTCAGGGAGAGTAACAAAGTTGACATTTTGGCAAATATTGGAGTCCAATCCATAAACTTGATGATGTGGACCACTAGTTTCCCTCAAAATTTGGTACAAGTCATTGATCAAGAAATGTTATCATCAAGTAACACTGAAGCTAACGTGGATTAAGTCATCCACTTTCCAAATGGTTATCATGCTTATGGTTCATAATTGCTTCATTGATAGTTCCCATGCTACCTTGGTACATGGTTTATTTGTGATTTTTAGTTTCATCAATCTTGGTTGTCAGACTTTCTTTTTTATAGGTAGAGTTAATTATGTTTTTTCTCATCTTGATAGTCTCTACCTCTTCATATTTTGACCCAAATTTGCATTGCCATCACTCCCTATCATTATTGCATCACCATGCTCCCCTCTCCTCTCATATCTCATTCCCAACTCTTTCTCTCCTCCTTCCTCGTTGAGACTTTCCCTTGTACCCTCTCTCGTGATTTTATTTTCTATGTTACCCTTTTCATAATGTGGATGATTAGGCTATATTTTCACACAATCCTTTTAAATATTTACAATTGCTTTTTCTATCAAAAATACCTCGATTTGTGTAGTCCTATGCATATCCACCCCATTAGACACGCTTGTCGAGATTATCATTGGGTTGTTTCTATTTTTGCATTCATAGTTATTTTTCTATATAGGTCATGCTCTGGTTCTTCTCCATTGCTACCTTCCTCAATTAATTATCCTAAGGAGTCCCTGTTCCTATGTTGTCATCATGAATTTTGTTGAACCAACCAAGGTCAATATGTATTCTATTGCTGAAGGTATCCTCTCGGCCAAGGTTTTCCTTTTTTTTCACAAATTTGAAGGGGAGGGCCTAGAAATTACCACAACATTCATGTCAAAGATAATAAGATTTACAGGAAAGATCATGTGGGATGTTGAGTTGAAGGATGTCAAAGATAAGAATATTTGCATGAAATATCATGTGGGGATTCACCGTGATGAAGTTCCTTCCTCTTTGGGAAGTTTTTTAAAACTGATAATGAATTTCATCACTATTGACCTAGATAAGGTTCTTTGTAGTTTCCATTTTGCTTTCTTCAATAATTTTTGAGATGTAAATCAGGTTAACATTTCTCAATTTTATTTTAACTCTATTTGCCATACCATTGAGCACTACAAAAATAAGAATGGGTTTGAGTTACCCACTCATCATGAAATTTTCAATGTATTGTATAAGCATTGTCTCATATATTACCCTCATGTAATCATTATATCTCCCCCTCCTAAACCTAGGTTGAGCCTTATAAAGCCTAGTTCTTCCCAAACTGCATCTCAATCTTTAGTCACACCTAAAATCTTTGCTAAAAAGAAAAAAGTGATAGAGACTATTCGTAGGTTAAGTAAGAGACCTGAAAGTGAATCCCCTAAACCTGACCCTGAGCTGGAGTAGAAAATTATGTGTTCCTCTATCCATATAAATAAATTAACCTAGAAAAAATAATCCTCGCTCATCAAATTAGAGGATGATGAAAAGGATAACCCTGACCATTGGATGTAAATGTTCATCATCAACTCTATCAAAAATTACATCTCCCAACTTTTTGATCTGTGTAATGCCTTTAATCTATGTTTCTTCAGGAATTTATTTGTTGAAGGTAATTTCAATGCTTTTGTTGAAGATACAAAGGCTACGGTTGATCCTGAGGACAATCCCAATAAGGGTAAAGATGCTAAAATGGATACTTCCAATGATGAAATCCAAGAAATTGGTGTTGAACATGATGAGAAAGCTTAAGATTTTATTTTCTATGTGTTGGGGGTTCTGGCTGCATTTTTGTTACCTTCATCATATGTTTCCTACTATTTTTTGGTTTTGTTTGAGGATATCCTATTTTTTGCTATGTTGTAATGGTTAATTTTTTAGTACAACCTCGATGATTGGGTTATTTGATGGATTGTATCTTGTTCTAAAAAAAATTGGTCTTTTGGCTTCTTTAACCTTTTGTAATCAAGTTTTGGGTATCCTGTTAAAACTCGTTCATAATCTAAATATTTTAACTGATAAAAAAAATGAATTTATAGGTATGAAGAAAGGGGTATGAAGTGAATGAAGTTAGGGGTATGAAGTGAGGGGTATGATATCTTAATTGATTAAATAAGTGGTTTTTGTAAGTATTCAATTAGTTAGGGGTATGAAAAAAGGGTATGAAGTGAGGGATATGAAGAAAGGGATATGAAGTGAGGGGTATGAAGAAAGGGATATGATATATTAATTGATTAAAGAAGTGTTTTTTGTAAGTATTCAATTACTTAGGGGTATGAAGTGAGGGGTGTTTAAGCAAAGGTATGAAGTTAAGGGTATGAATTTAGGGGTATGAAGAAAGAGGTATGAATAAAGTGGTATCAAGTTAAGGGTATGAAGAAAGGGTTATGAAGAAAGGGGTATCAAGTGAGGTGTATGAATAAAGGGGTGTGAAGTGAGGGGTATGAAGTTAGGGATATGAGGCCTTAATTTATTAAAGTTAAGGGTATGAAGAGATGTTATGAATAAAGGGGTATGAATTGAGGGATGTGAAGAAAGGGGTATGAATTGAGGGGTATGAATTTATGGGTATGAAGAGAGGTGTTTGAAGTTGGGGGTATGAAGTTAGAGTTATGAGACTTCAATTGATTAAAGAAGTGGTATTTTTTTCAATTAAAAAAATTAGGATCTGTAAAATTTTAATTTTAACTTTAGTTTTTTTTTTTCTTAGTAAATTTAAAATTTTAATTTAATTTTTTTTTTAACCTTAGAAAAAAACAAAAAAATCAAAATGTTAGAAAATAAAAAAAAATTCAAAAACTTTAGAAAATCCAAAAAAAATCAATGTTTTTTTTCAAAAACAAAAAAATCAATGTTTCTTCATACCCCTCACTTCACACCCCTAACCTCATACCCATTTATTCATACCCATAACTTCATACCCCTAACTTCATAACCCTAAATTCATACCCCTCACTTCATACCCCTCATTTCATACTCCTCACTAATTGAATATTTACAAAAACCAATTCTTTAATCAATTAATGTCTCATACCCCTAACTTCATACCAGTAACTTCATACCCCTCACTTAATACCCCTAACTAATTGAATATTTACAAAAATTAATTATTTAATAAATTAATATATCATACCCTTAAATTTAGGGTTTAGGGTTTAGTTAAAGAAGTGGTTTTTGTAAGTATTCAATTAGATAGGGGTATGAGACATTAATTGATTAAATAAGTGTTTTTTATAAGTATTTAATCAGTTAGGGATATGAAGTTAAGGGTATGAAGTCAGGGGTATGAATTAAGGAGTATGAATTTAGGGGTATGAATAAAGTAGTATGAAGTGAATGAAGTTAGGGGTATGAAGTGAGGGGTATGAAGTGAGGGGTATGAGACCTTAATTGATTGAAGAAATTATTTTTGTAAGTATTCAATTAGTTAAGGGTATGAAAAAAGGGGTATGAAGTGAGGGGTATGAAGAAAGGGATATGAAGTGAGGGGTATGAAGAAAGGGATATGAAGTGAGGGGTATGAAGAAAGGGATATGAGACATTAATTGATTAAAGAAGTATTTTTTAAAAGTATTCAATTACTTAGGGGTATGAAGTGAGGGCTTTTTAATGAGGGGTATGAATAAAGGAGTATTAAATGAATGAAGTTAGGGGTATGAAGTGAAGGGTATGAGACCTTAATTTATTAAAGAAGTGGTTTTTGTAAGTATTCAATTAGTTAGGGGTATGAATAAAGGGGTATGAAGTGAGGGGTATGAAGAAAGGGGTATGAAGTGAGGGGTATGAGAAAAGGAATATAAAACATTAATTGATTAAAAAGTGAATTTTCTAAGTATTCAATTACTTAAGGGTATGAAGTAGGGGGTATTTAGTGAGGGGTATGAAGAAAGGGGTATGAATTTAGGGGTATGAAGTTAGGGGTATAAAGAAAGTGGTATGAAGTGAATGAAGATAAGGGTATGAAGTGAGGGGTATGAAGTTAGGGGTATGAAGAAAGGGATATGAATAAAGGGGTATGAAGTTAGTGGTATGAAGTTAAGGGGTATGAAGAAAGGGATATGAATAAATTGGTATGAAGAAAGGGGTATGAAAAGAGGGGTATGAAGAAAGGGATATGAATTAAGAGGTATGAAGAAAGGGGTATGAAGTTAGAGATATGAATAAAGGGGTATGAAGAAATGGGTATGGAATGAGGGGTATGAAATGAGGGGTGTGAAGTAAGGGGTATGAAGTTAGGGGTATGTTTAATAGGTTAAAATTGAGACATATCAATTTACTCTAAGTCAAAAATATTTAAAAAATTAAGTAAAACCACTTGCTAACCTCTTGCCTTAATTTTTGCACCTGCATCAAGTTTATTTCTAACTTCTTTATGATATCAACTCTATTTTACCGATATATGTTGTTTTATGTGATATCAGACTTCATTGTATGAGATCATATTGCTGATCTCATCTAAAACAAAAAATTGCCCAAAATAAAAAAATGACAATTTTTTTTTAACCATTATGTCTTTACTTGGCCAACAACGCGGATGTTACAGTATCAGATTAGTTGGTATCATCTAGATTGGGAGAGATCATAACTCCCCTTATTTTTAGCCCAACCCCCCTAAGATACCTCAACCTATTTAATCCAGGTACTCTTCCTAGATTACCATTGGATTTTCATTGCTCTCACATCCTTAGTATTATAGTGCATTTGCTAGTTTCATACTTTCTTATAGGTTTGAAGATCTGGAAGTGTGCATCACATGGTACGATACGAGATTAGATGTCTGATATTGTTAGAATAAGTTTGATATTGTCTACAGGCTATTTGAGGGCACCTTTAGACCTTTTTTTGCATTTCTAAACTTCTACTTTACATTTCTCATATAATATTCATTATTTATCATCTCATCTAAGCATAAAATTTCATTTATTATATCAGGATTTCACCACCATTGCATTGCATTTGGTTATTTTGCATCAATAGCATAAATCCATATTATTTCATTTCAAACATTGTACATAATAGGTTTTATATAATCTTATTCATGCCTAATAAAATTCATATTATGCTAAAAATTTCTATTTTTGCTATCAATCTATGAAACTACAAGTTTTTTCTCAGATTGGACCTATCGATATCATATCAGATTTTCGATATCACCCTACATAGTCTAATATCACCTACAACAAGCAAATAGATTCAACATAAACCATCTATATTGAGTAAGATTATGAAATTTATTTCATAATAAAGCATTTGCATCTTTTTATATTTTTTAATCTTTTGTGTGTTGTGTTCATTTGAATCTAAATTGCATGTAGTATAGGTTAGTTTCGTTTGGCCAAACGAGGTGTGTGAGAGTGAATTAAAAATAACACATAAAATAATTCCCAACCTATGCATGGAAACTACCCTACACATATTTCTTGGTGAACCCACCCAATTCATCAAAAAAACACCAAAGAGGACACAACATTGAGTGCCTCTCCTCTAAGGTGTAGACCTATCATTTTTCCATTCCCCTTAGAGGAACAAATCCATTAACCTGAAAGAAAGGAGTGCAAAAATTTTAGAACTACATTCTTTGGTGAAACCGATGTGAACTACATAGGCATCATTCTAATTTATAAAAACATAAAAACATAAAAAATATAAAACAAAAGAAAAACAAAAAATATATATCATTAGTCAAACTTGCACATTTTAGATTCATTTCTTAGATGGTAGATTTCAACATAGAAAGAGCTACAATCATAGATGTTAGAGTATTGATATCTACACAAAAATATCTTTAATAGTTGAAATCTCTAGTATCCCATCTCAAGAAGAGTGGGCTAAAATTTAAAAGAGACTTGACATTATTAAAGCCAACACACCAAGACTTAGTCAAATCAAGATATTCAACATAGCTAGAATTCTGGGACCCGATAACTCTTCTTACTACTTTGATATCCAAAGGTCATGTGAGAGGTTGTTAGCTGATAAGAGATCAAGCATTTCTTCATATGTTTATACTTTTAAATATTATCTTGAAAATTCCATAATTGTACATCGATTTTTAGCACACATAGAAGATCAAGAGATAGTCTTAGAAAATAAAAGAAGATATCAGAAAACTCCTAGAATAATCCATTTTTCGTGAATATTTTTATGCAATATGATTTTATCCTCAAGATTATAAAATTGATATTATTACTATAGCTCACTTTGTCAAATTCCTAAAAGTAAACTTTCAATTTTAAGAACATTATATGACACCTGAAGAACTTGAGTCTATCAATGATATTTATAATCTTTTTTAGGAAGATTAAGTATAGTATCTAGAATATTATAATATTTATTTCTACTTTGTTTACAAAAACACAAAAAAAAACAAAAGCAAAATATAATATATATTTACATATCTACAATATTTATATATGTATATATAACATATACCCAAAAATTCAAAATATATATATATATATATATATATATATATATCATTGAAGGACAAAACTTCCTAAAAACAAAATACCTAGAATCTTGAGAAATGGTAAACAAATAGAATATGGCTTCATAGAATATCTAGATCAAGAAAAAATTTATGATAGGGTACATATTGAAGATGATAGACTCACGAGACAAGGTGAGGATGATAATAAACATGAGGAAGTAGAAGATCTAACCAAACCTATAATGGACCCTCAAGGCAATATTAGTTTCAAATTTGTCCAACACTTGACTAAGTTTCTAAAAATCCATATAGATGAGATCAATCATGTTTTGAATACAGAACATTTACTCCTAATGGGATATTATTAAACGAAGTCAGCTATAGAAGCTACTTTTTAACTACATACAAAGCCATTAACATACATAAATAGAATAGATCAAGATCAAGATGATCCATCTCAAAACATCAATTAAAATATAGATTTGAAAACTCAAAAACCAACAACACAATATAATTCCAAACAAAAACAACATTCTTCTTCCTCTCAAGCTCTTAATCAACAAGTATCTACATCACAAAAGGCTAAGAAAATACAAAATGCTAATCTTTATCAATAGAAAATTCAGCAAAATGTAATTTTGTATAAACTTCACAATACTATTTCTACAAATACTTTACATAATAGTGTTTCTAATGGAAATACTTATATGACAACACAACCATATCATAAAATGCATAATAGTATGATAACACAAAATTAATTTAGTGAGAAATTTTAGGGACTTGAAGTTATAGTAAAACAATTAGCTTCACATCTAGATCATATAGATCCCTATCATTCCTCAAACAATTATAGAGAGAGGTGTAGTCAACCATTGGATCCCTTTGTTGTTGCCAAGGTTATGCATAAGGGGTTGGATTCAAAATGTACTTGTAAAAAAATGGTGAATCCTAATTGAAATAAAGAGGAATCATGGTGAATCCTAAGCAAATCAAATCAATCATCTTCACACCAAAATTTGGGGTATTTGAAGCCCTAAAATGTAAATTCATCTTTGGGGTAAATTTTGACCTATTAAATGACCTTATAACTTCATAAAAACACCACCATTAGATCAGGCTCGAAAAGAGCTTTCCAACGAGTACAAATATGCCTATGTTTGGATATATATTGTGGCAAATTGATCCTAAGAAAATATTGATCCTAAAAATTTTAGGCGAATGGGCCAACATAGAAGGTCCTCATATTCACCAATTTTCAATTTTGGAAATCCTAATATTTGCCTAATTTGCAAATATTCACCACTATGCATAACCCTAGTTTTTGCTCAACCTTATCTTTACCCATGCCAGTCCTTCCGATATATAAAAGAACCGAAGATCCTATTAAACATCTTCATATATTTTGGACATATTGTCATGATATTTCATATGATGATTTATTGTTACTAAAAATGTTCTCTAAAAGTCTTGGAGGCATGGTATTAGAATGGTATTATCAATTACCAACTAATTCCTTGAGAAACTTTGAAGAAATAAAAGAAATTTTTGTTCATCAATTTAGTGCCTACATAAAAAAGGATTTATGAAGTTGGGAGAATATGGCTGGTTGCTGTAACTACTCTGGTTGGTCCTCTATTTTTCAAAATTCTAAATGCAGGAAGGATTTTTTTCAAATTTTTAGAATGCAGGAGGATGTTTTCAAGGATGGTTATGTCTTGCCTGGCTCTGCTACTTTTGAGGATGGTTCTGCTCTGCCTGTTAGTTATGTTGTTGTCATAGTTCCTTCCTTTCCTTCTTATGATGGTGGTGGCAGCATCAATGCAAATACTTTGTCTTGCCCTCCTGTGTCTAAGGTTGTCTTTGGTTCTTTCGAGTCTGTTCCTTCAAATCCTTCTTCCATGGGGGGCTTAATTGACTCCTCGTCTGGTAAGGTTAGTTCCTTATAGGGGGATGATATTTCCATTACCCCTAAGACTTCTTTTGCTAATATTCTAGGAAAATCCTCTTCTTCATTTGATCCTTCACTTCCCCCTTTTGAAGTCTCTAGGAATATAGTCAAGATTCCTGCAAGTGTAGAAGAAACATTTTTAGCTCAGGAATCATTTTATCTTGTGGGAAAAGTGGTTGGAGGTAATCCCAACTTAGACAATATCAGGCATTAGGCTTTTTCCAGATGGAAAGTTCATGGTTCCTTGGAAATTTTTGGTCTCACTAATTCCTGTTTTGACATTCACCTTAATGCCCAGGAATATGCTAACCTTATTCCATCTAGTGGGTCATGGTTCTTGGGGTCAAAAAGCATTTTCTTAATGAAATGGACTCCTAATTTTGACCCTGACACTCAAAGCATGAATTTTACACCCATTTGGGTTAGAATTCCAAATCTTCCCTGACATATTTGGTGGAAATCTATCATTAAATACATTACCTCTATTATTGGAGATCTCCTTATTGATAGGGTAACTCTTTCTAGATCGAGGATGCATGTTGCTTGTTTTTGTGTCACTGCTAACCTTGATTCAGATCTTCTTACCTTCGTTGAGTTGGAACATGGGTCCTTTTTCTGCAAGTAAGCTATTGAGTATGAGAATAAGCCTCCTTTCTGTATTTAATGTCAAACTTAGGGTCATCTTCATTCTCAATGACCTTCGTTTAAGAAATAAATATGAAATACTGGGCCAAACTAGGAGACTCAAACAATGGTAAAGAAAAGGAGTTCCAAACACATTTCAAAAATGATAAAAGTAAATTTCCTCCTTCTAAAGGGATTACCTTCAGACCCATCAAGAATAAAAAATATTAGGAGGAAACTGGCAAGTCTCCAATCGACAAGGATAAAAAAGCTTCCTCTTTAGCTACTCTTAATGAGGTTAGTCTTTTTGCACTTCCAAATCAATTTCAATTTTTAGCAAATATAGACCCTAAAAATGTTGTTAATGAAGTTGATAATCTTAATACTGAGTCTAATTCCTCTTTAGATCATCTAGAAGCCCAGCCGAAACCATTCTCTAAATTACCGAATGACATTCCTTCATCTCCAACTACTTTTAATGAGGATAAGCCCCTTGTAGATGAAGTTTCCATTCCTTCCTCATTTTTTGAAACAACTAGTCCTGTTATCCAAAAAATATCTGCCAACAACTTTAGCCCAAAAATTACCATAAGCTAAAAAAAATTACCCATTGATTGTGGAGCTAAAAAGAAGCATGGTAGGCCTTTGAATTTTGAGCAATGGAAGCAAGGTGTGATTTAAGACATTGCTAATGGGATTCAAAAAAAATTATTTTCCTCTGGCATTAACCTTTCCAAGGAAGAATCAAAGTGCACAAAACCTCCCCAACCACACGGAAAGGAAGGCAAACGAATTTCAAAATATTCAAAATGAAGATCCTCACATGGAATGTGAGAGGCCTTAATGGTATAGCTAAAAAAAGGTTAGCTAAATAATTAAGAAAAGAAATTATTCCTACTATTTGTTTGATCCAAGAAACCAAATTCAGTGAGCCTCATGACAAAATGGTCTACAATCACATTTGGAAAAATTGTGAATTTACTGTCTATAATACCAAAGGTGCTTCAGGAGGGCTTTTGTGCTTATGGAATCCCAATGCTTTATAATGGAAAATTATCCATTCCAATGATGAAATGATGAGTATCCTCTTATTTGACAAAGACAACAATTCACCTTGGATTCTCACAAACAGCTATGCTCCCAATTCTGTATCTGGGAGATCTCGAATATGGGATATCTTGTCATATGCTAGAAGTGCTTTTCCAAATCTTCAGTGGATCCTTTCTGGGGATTTTAATACTAATCTTTTATATTTTGACAAGAAAGGAGGAGTTGGCTCTTATTCCAAAAGCATGGAGGCTTTTTCAGGAGTGTGAAGAAAGGGGTGTGAAGTGAGGGATATGAAGAAAGGGGTGTTAAGTGAGGAGTATGATGTTAGGGGTATGAGAAATTAATTGATTAATATTAGGGTATGAATAAATGGTTATGAAGTTAGGAATATGAAGTTAGGGGGTATGAATAAAGTGTTATGAAGTTAGGGATATGAAGAAAGGGGTATGAAGTGAATGAAGATAAGGGTATGAAGTGAGGGGTATGAGACCTTAATTTATTAAAGAAGTGGTTTTTGTAAGTATTTAATTAGTTAAGGGTATGAAATTAGGGGTATAAATTTAGGGGTATGAAGAAAAGAGTATAAAGTTAGGGGTATGAAGAAAGGGATATGAGACATTAATTGATTAAAAAAGTTGTTTTATGTAAGTATTCAATTACTTAGGGGTATGAAGTGAGGGGTATTTAGTGAGGGCTATGAAGAAAGAGGTATTAAAAAAATTGTGTTAAGAAAGGGTATGAAGTTAGTGGTATGAATAAAGGGGTGTGAAGTGAGGGGTATAAAGAAATGTGTGTTAAGTGAGGGGTATGAAGTTAGGGGTATGAGATATTAATTGATTGATGTTAGGGGTATGAAAAGAGGGATATAAAGATAGGGGTATGAAGAGAGGGGTATAAATAAAGGGGTATGAATTTATGGGTATGAAGTTAGGGGTATGAAGTTAGGGGCATGAAGTAAGGGGTATACAAAAAGGATATGATGTTAGGGGTATGAAGTTAGGGTATGAAGAAAGGGGTATGAATTTAGAGGTATGAAGAAAGGTATATGAAGAAAGGAGTATGAAGAAAGGAGTATGAAGTTAGGAATATGACGTTAGGAGTATGAAATTAGGGATATGAATAAAGGGGTATGATGTTAGGGTTATGCAGTTAGGGGTATGAAGAAAAGGGTATGAAGTTAGGGGGTATGAAGAAAGGGTATGAAGTGAACGAAGTTAGGGGTACAAAGTGAAGGGTATGAGACTTTAATTAATTAAAAAAGTGGTTTTTTAAGTATGCAATTAGTTAGGGTATGAAGTGAGGTATGTGAAAAAAGGGATATAATACATTAATTGATTAAAGAAGTGGGTTTTGAAAGTATTTAATTACATAAGGTTATGAAGTGACTGAAGTTAAGGGTATGAAGTGAGGGGTATCAAGAAAGATATATGAGATTTTAATTGATTAAAGAAGTGGTTTTTGTAAGTATTCAATTACTTAGGGGTATGAAGTAAGGGATATTTAGTGAGGGGTATGAATAAAGGGGTATGAAAAAAGGAGTATATATAAATTTTGTAGTATCAATAAAAAGTTATGAAGAAAGGGGTATGAATTTTGTAGTATCAAGAAAGAAGAATGATATTAGGGATATGAATTTTGGGGTATCAAGAAAGGGGTATGAAGTTAGGCGGTATGAAGAAGAGGGTATGAGACCTTAATTAATTAAAGAAGTGGTTTTTCTAAGTATTTAATTAGTTAGGGGTATAAAGAAAGGGATGTGAAATGACAGGTTTGAAGAAAGAGGTATGAAGTGAGGGGTATTTAGTGAAGGGTATGAAGAAAGGGGTATGAATACAGGGTTATTAATATAGGGGTATGAAGAAAGGGGTATGAATAAAGGGGTATAAATTTAGGGGTATGAAGTTAGGGGGTATGAAGAAAGGGGAATTAAGATAGGGGTATGAAAAATGGGGCTGAAGAAAAAGGTATGAAGTGAGGGGTATGAATTTAAGGGTATGAATAAAGGGTTATTATGTTAGGGGGTATTAAAAAATGGGTATGAAGTTAGGGGTATGAAGAAAGGGGTATGAATTGAGGGGTATGAAGAAAGTGGTGTGAAGTGAGGGGTATGAAGTTAGGGGTATGAGACCTTAATTGATTAAAGTTAGGGGTATGAAGAGAGGGGTATGAAGAAAGGGGTATGAAGTGAGGGGTATGAAAAATGGTTATGAATTGAGGGGTATGAAGTTAGGGGTATGAGACCTTAATTGATTAAATAAGTGTTTTTTTTTTTTAATTGTAAACTTTAATTAAAAATATTAGGAATTTTAATTTTAATTTTTAACCTTATAAAAAAATCAAAAAAATAGAAAATCAAAATTTTTCAAAAAGTTTATAAAATATATAAAAAAAAATAAAAAAAAAAAATCAATGTTTCTTCATACCCCTCACACCACACCCCTAACTTCATTCCTATTTCTTCTTACCCCTAACTTCATACCACTTACTTCATACCCGTCACTAATTAAATACTTACAAAAATCAATTCTTTAATAAATTAATGTCTTATACTCCTAAATTCATACCCCTCACTTCATACCTCTAACTAAATGAATACTTAAAAAATCAACTTCTTTAATCAATTAATGTCTCATACCCCTAACATAATATCTCTAACTAATTGAATACTTACAAAAACTACTTCTTAAATTAGTGAATATCTCATTTCCCTTACTTCTGGTTTTAGGATTTAGGGTTTAGTTAAAGAAGTGGTTTTTGTAAGTATTCAATTAGTTAGGGATATGAATTTAGGGGCATGAGACATTAATTGATTAAAAAATTAGTTTTTGAAAGCAATTAATTAGTTAGGGGTATGAATTTAGGGATATGATGTTAGAGGTATGAATAGAATGAAGTTAGGGGTATGAAGTGAGGGGTTTGAGACCTTAATTGATCAAAAAAATGGTTTTTGTAAGTATTTAATTAATTAGGGGTATGAAGCTAGGGGTATGAAGTATGGGGTATGAAGTTAGAGGTATGAAAAAATGGGTATGAAGTTAATGAAGTGAGGGGTATGAGACTTTAATTGATTAAAGAAGTGGATTTTGTAAGTATTCAATTAGTTAGGGGTGTGATAAAAGGGGTATGAATAAAGGGGTATGAATTTAGGGGTATGAAGTGAGGGGTATAAAGAAAGGGGTATGAAGTTAAGGGGTATAAAGAAAGGGATTTGAATTTAAGGGGTATGAAGAAAGGGTTATGAACTCAATGAAGTTAGGGGTATGAAATGAGGGCTATGAGACCTTAATTGATTAACGAAGTGTTTTTTTTTCTATTTTTTAATTGTAAACTTTAATTAAATAAATAGGAACTTTAAAATTTTACTTTTAACTTTAATTTTTTTTCTTAGGAACTTTAAAATTTTAATTTTAATTTTCATTTTCATTTTTTAACCTTAGAAAAAAATACAAAAAAATCAAAATATTAGAAAATCAAAATTTTTCAAAAACTTTAGACAATCCAAAAAAATCAATGGTTTTTAAAAAAGAAATCAATGTTTCATACCTCTCACTTCATTCCCATAGCTTCATAATCCTTTATTCATGCCCCTAACTTGATACCTCTTTCTTCATATCCCTAACTTCATACCCCTCACTTCATATCCCTAACTAATTGAATACTTAGAAAAAACCACTTCTTTAATCCATAAATATCTCATACCCCTAACTTTAGGGTTTAGGATTTAGGGTTTAGTTAAAAAAGTGGTTTTTGTAAGTATTGAATTAGTTAGGGGCATGAATTTAGTATTATGAGATATTAATTTATTAAATAAGTGGAATTTCTAAGTATTTAATTAGTTAGGGTATGAATTTAGGGGTATACATTTAGGGGTATGAAGTGAGGGGTCTAAAGTAAGGGGTATGAAGTTATGGATATGAATAAAGGGATATGAAGTTAGGGGAATGAACAAAGGGGTATGAATAAAGGGATGTGAAGTTAGGGGGAATGAACAAAGAATTTAAAGAAGTGGTTTTTATAAGTATTCAATTTGTTAGGTGGTATGAAGAAAGGGGTATGAAGTGAGGGTTATGAAGAAAGGTGTATGAAGTAAGGGGTATTAAGAAAGGGATATATGATATTAATTTATTAAAGAAGTGGTTTTTGTAAGTATTTAATTACTTAGGGGTATGAAGTGAGGGGTATTTAGTGAGGGATATGAAGAAAGGGGTATGAATAAAGGGATATGAATAAATGGGTATGAAGTTAGGGGTATGAAGAAAGGGAATGAAAAATGAGTATGAATTTAGGGGTATGAAGATAGAGGTATGAAGTGAATGAAGTTTGGGGTATGAAGTGAGGGATATGAGACCTTAATTGATTAAAGAAGTGGTTTTTGTCAGTTTTAATTAGTTAGGAGAATGAATAAAGGGGTATTAATGGAGGGGTATGAAGAAAGGGATATGAGACATCAATTGATTTAAAAAGTAGTTTTTGTAAGTATTCAATTACTTAAGGGTATGAAGTGAGGGGTATTTAGTGAGGGGTATGAATAAAGGGGTATGAATAAATTGGTATGAAGTTAGGGGTATGAAGAAAGGGGTATGAAGTAAGGGGTATGAAGAAAGGGATATGAAGTGAATGAAGCTAGGTGCATAAAGTGAGGGGTATGAGAGGTTAATTTATTAAAGAAGTTATTTTTATAAGTATTCAATTAGTTAGGGTTATAAATAAAGGGGTATGAAGTGAGGGCTATGAATAAAGGGGTATGAAGTGAGGGGTATGAAGAAAGGAACATAAGACATTAATTGATTAATTAAGTGGTTTTTGTAAGTATTAAATTACTTAGGGGTATGAAGTGGAGGGTATTTAGTGAGGGGTATGAATAAAGAGGTATGAATAAAGGGGTATGAAGTTTGGTATATGAAGAAAGGGGTAGTAAGTTAGGGTGCATGAAGAAAAGGGTATAAAGTGAATGAAGTTAGGAGTATGATACATTAATTAATTAAATAAGTGATTTTTATAAGTATTCAATAAGTTAGGGGTATGAAGAAAGAGGTATAAAGTGAGGGGTATGAATAAAGGGATATGAGACATTAATTGATTAAAGAAGTCATTTTTATAAGTATTCAATTACTTAGGGGTATTAAGTAAGGGGTATTTAGTGAGGGGTATGAAGAAAGGGATACTAATTTAGTGGTATGAATTTAGGGATATGAATAAAGGGGTATAAAGTTAGGGGTGTGATGTTAGGGGTATGAAAAAAAGGGTATGAAAAAAGGGGTATGAAGAAAAGGGTATGAAGAAAGGGGTGTGCAGTGAGGGGTATGGAGTTAGCAGTATGAGACCTTAATTGATTAAATTTAGGGGTATGAAAAGAGAGGTATTAATAAATGGGTATGAAGTGAGGGGCATGAAAAAAGGGATATTAAGTGATGGGTATGAAAAAAAAGGGTATAAAGAAATGGGAATGAAGTTAGGGGTATGAGACCTTAATTGATTAAAAAACTAGATTTTTTTTTTTTCATTGTAAACTTTAATTTAAAAAATATATATATTAGGAACTTTAAAATTTTAATTTTTTAACCTTATAAAAAATAAAATAAAAATAAAAACATTAGAAAGTTAATTTTTTTTCAAAAATGTTAGAAAATATTAAAAAATAAATATTTTTTTAAATCAATTTTTTTTCTAAAAAATCCTTAACATCATACCCCTATCTTTATACCCCTTTATTCATACCTTTAACTACATATCCCTCAATTCATACACCTCACTTCATACACTTCACTAATTGAATACTTGCAAAAATGATTCTTTAATAAATTAATGTCTCATACCTCTAACTTCATACTCATAACTTCATACCTCTTAATTCATATCCATAACTAATTGAATATTTACAAAAACCTCATTTAAAATCAATTAATGTCTCATTCCCCTTACTTTTAGATTTAGGGTTAAGGGTTTAGATTTTAGTTAAAGAAGTGGTTTTTGTAAATATTCAATTAGTTAGGGGTATGAGACATTAATTGATTAAATAAATAGTTTTTATAAGTATTTAATTAGTTAGGGGTATGAAGTTACGGGTATGAAGAAAGAGGTATAAAGTGAATGAAGCTAGGTGGATGAGACCTAAATTGATTAAAGAAATGGTTTTTACAAGTATTCAACTAGTTAGGGGTATGAAGAAAGGGGTATGAAGTGAGGGGTACAAAGAAAGGGGTATGAAGTGAGGGGTATGTAGAAAGAGGTATGAAGTGAGGGGTATGAAGAAATGGGTACATTGATTGGTTAAAGAAGTAGTTTTTGTAAGTATTCAGTCACTTAGGGGTATGAAGTGAAGGACATTTAGTGAGGGGTATGAAGAAAGCGGTATGACAAAAGAGGTATGAATAAAGGAATATGAAGTTAAGGGTATGAAGAAAGGGGTATGAAGTAAGGTGTATGAAGTGAATAAAGTTGGGGGTATGAAGTGAGGGCTATGAAGAAAGGGATATGAGACTTTAATTGATTAAAGAAGTAGATTTTATAACTATTCAATTACATAGGGGTATAAAGTGATGGGTATTTAGTGAGGGGTATGAAGAAAGGGGTATGAAGTTAGGGGTATGAAAAAAGGTATGAATTTAGGGGCTATGAAGAAAGAAGTATGAAGTGAATGAATTAAGGGGTATGAAGTGAGGGGTATGAGACCTTAATTGATTAAAAATATGTTTTTTAAAAGTATTCAATTAGTTAATTTTATGAAGGAATGGGTACGAAATGAAGGATATGAAGAAAGACGTATGAAGTGAGGGGTATTAAGTTAGGGATATGAGACATTAATTGACTAAAGAAGTGGTTTTTGTAACTATTCATTTACATAGGAGTATGAAGTGGGTATTTAGTGAGGGATAGGAATAAATGGATATGAAGTTAAGGGTATGAAGAAATAGGTATGAGGTTAGGGGTATGAAGTTAGGGGGTATGAAGAAAGGGGTATGAAGTGAGGGGTATGAAGAAAGGGGTATGAATTCAGGGGTATGAAGTTAGGGGATGAAGTGAGGGGTATGAAGATAGGGGTATGAGACCTTAATTAATTAAAGAAGTTTTCTTATGAGATTTAAAATTTTAAATTTAATTTTAATTTTAAAACCTTTGAATAAAAACAAAAAAATCAAAATGATAGAAAATCAATTTTCTTTCAAAAACTTTAAATAATATAAAAAGATGAATGTTTTTTTTTCAAAAATAAAAAATAAAAGTTTCTTCATACCCCTCACTTCACACCCCTAACTTCATACCCCTTTATTTATACCCCTAACTTCATACCCCTTTCTTCATACCCCTCACTTCATACCCCTCACCAATTGAATACCTACAAAAATCAATTATTTAATCAATTAATGTCTCATACCCTGAACATTGTTGGACATTTTGGGTCCATAGAGTTGTCATTGATGCCAAAAAGTGAACCACCACTGACCCCGAAATTTCAAATGGAGCAATGCAAAAGGTATCATAATATTCCTTGTAATATTATGCATGGCAAAAATAAATGATTTTTATTAAAACCCATGATGGAAATTCAATGGTTTTTATTAAAACCCTTGATGAAAAAATAAATGGTTTTTATTTAAAACCAATTGAATAGATAAATTATATTTGATTTATAATTTCATTATATTAATTTATATTTTAATTTAATTAACCTATGGTTATTAAATTATTTATAAGTTAATAATAATAAATTTTTTGTCCCTTTTCCACTGTTGTGCTTAACAATATATTCCTCAAGTTCCATCTGGCTTGGGTCTATCCTCCCTCCATTTTTGATCTCTTCCTTCAATGGCCCAACCCCTTTAAAAATCCTATCCTCAAAGGATTATGGAATTTTTATCTTCAATATTTATTATTCCAAATTTGGTTTGAACGTAATAGAAGGGTATTTGAGAAAGAGGTCAATTATGTTGATTTTATTTCTAATAAAATCATCCTATTTGCCAAAGAGAATATTATAATAGCTCCTCTAGATCCTTTCCCTAGTTCTTCCTTTGAAGATGCCTTATTCAAATCCTATCACATTTCCTTAGAGGATGCAAGATCTGCTAGCTCCTTATCCACCAGAATCAATATCAAATGGCATCATCCTCCTCTTGGATGGGTTAAACTAAACTTTGATAGAGCTGTTAAAGGGAACCTTGGCATTGTTGGTGCAGGAGGTATCCTAAGAGATCATCTTGGTAATCCTATATTTGCCTTTGTTGAACCTTTGGGAGAACTGTCTAACCACTCTGCTGAAGCCAAAGCCTTGTGGAGAGGTCTCCAATTCATACAAAAAATTCTAGAAAAAATCATTGTTGAAGAAGATTATTTCAACATCATCAACTACTTAAAAAACTTGAAACCTGTCGGATGGAAGATAAGGAATATAATTGAGGAAATTAAATAGATCCTCTATGAGAAACACGAGGTTATTGTCCAACATGCTTTTATAGAAGCCAATTCAATGGTTAACAAATTAGCAAATATTATGGTATCTACCCATGGATTGTTGACTTGGACTGATTCTCTTCCTCCTAAAGTTGATGCGATTGTCAGGCTAGACCAAAAATCTTGTCATCATGATGAATCTTAAATCACTCGCATGTGATTTTACCCATCGCCAATAGCTTCACATGAGGCTTTGATTACCTTTCCTTTCCAATAAGGAGGTTTTAAATTATGTCCTTATGCATAATGTATTTGTTATCAAGTCCATTATGTCTTCCTTCTTGAAGTTACCCCGAAATTTGTGTCTTACCTCAAATTATACCTATATCATCTTTTTCTATTTGTTCACATCCTCTTCACCACCTTTTCAAATGGCCTCCATTGTTTTTTAGCTAACTGCTTTTTCTTAGAATTCCAATGTATTTCCCAGCACTAACTTTAATAATTACTAGCCTATGCTCCTTAGAAATTGATTGTTTACCTCTTTAAGAACCTTCCCTTGGTGGGTTTCCTTTTGCTTCGTTTTGAGGAGTGTCTTTTTGAGTTTCTCAAATTTTCCTGTTCCAAGTGCCCACTCTATCATTATCTGGTCCCAATTTTTGAGCGATCCAATAAGTCAAATTTATCCTCTTCTTGTGCACTTTCCAATTATCCCCTACAGTCTTCACTATTGGACAATCCTCTTCGATCCCAATCTTGACTAATTTGCATTTTTCAATCTGGGTTTTTTCCTTTCCAAGGTTTATTTTCTGGTTGAGGGGCTGCAACTTCAATATTCACTTGTATTACTCCTTGCATGCTACCTCCTCAAATAATATTTACTCCTTGAGCCTAGATTTGGTTTCTTTCCTTCTACCCTATTTCATCCTCTGTTTTTATCTCTGTCTGCAACTATGAAGGATGGGAAAGTCGACTATGTTGATCTTGGGTTTTTTATTATTGATGCTATTGCAGAAGCTATTTTGAAATATAAGGGAGGTCTTATCCTATTTTTAAAATTTTTAATGGAACTAATTGGGATGCCACTATGGCCTTTGCTACTACATGGGAGGATAGCATAATTATTATCCATGGAGTTGATTTTCAAATCATGATGGAGATCCTTGCTGAGTTAATTGGGTAGTTACTCGATGGTCGGGTGGTCAGAAGGAATAAACACAATTGGGAAGCCAAATTATCCCATTTTGAGACTACATCCAAGCTGCAAAAACTTCATAATAAAGGTTTGTATCACTATCATTTGGCTACTCTTTGGAAAGAAAACCTAAATCCTGTAATGCAATATCTCATAGTAGATGATCCTGAATCTCAATTATGTAGTTTCCACTTGTCTTTCATTAATCACTTTAGAGATGCCAAAATTCTCAACATCCCTGAATTCCTATACTGGTCCATGGATTATTCCATCATTTATACCCATGGTAAGAAATAGGAAGGCTGGCCTTCCCATCAAGGTCTTTTTAAGATCCTGTATGACTACTTCATAAATTTTCCAAAGGAAACGTCCCTGCACCTGACAACACTAAGGAGGATTCTTCTCCTACTCCTAGTCCTAAGGCCACCAATTCCAAAATAAAAAGTAAAGTTGAGAAACCCCAACTTGTTTTAAATGTCAAGAAAAATATCAAGCTTGAAAATACATCCACCTAGTTCTCTCAGATACTCAAATTTAAGGACACTCCCACTCTTGATAAAATTAAGAAATAACACCAGTCCAACTCTGATTCTCCTAATGTGGTGGAAAAGTATCTCCACAAACTTGACATCCAATCTTCCTCTGCCACCATTGATCATTTAGAGACTAGCTATGTTGCACTCAAGAAAGGAATTACTCAGCTGAAGTATCAGTGAAATGCTCTTAGTCTACTCTTTTTCTATGATACGTATGATGAGGAAGGCCCTGCTATTTCTACTATGATGGGTATTTCTGATATCAAGGATAATTTCAAGGAGGACGAAGTTGTTGAGATTGCAAAGGAAATTTTTAAGGATGTTCCTAAGGATTATCTCAAGGATGAATCCAAGGATGCTAAATAGGAGATCGTGGTTGCTTCCCCTATGCAAACTGATGCACCAAACTAATGTTCTATTTTATCTTGCCTCTCTATAAGTTTTTGGTTACGTTTTGTGTTTTGACCCTCTCCTTGGGTCTATTGTGAGGGTTCCTTTCCTTTTCTTGTTTTAGTTTGGATAAATTTTGTTCCTCTAGATCATCCTCTTTAGTCATTTCTAAATTTTCCTTGCTTTCATTTCCTTCTATTTCTCTGTTGTATCAAGATGTTGGGGTTCTTTTCAAATACCCCATTTTAATGCAAAATTGTTAATTTACCAAAAAAAATAATGTTGTTATTAAATTAAATATTATACACCATAAGGTTAGGGTTGCAAAGAAATAGAATTGCATTGATGTCAATGGTGAATGAGGCAATTGATATTTATGTTATATGCCTTAGTGGCATTAAATACATTCATTCAATTGAACATTCTAAGTGTTAAGCGAATTTGTGCATTGAAGACTTCGGTGAGGAAGAAGAAAACAGTCATGTTTTAGGGCCAACGAGAGGGGTTAAAGCCAACCAGGGCTAAGAATTAATACCCAAATAGGCAGTGTGGCCTAGTGGCAAGTGGATTGAGAGCTAAGGCATTTGGGTATAAAGTGATTCATGTTCGATTCGTAGATGGAGTGTTTTGTAGTGTTGAGGTTGAAGTGTCGAGGAAGGTATGTGTGTTTTATTTTTGGTTAGGCACCAACAAAGAGGAAGATAGAGCATGTGGTGCTCTTTCGTTCTCAAACAAGTGCCTAGCCCTCATGGCAGTCGAGGTCACAGCTAGGATGCATGAGGAGGCGATGTCAAGGGTTCGAGTCTCACCAAGGTGGAGGTAATAAATTTTGCATTAATTTTTATATGCCTAAGGTTTAAACATAAGGTTTAGGGAGCTATAAGGGGTTATTAAAAGGTGTTTAATTTAATCATTAATTTTTGATTAAATGGAGGTATAAGGTATTAAATTTATTTTAAATAAAGTTATTGTGACATTTTGATTTATCAAAATAAGTGAATTGAAGAGTGATTAAAATTTGAGAGGACTTCTTGTCATTGAGTTATTTGATAAGGTGATTTTGTTGACATTATTTCTAGTGGTAAATATTATTTTAAATTGGGAGATCATAAGGTGTAATTGGTCAATTGATTTTTTTTTGTATATGTTGATGGATGATTTCTTCAAGATAGAGTAATAAGGTGTATATATGTTTTGATATTTGCATTGTAATTTTGAGAGAGTATATCATATTCTAACATTCTTGATCTTGGAAAAGAAGTTTTTGTTCTTGTGGTAGATTCTTGAGGTTCCTCATCATCAAGAAAAGGTATGGGCACATTCTTCCATAATTGATTTTTTTTATTATTTTTGGAAAACAACTTTGGAGTGAAAAGGATTTAATTAAGTTTTCTCATTGATATGATGAGTTGTTGAGAAAGAGATAAATGCTATGAACCTTGTATGATTAGTATTATTATTGAATTGATTGTTTGAGTGGAAACTTAAACTAGTATTGACAAGATATCATGAGTACCATTGTTATGTGAAGCTTATAAGTAAAACTAGAATTGTTTTTAAAGCAATTAGCTTGATGATGAACTTGAACTAGAATTGGCCAAAGGATCATGAGTATTATTTTTATGTGAAGATTGGCTTACAAACATTGTTGTTAAAGTGACTATTTGAGTGAAACTTGGCTAAAGGACTTTGACCATCATTGATAGTTGAGAATAGCATTATTGGAAGCATTTTGAGCTCCATATGTGATTGATTGAGTATAGTTTATTAAGACTAATCAACTAGATACATTGAAGTGAAAGCTCAAGTTTTGTAGAACAAACTATACCATATTCTAAATTGACTTGAGAAAGAGAGTGAGAACTATTGTGAAACATATTGAGTCTCTAACAATTCTCCATATGTTTATGTGATTGAGCATTGTTGTGAATAGGAAGCATATTGAGTCTCTAAAAATTCTCTATATATTTCTATGATATTGGACAAGTTCTAGTGAGGACTTATTGAGTAGATTGAGCAAGTTCTAGTGAGGACTTGTTGAGCAAATTGTGCAAGTTATAGTGAGGACTTGTTGAGCATATTAAGCAAGTTCTAGTGAGAACTTGTTGAGCAGATTGTGCAAGTTCTAGTGAGGACTTGTTGAGCAGATTGTGCAAGTTCTAGAGAGGACTTGTTGAGCAGATTTGGAAAAGTCTTGAGAAGACTTGTGAACAGATTTTGTGAGCCTTATGTGAAAGATTACAATACATATTTGAAGATAGAATATTGAGCAATTTTGTGCTAGACCAAAGGACTAATTTTAGTGAAATTGAGGAGTTTTGTGCTAGACCAAAGGACTAAGTTTAGTACAAGACAAGATAGAGATTGAGTATATTTGTGATAGACCAAAGGGTTGTGTTTAGTATATATTTGAAAGAGAGTTTGAAGAAGAGCTTTGGAAGGTGAAAAAGTATATAGAATGACAGTATCCAGTGGATAGATATCCATTAGATGAGGTAGTGATGATCAATGTCTTTAGTGGATAGAGATCCATAAGCCAGGGTAGTGGAGGTAGCAGATCTTCTAGAATATCATCAACCAAAGCAGAGGAGAAGGAGTTCTTCTATGGATAGAATATTATGAACCAAATTAGGGGATAGGTGTCTCCTGTGGGTTGGTGCCCACAACGTGATTAAGGTATTGATGTCTCTTTTGGATTGGTGTCTCATGTGGGTTGGTGCCCACAAAATTAATTAGGGGATTGGTGTCTCCTTTGGATAAGTGCCCATAAACATTGTAATTGGAAAACAATTTCCATAGAGAATTATTGAGAATTTTTTTGTGAAATATTTTCTTCATAGAGTAGCCCCCATTGGGTGAACCATGTTAAATTGGTATTTCTATATTGTGTGGTGTTTTGTACATTGATTTGGATACTATTGTTATTACTGCTATTGATACATTGCATAATTCTGATTGAAAGAAAAGTAAAAAGTGGTCTTATACTGTTCACCCCCCTCTTAGTATAAGCTTGTGTTCTTCAATTAGTATCCGAGCAGGTTCTTTCAAAATATTTTAATAGCTTGAAGGAAAAGCTTTTTAAAGACACAAAATAGATGGCAAGGATAAGTCATATTATGAAACACCAATGTTTGATGGAACCGATTATGTATTCTGGAGTATGAGGATGAATATTCACTTTATGGCACTTGGTAATGAAATCTGGGAAGCTATTGAAGATAGGTACACTCCACCAGCCACTCCACCTATAGATAAAGATGGTATGCTTCTAAAGCACTACAATTCAAAAGCAATGAATGCAATTTTTAGGTGTTTGTATAAAGCAAAATTTTTCAAGGTTGTGAATTGCAAAACGTAAAGGAAATTTAGGACATCTTGCAAACTATATATGAGGGAGATAAGACAGTTAGAAGAGCTAAAATACAAAACCTCAAGGGACAATTCTAAGTACTCAAGATGAGGGAAGATGAAAGTGTTAGCAGCTACTTACTACGTATGGATGAAGTTGTACATTGCATGCAAGGGATTGGGATTGATATTGATGAAGTTGATGTATGTGATAAGATTCTAAGATCTCTTTCGAAGAGTTTTAGTGAGAAATTTCAGTTATAGAAGAAGCAAAGGATGGTGATATTTTGAAAATAATTGATCTCCTAGGTATTCTCATAGCCTTTGAGATAAGAAAAAAAGAGAAATAGAATCCACAAAAGGAAGCAACCTTAAAAACAATTAATAAGTCAAAAAGTAAACTTCCAAATTCAAGTAATGTATCATCCAGTGATGAAGAAGCACATTATGTAAGAAGAAACAAAGATTCACGGAGATCCAAAGGTATTAAATTTGTCAGATGTTTTTATTGTGGAAAGTATGGTCATTATGCATCTGACTGTAGAGAAGGCAAAAATAATAATGATGAAGAGAAACAAGAGCATAGAAACAAAGAAACAGAAAGGCACAAGTATCAAAAGAAAAGTAGGGATGGACAAGACAAGTCTGGAAATAAGTTTTTCCAAATATAAAAGGGGAGATACTATGAAGAACATACAAGTAAGTAATCTAATAATAGTGATAGTAGTTACTTAGATGATGATAGATATGAAGTTTTATTTCTGACAAGATAACAGGAAATAGTTAGGAAAAGATCTCCAATAATACTCAAATATTTTAGATATGGCAACTTTGGTCATATTGAAGATGATTGCACCAAGAGTGGTTTCAGTTTCTGTGATGATGAATTTGAAGATGCACTTGAAGAGCTAGAAGTAAATATATTCATGGAAATAGAAAATGATGGAGGTGAACCTATAGAAGAAAAATGAGAGAAGAATGAAGATGACTCCAAAAGCACAAAAATAGAGGAAGAATCAGAATCAAGATAAGTTGATATGGTAGGTGAGCTTACATCTGCTCTTGATGCCTTAAGGAAGGAAATAAAGTGGAATGTAAAACTCACAATCAAGTTTTATGAAGAGAAAGAAAGACTTATACAAGATCTAAATAAGTCAATGGATAAGGAAAATAAATTCAAGGAGAAGTTAGAAGCCAAGGTTTTAGAATGTGAGAGACTAGAACAAGAAGTAGCTTCATTAAATATGGAAATCAAAAACTCCAAGGTCAAGGTACAAGGTTTTAAAAATAGCTCAAATAATTTGGATAGGTTTATCAAGTCACAAAATCCTACACCAAGCAAGACATGTCTTGGATTTGAACAGAAACAGAAGAAATGGGAAAAGAAGTCAACCTCAAGCTTTGAGAAAGAAGAAACTTTAGAAGAAGAAAGTGGGACTTCTGAGGAAGAAATGAACAATGAAAAGTTCAACAAAATAAAGTTCAATGCACAAAAGAAGACCATATGGAACATGAGTCAGAAAAAAGAGACTAAGAGACCAATGAGTTTAAGGTAAAATAATTTCAATGGACGTTGTTTCTCATGTCATAAGTTTGGACACAAAGCTTCATAATGCAAAGTAATTGAGAGGCAGGAATATGGATGTTTAAAAAATAGGCAGGTTTTTCAAGGATATTTCTACTCTTGTAATCAGTTTGGTCACAAAGAAATAAAATTTAGAGTTCATAACATAAACAGATATGGTCCCATTAGAAGAGCTCCAAGGACATTTGTACCTCCAATGAATAATAGAGTTAAGTTCTATAAGTGTAATAATGATGGGCATATAGCTAAATGGTGTAGAGAAGAAATTCCATAATCCAATAAGAATAGGTACATGAACATGAAGAATCACCAAAAGGAAAAGGAAGAAGATAAAGGTCAATATCAGTGCTTGATGGGGTAGAAATACTCCCACCCCAAATTTAACCCCTTCATAAGGAAGTGGGGAGGGGCTAAGATAAGAGGCTCATTCTTAGTCTCGAGCCCCAAAGGTGACCCTTTGCCATTGATGTCAAAGGGGGAAATATTAAAGTAAGGGGGAGCAATTTTCTAGGGGGAGTAAAATGGAAAGGTCAAGAAATTGGTAACAAGTTGTTGAAAAGTTATTGGGTTGCCATCAATGACAAAGGGGGATATTGTTGGACATTTTGAGTCCATAGAGTTGTCATTGATGTCAAGGCATGAAGTTGTCATTGATGCCAAAAATTGAACCACCACTGATATCAAAAGATCAAAGGAAGCAATGAAAAAGGTATCATAATATTCCTTATAATATTATGCATGGCAAAAATAAATGGTTTTTATTAAAACCCATGATGGAAAAATAAATGGTTTTTATTTAAAACCAATTGGATAGATAAATTATATTTAATTTATAATTTTATTATATTAATTTATAATTTAATTTAATTAACCTATGGTTATTAAATTATTTATAAGTTAATAATAATAATGTTATTATTAAATTAAATATTATACACCCTAAGTTTAGGGTTGCAAAGAAATCAAATTGAGTCGACATTAATGGTGAAGGAGGCAATTGATATTTATATTATATGCCTTAGTGGCATTAAAGACATTCATTCGATTGAAAATTTGAAATGCTAAGTGAATTCGTGCATTGAAGACTTTGGAGAGGAAGAAGACAACAATCCTGTTTTAGGGTTAGTGAGAGGGGTTAAAGCCAACTAGGGCTAAGAACCCACACCGAACTAGGCAACATGGCCTAGTGGCAAGTGGATTGATAGCTAAGGAATTTGGGTGCAGAGTGATCTACGTTTGATTCATAGCAGAAGCATTTTGGAGTGTTGATTTTGAAGCATAAAGGAAGGGACATGTGTTTTGTTTTTGGTTAGGTGCCAGTGAAGAGGAATATAGAGCATGTGGTTATCTTTGGTTCTCAAAAGAGTGGCTAGCACTCACGATAGCCGAGGTTGTGGCTAGGATGCACGAGGAGGCAGCATCGATGGTTTGAGTCTCACCAAGGCGGAGGTAATAAATTTTGCATTAATTTTTATTGGCCCAAGGTTTAAAAATAAGGTTTAGGGAGCTATAAGGGGTTATGGAAAGGTGCTTAATTTAATATTTAATTTCTAATTAAATGGAGGTATAAGGTGTTAAGTTTATTTTAAATAAATTTATTGTGACATTTTGATTTATAAAAATAAGTTAATTTAAGAATGATTAAATTTGAGAGGACTTCTTGTCATTGAGTTATTTGAGAAGGTGATGAAACGAGTAAAAATTGACATTTGATATATCAATACAAAATATAAATTATATTGAATGAAAAGGCTGTATTTCATTAATATTGAGAAATATAAGTTACAACAGGGACATGATGCCCTTTTTCCATCTCTTATTTTACTAATGTTACAACTAGCTTGATGTCACTTTCTATCGTCCCTCAGTGTAGGTGGGCTTGCAATCCTCCGTAGAGCATAGTTGATAGTGTTCTTCCTCTTCATATCTGCTAAATAACTTGCAAAAGGGTGTTAGTTGGTAGAGGGGCTTGCCTTAGTTAGGACCCATAGTCATGAAGACAATATGACCAAAATAATGCATGGAAAGTTGAAATAATCTGCAAGAATGGACAAAAAATATGAAAATAGACCTTACCTGCTATATCTAAGTTGTTTTGGGCTCTGTAAACCCAATTCACCACCTAGGGGGTGAATTAGTTTCGGATTCACAGGGCAGCAGGCGAATTCTCCTGTGATGTCCATTTTTTGAAATCTCTTCGATGGATCGACTCCTAGGCAACTATTGTGCCTCTTTCTATTATGAAATTTTGATTATATTCTCTGAGGTTTGACTGTTGAATATTCAATGTAGATTTTGGCAATGTTTTCATACTTTTTTGAATTGGAAGAGAGAGCTTATTTGGGGTTTAGGACCCACTATTTATAAGAAAATGCATGGTGTAGGGGGGTTATATAGACTAAATCTAGGTTGTATTCTGACTAGGGTTAGGTTAGAAAATGCTATGTGGCAACATTACATTACTCATATAAAATATCCTATCCTCACACATGTGTGAGGATGGATTAGGGCTAATCCTGATTAAGTCCTAAATTAGTTTAAGGCTTGATTAAAGAAATATCCTAACAAACCCTAATTACACACATGTGGGAGGGTGTGATTAGCATTAATTAGGGATTAAAGGTTAATTAATCAAATTTACCCTAAAATGGGGACTTAAGTGAAGTCAACATTAAATTAGATTTTTGGAATTGACTTGTTAATTATTTTTGTCAATTAATACCCTGTGGGAAAGAAGATAAGGGGAATGTAATTCAATTGAAGGTATGTAGCCACTTGAAGTGTGATCATACAACATTGATTGGATGTCTAGGGGAAAGAAGAGAAGAAGGTGAGAAGGAGAAGAGAAAAGAAATAAAGGCAACGCTGATGAATGGAAATGAATGACATATGAATGGAAATGAATGACATATGAATGTAATTTAGTGGTTTTACTAAGTCCGTATGACATTTTTGATGTCATACCATTTGCTTGAGAATAAAAAATTTTGACTGCTTTGCTTTTGTGACTAGATCCACATGGTCCAAAAGTACGAATAGGACAAAAACCTAACTAAATATTTATTGTTGATTGACTGATGAGAACATGACAACAAGTGTCAAACCATTTGAACTAAAAGGACATTTACCTTATTCAAATGTGTCATTCATTTTGCTCCATGAATGCTAGATATAAATACTCTAAATGTTGCACTAAATTACACCAAATGTATCATTTGTTATGTACTTGATGTACTTGAATGCTACATTGACTTCTCCATCAAAAAACATAGCTCTCATGATGTAACCCATGTCTAGTTGGGATTGATATTATTTCATATGATAATCTTCAAAAAAAAATTCATAGACAAATGCGCTAATCACGCTTTTGGATTTTCAATTTTGTGGTTGCATGCAAAGCTGACTTTGGATATGAATACCCCCTCAAATGAGGAATCAACAATGAGGTGAATGAAATGCAATGATTTGATGATGTAACGATTGATAAGATACCAATGCATGATGAAAATGATTGAAAATTAAATTAGAAGACAATTTTGGGAAGTTCCTAGGGTTTTGGAAGAAATTTGTATAATTTCCTAGGGTTTTGGGACTGATTTGATTGATTTTGGAGGTCATGAGCTGAATTCGCCACCCAGGGAGTGAATTTGACCTAATTCACCACCCATGGGGTGAATTGATGCTAGATTTGTCCCCTAGGGGGTGAATTCGGGTTTGGAGCCTATTTAATTAAAAATTTGAATTGAAATGAGTCATTTTGATGATGGCAAAACGTAGAAAGTGACTTGGAGGAGCATTCGATGATGCAAGAAAAGTGCGGTTCTAGGTACGAGGAGAAATATGGGGAGAGTATGCAACATGGCTGGTAGCGGATGTAGGGACCCATCGGTAAGCATCCTTTATTTTCTTTGTTTTTGAATTTGTTTTATTTTCCTCGAGAAATGTGAATGAGCGGGGAGAGGTTTTCGTGTTATTTTTAAAATTTTTACAAATTTTAATTAAAATTGGAATACAAAGTGAAAAACAAGCCAAATGGGTACCCAAAAATATAGGTTGTTTTTAGGTTTGACTAGTTTTTGTGTCAGTTTGACCCATGATTAGGTAGAGTAAACTACACTATTTGAATTTGAAATTGGGAAGCCATTATGCGATGTTTTCAGATTCATCTGATATTTTTCCATGAAATTGAAAAATGGTATCCAAAAATATGACTTTAATTTTGATTTGCCTTCATTTGGCGTGTGTTCTACATGTGGGGTTTTTTGTCTAATTGTGAAAAATTGCATGTGGATTGTTTTGGATGTGAGTGTGTAATTTTTGGTGTTTGATGTAATTTCCATCGTGAAATTAGAAAATGGGTATCCAAAAATGTACTTTTTTTTGCATAATGTTAGATTTTTGGGTATGTTTGAAATGCGCACTATGATGCATGTATGTGTGAAATTTGAATTTATTGTTGGAGCCCCCACGCATACTATTTTTAGCATCTGTTTGAAATTTTACCATGAAGTGGTAAAATAGGTATCCAAATATGCAACTGTTTTTGCATTTTGTCGTATGGCTTGCTTTGCATGTGATACTGCCTTGTAATACACACCAAATTAATATGATTAATTTACATGTAGAATGTGTATGATTTCTAAATTTTGAATGGTTTACATCATTGTATTGATGGCTAATTCATATTTTGGTGTTTATGATTGAACAGGTGAAGATGTTAGAGCCTCGTCATCATGTACGTATGATGAAGAAATACTTTGATGCCCTTATGGAAAATGAGGCTGATGATAAGTGGTTAGATGTAGTGTGGATGAGAGGGGTGTGGGAATGTAAGAGTATCCATGCCAATAGACCTTATGTTTATGCATTATGTGAGCAGTGGGATGCGGACCGCAATACATTTTACTTCCCACAGGTGAGATGACTATCACATTGGAGGATGTGTATAGGATATATAAGTTACCGATTGAGGGTGTTCTAGTTATAGCAGCGCTAGATGCTACGAAGGATGCTATGTTTGAGCATATATTTGGTTAGGTATGGGAGAATATAGATGTGGGAAAGATGGATTATGAGTGATTGTGGCTTGATGGGAAGATATTGAAGTGCTAGTGTGCAACTATGATGATGATATCTACTTATGCATTACCTGATACTTCCAAGGTTTTGTTCACCTGGAACATGTCAGATGTTGTGAGTGATATGGTAGAGAGCAGTGTTGTCTTTGCATGGGCACCCACGTTGTTGGTGTAGGTGTATAGGGAGTTGCATGATGTTGTTCATGTTGGTCACATGAGATTGAGTTGGGTTCCTTTGCTATAGGTGTGGGCATGGGAGCATATATCCATTGAGAGGCCTACATTTTCACCTTTTAATATGCATGTTGAAGGTTAGAAGCATTTGCCTTATGCACTGAAGTGGAGGATGGGTAAGGAGAAGGGTGTGAAGATATATTTTGAGGGTGATCCTCTATGTTGGAGGATCAAGTTTGGGGAGGTGACGTCGGATAAGATTACATGGAGGCTATGGTTGGGTGGAGTGACATGGTATCAGGATGGTGAGCAGTTGAGAGCCATTTGTCAGGGGTGTTGGCTAGTTGGGCATTACACTTGACAAGCTAAGTTCTTTCAGTTCAGTTGATTAAAGTGACAATTTGGGTTACAATAGGATGATCCAGATGCACCTGTTATCTATTATAGGCGATAGGGTGATAGGGGAGCTCAGCCTATGGTTTTTCCTTGGGTGGGTGAGAGTGATCCACCTATGGTTATCCTAGATGTGGATAACATAGAAACTACACCCGAGTTTGATACTTGGTGGATGATGCAGTGATGGGAGCCTAAAAAAGGCATGACTGATCTAGTAGTACCACCCATGGAAAGGGTAGCAAGATGAGGCACTCAAGCTAGGTTAGAGGATAGATCTACCAGTGAGAGGAAGGTGCTTCTGTGGTGGTCTAGGAGAGGGGTAGGTGGTGCTTTGAGCTCATAGCTGGTGAGAGTCGAGGATATTCTTATGATTGTTGAGGTGGATCCTATGGAGGGAGGGATGGCTATGGGGTAGGTAGTTGATGGATTTGAGGATATGGGTGGATCCACCACAACGGGTGAGATGGGTGGTGGTGCTATGATGGATGGTTTGTATGACACCCACGATGCTAGTGTCTTTGAGGAGTTCAAGGATGTTTCTTTTGATTTTATAGAGATATAGGCTATGAAAGAGGAGGTGAGTTGGATACAAGACCAGGTTCATACACTAGATACTAAGCTTCATGAGTAGGGGGATCATCATAAGGTAGAGGTGATGGATTTGGAGGAGTATTTAATAGTAGGGTATGGCATATGTGATATTCTATGCATGCTTGAGATGCTGAGATTGTGGTGGTACAAGCTAAGTTAGCTAGATAGTCGCAGGTGCAAGAGGAGACTCGGTAGGTTACTGTGCTTGGTGAGATACCCGTTGATATAGTTGTATTAAGGGTGAGGCTAGAGGCAAAACATTGGGGTATTTAGAGGTAGTGAAATCTAATAGAGCTATAGAGGTATGGGTTATCTGTGAGGGGAGTGGAGAGACTCCTATTGAGCATTAGGGTTTTACTTATGATTGTAGTTTGTGGGTATGTTGATCTTTTTTTGGATGATGGACTATGGGCATGGTCCCTTCTTGTAGCCTTTTAGAATTTTTGATTGATGATATATATATATATATATATATACCTTTTGGTATTGGCTGCTATATATACATGTGTTATGGTTATGATTTGATTATATTTGGTTCTATGTTAGCATATATTGATAACATAATTTGTGAATTTGTATGATGGATGAATATACCAATGTTATACGGTGTAGATGTATGATTATGTTGTAGTATGGATGCACTATTGAATAGTATGCATGATTTTATTTTGAATGCAATGTAATGTGATGTAATGTGTGATGTAATTTTTAATTAATGCATGTATGGGAATGCATAAATAAAACATTTACTAATTGTATGTAACATAGATGCCTAAATACATGTATGAGAGGACCAAAAATGTGCAAAGGAAATCCTTGTAGTGTTTCATGTACTGGTGTGGATGATATCCATTCTATTATCTTAGGGGCATAGAATACTATGAGGCATATGAAATAGCTCTGACACCTATAGTTGTGTTAATAAAACTTCAAACCAGAAGTTGTGTGATCGTTAGAAATAACTTATAATCCCTACTAACTGGTTCAAAATATATCATAGACCTGTGTGTGTATATGAGTGAGGTTCATTTATCCATTTTTAGGGAGTTAGGATTAACTCATTGTAAACATGGCCTAACTAGCTAGCTCATCCATACACGAATAATGATATACAAAAAGTGAGATGCTAATATGAAAGATATGTCACCACTTGTAAGACTATTCCACTAGTAGGTAGGCTTTTGGAGCCTATTGCTAGTGATGGAAATCATACCATGATGTTATGTTGAACCTAAGGACAAAAGGTGAAAAAGCATAACACAGGTGATATCAGGAGGCTTTTCCTTTTGTTTTCTGCCCCTCATCTATTGATGCCTATTTTTGTGGTACTTTTTTCTTTTCTTTTATCTTTTTGTTTTTCTTTTCTTGTTATTTTATTGTGGTGCTCTTTTCTATTTGGTGCTCTTTTTATGAGCATTGGCTTTTTTTTCTGCCCGTTCTTCTTTCTTTTGCTTATGCTTAATCCCTTTGTTTATCCCCAGATTGTATGTTGACCATGCAAGTGATAGGGTGAGAAGGGGAGACCGTTTACTAGATAGCTATATCTACTCGAGGTGTCTTCTTCCCTATCCTTAAAATTTGTTAATGTGTAACCTGTATGAATGGTTTGTGAAATAAGTTGAACCATTTTGAAAGAACGATAAGAAGTATGTAAAAACCTGTCAGCTATGGGTGAAATTTTATTGATTGAACTAAGGAGTAGTCAAAATTATATAACATGCCTATGTACATTCTAATCCTGAGAAGGGGGAATAGACATCCAAGTGGTGATGCTAGCAAGTGCGTTTGTTATTCTTGTCAAGGTGCATTTTTCTTTTTCTTTTTTCCATTTTTCTTGTTTTGGAAAAGAATGTACAAACATGAAATGCAGTTTTGCTAGAAAACATATGGATATGTGGAATGAATGTAATATAAATATGCAAGTGGGAAATGCAATATCTACAATAGGACATTCATGATGTTTAGAAGGAGAATTTTGGAAAGCTTATTTACAACTAAGTCGTGTGGCTTGGTAATGGCCACATCGATATGGCATGATGAAGGTTGCCCTAGTGTGTGGGGATGTGGAAACTATAATTTGTGTCAATATATACAAGGATGCCAAGATGTAGAAGAATACGATGATGGAATGTAAAACTAGGAGAAAATAGAAGAAATATAATTTGGTAACCAAAAATATGAAGGGGATCACCAAAGTCATATAATTATAGAATAAAGGGGGTAGATCAGTGTAGGTATGTAGCCACTAGAAGTGTGGCCATACAACTACGAGAAGAAATAAGAAGTAGAATAATAAGTGATGGATGAAAGTCTACTAATGGGAAAAGTGGCACGGATCGGGACACGCATGGGAAGGTGGAGTAACAGTGGGGTGTGGGTAGTTTGCCCTATTATGGATGTAATGGGATGGGGATATTTGAGATTCCCATAATGGGAGGGTGCATAGGGTGCTGCGACATGGAATACTAAGCAGTCGAGAGTATCAAGGGGCTGGCTCAAGTGATGTGGGGCATGTACCATGTAACATATCATGCATTAAGATTTTGAATGATCTACACTCATCAATGTCATGGCCTGGTTGGCAGTGATAGATGTAGTATTTTCTCTCAAGGTAGTTGCATGGCTTAGGGTGAGATGGATCTATAGGCTAGGTCTCTAGAAGAGCTAGGAGGTCTTGGTTCATCAAGTGATAAAACATTTTGGACAACAAGGTGGGAAAAAATATCATAGGGTAATCATATTGCTCTCTCTGAGGTGAGTGGGTGTGAGGTGGAGTGAAGTATGATGGAAATCAATGGGATTGAGCATATGATGTAGGCCAAACCTGAGGATGAGGAATGAATCTAGGTGGTGTCGATGAATCTTAATGTGTCATGGGTGGTCGAGGAGGAATCTAGAAATGGTAGTGGCTCATGTGCCACTCAAGGACCTTAATACATGTAGCGAGAGGCTAAAGCTCATACTGAGGTGCTAGTAGGGCAAGAAATTGTGGGGAGTGGGCCTATAAAACTTATGGGGTACCACAAAATACATGGATGGATGGGTGAGGTCATGATGAGGAGGCTAAGGGCTAAAAATTTCTAGGGGACTATGAGGCTCGATGAAGTGGTAAGCCTTAGAATGGTGAAGAAGGAGCTTTCAAGATAGGTGATATGGGATATGGCCCTAGATGATGATGGGTTTGGGATGGTAATGTGTGGTATGAAGCAACTTGTGCTTCATGGGTGGCATGAGCCTATAATGGTTGGGCATAGGTGGATTCCCCACTTAAGAGTCGAGGTGGTAGAAATGGATGGTGGGGTTGTTGAGGAATGTATCCTTATTTTGGTAGATGATAGGGGTCTACAAAGTGGTATTGTGAGTCATTGGGTGAATACGGATTCCTTGCATCCTCAAAACAATGGGGAGGAGACCCACAAGGACATGGGTTGGATGTTTCCTCCTTTTCATAAAAAGAGGACATGGAGATTTGGCTATCTCCTGATTAAGGTGAATATGAGGAATCTCTATGGCATGGTGACATATGGTGATGTGGTGTGTGATTATCTAAATGATAATAATGTGAGGTTCACCTGGTGTGAAGTATAGGTTGGGGATGGGCTAGGTCTACTGGTATGATAGGCACAGACTACGGTGCTGGCAGGTCCTACATGGTGGCAAATGGAGGTGTTATGATGTACTCATGTGGGTGGTGTATTGGTGAGTAGTATAAATCCTGTAGAAGAAATCATAAATACCAACAATGTAAAAATGACATAAAGTAAATTTGCATATATAATGAAATAGTAAAGCAAAACAACATATATATGTGGTGATGTGCTTAGTGAATTATGTGCATGTAAGTAGTATACTGTGCTACTCATGATAGTGAATGCAAATGTGTATTAGGTGTTGAATGCACAAAGGTGCAAAATTTTAATGGGTTCAGGTTCGTCGAGGCCTTCAAGGTTGGCCAGACGATATGCTCTTGAACCATATTTTTGTGTGATAATGAATGGGCCCAACCAATTTGGGGTAAACATGTCTCATTGTTGGTGAGGCTGACTTGTGATTTGTTGGTTCTCCTTGAGAACCAATTTGCTGATATTGAACTCATGCTAATGTACCTTATAGTTGTAGGCATAGAAAATGCAATCTTGATAGACTTGTGTGTGCTTGATTGCATGAATGTGACGTTAATTGAGGAGTATTAATTGATCTAAACAAGCTTGGCAAGCAGTGTCATCATCAATGAATTCCTTCATAGATACTTTTAAGGAAGGTATGTCAAGATCAAGGGCCATGATAGCTTCAACCTCATATACAAGTTAAAAATGGGTTGCCCCAATGGGAGTACAGATGCTCGTATGGTATACCCACAAGGCTAGGGGCATTTGATTATGCCAGTCATGATGAGATTCTACTATAGTTTTATGAAGGATGGAGCAAATAGTTTTTTTTGTGGCTTCTTCCTGGCCATTATCGTGAGGGTATTATGGGGTAGAAAAGCTATGGTGTATATAGAACTTGTTACATAGGGCTCAATAATTTTGGTATTAAAGGATTTCCCATTGTCTAAAATTATTTGGGAAGGAATTTCGAAGTGACATATAATGTGGTTAGTAATGAATGCCATAATTTTGTCTCCTGTTGTTTGGACCAGTGGGATGGCTTCACCCTAATTTGTAAAATAATTTGTCACTATGATGATAAAAATGTGATTACTGGATGAAGCAGGTGTGATCTATCCAATTAAGTCTAGACCCAATTGTGAGAAGGGCCACAAGGACTAGATTAGTTGAAGTTCTTGAGATGGGAGATGTGTGAGGTTCGCATGCTATTAATATTTGATGCAATGTTTCACATACTCATAGCAGTCATGCTCCATTTTGGGCCAGTAATATCCCATTTGAAGAATGTGCTTGGTGATTGCCATGCCATTGAAATGGCCACCACAAGTATCATCATGGGTTTCTTGTACAACCCGCTATGATTCTTATGGTTCTAGGTAATATAGGAGCATGTCGTTATAGTTGTGATAATAGAGGATGTCACCAATAAAGGTGTAGCAGATTGCTCTTTTTTTAAATATTTGGCATTGAGCGTGGGGTAGGTTGCATGGTAGGAAACCTAACTTGATGTAATATTTAATTTGTGCAAACCATGGGTCATGGGGTTCAGTGTTGACCACATGCACACCACCATCATATATAGAAGGTTTAGGAGATATGGTGGATCAAGTGAGCATATGGATGGATACAGTTGTGTTAGATGTTGGGTTTTATGGGATGAGTGAGCCTAAGGAGGTCATAGTATCTGCAAAATGGTTTTATGATCATGGTGCAACTTTGAGGTCATACCACTCAAATTAATATAGGAGTTGTGCAATTTTCTTATACTATTGGAGGATTGGGCAGTCGCATAACCAGATATCTTGCACTTGATTGACTATTAGGAGTGAATCACCTATGATGTGGAGGCTTTTGATGTGCATGGAATGTGCTTTTTTTAGGCCTAGGATTAGAGCTTCATATTATATGTTGTTTTTGGTATAAGGGATTGAGTTTGAATGAAAAGGGGAGCGGTTCTCCTTCAGGTGTGAAGAATACAATGCCTACACCCCCAGCGTGGAGACATCAAGAACCATCAAAGAAGGTAAGATCAGCTTCAATTTTAGGTTCAACATATTATTCATATTTGGTTATGTGGAAGATGGAATCATTGGGAAACTGGATGAGAAGAGGTTTGTCATCATTCAAGGGCACTTCTGCCAGTTGGTCAGCTATGACCTGTCCTTTGATAGATTTTTGTAAAATGAATTCTAGGTTGAATTCAGTATGGAGCATGATCCATTTAGATGTGCAGGAGTTATGATAGCTTTTGTTCATCATGTATCAAAGGGGATTATCTCGAGCAATGAAAAAAGTTGTGTGATTGAGCATATAGTGGCGTAATTTATGGGTGGAAAATACTATAGCTAGGCCTAGCTTCTCCATGTACCTGTATCTTTTTTCATAGCTAACGAGTGTATGACTGATGTAGTAGATAGCCTGATATTTTTTGAGAGTATTATTCTGAGCTAGAAGTGTACCTAGTGCAAATTTTGTGGCTGATATGTATAGAATCAAAGGTAATTTTGGATGCAATGGAGACATCATCGACGGGGATGTGAGGTAGGTTTTTATTATATTGAAGGCTTGTTGATAGTTGTCGTACCATTTGAAAGTTACTCATTTCTATAGGAGGTGATTGAATGGCTTATATTTATCAGATAATTGCGCTATGAATCTTTGGATGGAGGTGATATTGCCTTGAAGACTATGTAATTGCTTCAATGTGGTAGGTGGAGGCATATCAATGATGGATTTTACTTTGCTAGGGTCAACTTCAATGCCTCGTTGGGAGACAATGTATCCTAGGATATTTCTAGAGGTGACACCAAACACACACTTTTTAGAATTTAAGCGCATGTTGTGTTCTAGTAATAGATCAAAAATCTATCGAATATCTTCGAGGTGGTTAGCATGTTTCTTGGATTTTACAATGAGATCATCTACATAATATTCTACATTTTTGTGTTGCATACTAATAGGTTGCCCCAAAATTATTAAGGTTGAATGGCATGACCTTATAGCATAAGGTCCCCCAGGGTGTTTTGAAGGAGATTTTATGTTAATCAATTGGGTTGATCCTGATTTGATTGTATCCTAAAAATACATCCATAAGGGAGATCATCTTGTGGCCTATGATAGAGTCAACAAGGGAGTTGATATTAGGTAGGGGGAATTTGTCTTTGGGATAATATTTTTTCAAGTCATAGAAATCTATGCATACATGGACTTCATCGGATGGCTTAGGTACAGGGACCATGTTGGATACCCACTTAGGATATTCAATGGGTGCAATGAAGTTGATATCAAGGAGATTTTAGAGCTTTGAATTTACTATTAATGTGAGTTGGATGCATACATCACAAATTTTGTCTTACTGGTTTGGCATTTGGGTTGAGTATGAGATTATGAACTACTACAATAGGGTCAAGTCCTGGCATATCTTTTTATGACCATGCAAAGACTTGAATGTATCTACGTAGGAATTTGGTTAATAAGATGCACTCCTTGGGTGAGAGGCTAGTGGCTAACTTGATGATGAGAGGGTTTTCGAGATCATCCCCAATGTCAACGTCGATGGTGTCTTCGATGAGCATGTGGGAACCATATTACAGCTGCTCAGGAACTGGAATGAGGTTGAGGTCATCGATGGCCTCACTAAAGTCATATTCATCATCTATGTATACACATGTGTGGTACACCTAGGGGGCGTGGGGTGGTGTGGATGATTAAGAGGTGTTAGATTTCTATAGAACATGTGGTAAGAGTATAAAATATCACGGTGCTGGTATGGGTGATATATGTGTAAGATCTATAAATTTTGGATTTTGGGTATCATCCTGGATCTGCTAATGACTATAGCTAAGGAGGGAGGATAAGTCTACCTCAACCATGTTGATCGATGCTATAGGAGAGGTGGGTTGTGAAGATTCTAATGAGGATGGTTCAATGGTTTGAGAACACCCTAAGATACTCAAAGGAGGATGTAAAACAATTGGGGGTGAGTGAGGGTGAACAACTACTCTCTATAATTTTTGATGTATTGGTAGGAACATATATAAGTATGGTGGTGAAGGAGGTGAAGGAACTATATCAGGCTCTAGAGATTGTGTGTTCAAGGATAGAGTAGCAAGTCAGTTTGCTAAGTCATCGACATAATATAAATATGAGGTTTTTGAGGTGGGTGACTCATGGAAGAAATCGTAAGGAACTTTTACTATGGAATGAGGTGATGAGCTGTCCTCCAGGATGTCCATGTCAACATATTCTTCCAGGGTTTAGGTTGGAATTTGAGGAGGATAGAGAGACAGGTCTTGAAGTTCATATTCTAGCATGTGCACTACTCTTGGGTTGTAACCTACATCAAATTTGTCAATTGGTGATTGGACTTGAGGGTCGACAAGAGTGTGCAACCCTTTTTCATAGCACCCTAGCCCAAATTAGTGCCAATGATAATGCCACAAGTACGTAGGTTAAAGTAAGGTTTGGCCATGTGGTCTAGCATACCATAAAATCTGGATTATGGTAGAGGAGATCTTGGTGGGGGGATCGAAGAGTCAACCCCTACATAAACAAAGATGGTATGGTTTTTAGGTGATCATAGTTGGATGACTATTCCTATGGTAAGGATAGAGGTGAAAGGGTGACTAAAATTCTAAGGATATTAGATAGGGGGATCACATACATGAGCATCACATATGTTATAGTCTCTTGGGCCATAATTCATCATGAAGATGGATATGCATGGTATGGCACTCTCTGATGACTGAGGTGGGGAATCTAAATCAGATGACAAGGGTGAGATATGGGATTTTATAATAGTAGTAGTGAAGGAACCTGATGGTTGGTTATCTAGACATGATTTTGAATGCTCACCTTCATGGCATTCATATGTCATATCTTGGATAGGATGCTTAGTCTATGAGGCTGTGGGAAGAGAAGGTATTGGTGTAGACACTAGGCTACATGGAGCAGTGAATTATCTAGGCTATTGATGAGTAGTCGTTATACCATCATTAAATCTCAAAGATCTTATCAATCCAGGGTGGTGTCCAAGGCTATTTACGATAGAAAGTTCAAACAGAGTTGCATTTCAGCTCATTTAGGAGCAGCAGGTCTTTATTGGTAGGATTTATTGTGTGGGGGATTTGTGTCACTTCTATCCCTAAATTTCATAAATTTAACTTTAATCTATTTGCAAGAATGAAAAACTAATTATTGTCTGCAGAAATAAAGTCCTAATTACAATTGCTAAATTGACACTTAATTGATTTGAAGAAGGAAAATCCTAATTACAGTTGCTAAATGAGAAACCTATTTACTTTTGCAATCATGAGATAAAACAAGTAATCAACTTTTGTCAATACTCTAAAACAGAAGGTTGTCAATCTTCTGTGCAGTGTTTGACAACAAAAATAAGAATGCAGGAAATTATAGAAAACTTGTAAATTTCTGGAAATGTAAATTGCAGGGAATTGAAAAATTACTGAAAAATAAAGAAACTGATTATATCTATTGCTTATTAAATCATAAATGTAAAATAGATGGATAAAAACTAAAACAAAAATCAAATACCACAAAACGCTGAAATTGACAAGTTCCACTACTTATTCTGTTGTAGCAAAATCAGGACTGAAAACCTATCTGTTAGTCCTTCTCCTAGATCTAAAAGTGGCCAGCATCCTTTTCTAGAATAAGGTATAATTTCTTCTCTAAATATTACTCACACTCAGACATAACAAATTAAATGGAATGAAACTGCACTTTTATTGCTTCAAAAACATAATTACAATTCTGTTGAAATCTGTTACAGATCTACAATCTGTTATAGGTCTATTATCTCTAATATGTCTAATCTCTAATTTAATATTTCTAATATCTAATATTCTTAATAGCTCAACCTGTACGGGAGCTATCTTTTATAGATGCCTAAAATCTAATTACAAACATAAAATATGTTGTCCTGATATCCTACTGAATTTCCTGGCTTTATCCTAGAAGAAGATCAAATTTGATCTTTTCCACAAATGGTGGCTTTGGACGGTAAGGACGGCAAATTTATATGGGAGATATTTTCCCTTAACTTTCTCAACCTTATTATCCCCTTTTCCACCGCCAAAAGTCAGTCAACAAGTCAAAAAGTACATTCTATTTTCATTCCGAAGATAAGTGGCTCATTTCGAAGATACTGCAATTCTCATTTCGAAGATCCGCTCATTCTAAAGATACTGCAATTCTCATTACGAATATCTGCTCATTATTAAGATACTACAATTCTAATTTTGAAGATATACTCATTTCGAAGACACTGTGTTTTCTCATTCCGAAGACACTATGTTCATTCCAAAGACACTGTGTTCATTCCGAAGACACTGTGTTCATTTCGAAGATCTTTAGAATGACCAACTGTGTTGACTCCAAATGGTTTTGGCTGCATTTCTCAGGTGGATTAGACCTCAGGATCAGATTGCAATAGTCTTCATTCTTCTTTGGATGTGAATTCCATGCCTTGCCATTCATTGGCAGCTTGTTGGAATTTATATGGAAAAACCAGTTTTATGCTGCACAGTAATAAGTCTTTGTACTATTTGTTGAATTTAGAGAAACTAATGCTTAATGATCATCAAAATAAGACTACTGAAATGCTGTTGTCAACCTAAGCATGAAAATATAACATAAAATTATACAAGAACTGTTAAAAATCAGAATATAATGTCCTTAACACTGCAATCATGCAAACAGTTAATACAGAGCATATTAAATCAACTTAACTAGCATATAAGATAATTCACAAGATTTTTAGGCAGTTTTAACTATTTAAAACATGCTATAAATGAGGCTTATCCAAGCCTCATCATCCCCACCAACTTATATTAATGCATGCCCTTATGCATTGCAGTGGGCTATGGAGTCACAGATGTCCATACTCATATTCCATGTTTCATAGAACAATTTAGTGCCTGTGTAATTTCTCATGAAGATTTTTGAGTCATTCTTCAAACTGATCATCTGGTTGGGAATCCTCTTCAAAATAGGAGAAAACTAGAGTAATGATGGTTGGAGGCCTAAATCTGAGACCTACCCAATAATGTTGCATAAAGGTATTTTTTTGGATTGAGAATTCCACTTTCTGCTATAATTCTCTAATTTTATTTTCATGTTTTTCAATAACATTTTTTCTTTCCTCAATCCATATCATTTGTATTTTTATAACACTCTTGGCTTCTCTTAGTTGTTTTGTGATGTCCACCTTCTCTTCTTTGTTTGAATCAAAATATAATACTGACAAATCAATTGCAGTTTGCTGCTCAACAATGATCTCATCCTCTACTTCAGACCCCTACTCCTGTATAGGAGGTTCCATGAAATTATTTATGATTACATCCAAATTCGTAGTGGCTTGTTGCACTTCTATGACATCAGGGCTATCCTGTCTAGTCTTCTCTTCAATAATTTGCTCTTTTTGTTGGAGTCTTGCAGACCTCCTAGTCCTTAATGTATATTTTCTCTTCTTGCCCTGTTTTCTTGTGGTAACAGGGGCTGTAGGGATAGCTTCAGGATCTTCACTAGGAACTTCACTCTTCTATTCTGACAGATAAATAACATCTTTAGAAAAATGAACCCTCTTCTATTTTATTTTTCTGCTATCAGTTTCAGATCCTCTCTTCTTAGTCTGTGAGTTTGATGGTTCTGTTGCTGCTGCTGGGTGTGTTTCTTTTTATGCAATAGCCTCTACAACATTTCCTATTTCTTCTTCTGCAACAGCATCTATAGAAGCTGTTTCTTCTTCTGCAACAGCATTTGTAGTAGCTGTTTCTTCTTCTGGAACAACATCTACATCATCTATTAGGTCACTGATTTCTGGTTGCTATAGAATTACAGGGTTTGCTCTTGTTCTTCTTCAGAAAGAACTTTTAATTTTTTTGTATTTTTCCTTGTAATCATTAGAAAATATGTCTTTGGAAATAAAATATGGCACACTTCCTTATTCTATGCTCTAAACACCTGGCCATCATTCATTGGACATCCTTACCATCAAATTTTATTTACTATTTTTAGCTCATCCATTTTGCATGCAAATTTTCCCACATGAGTGGTTATTAGCAATGAATGGTAGTGGCATGTTTGTTGGTTATTTTCCCTGTGATTCTCATACTTCCTTGATGGGTACAAAATATGAGATGAATCTAACCGCAAGCCAGCTGACATGTGTCAATGATCACATGGAGTAAAAAAATTCTACTGACTATGTCTTTTTCTCCCTCCTTGGATGCCACGTGGAAATAGATTGTCAAATCTTCATTTTGAAGATTATGTTTCATTCTGAAGACTAAGCTGGGAATTTAATTTGAAGATAACATCATTACAAAGATAAACCTTCATTCTGAAGACAAACCTTCATTCTGAAGACAAACCTTCATTTCGAAGACACACCTTCATTCCGAAGACAAACCTTCATTTTGAAGACACACCTTCATTTTGAAGACAAAGCTTCATTTTGAAGATACCACGGTTATTTGAAGATACAATAGTCATTCTGAAGACATAGCAGAAACCAACATTTTTCTCTTTCTCCAAGCATGTTTTGTTTATGCCAACTCTTATGAACACTTTTATACTAATGGTTAATTGTCATATACTATATATCAAATATTTACAATGAGAAAAGTGCAAGAAACATATATACCTGGTTAAAACAAGTTAATGCAAGTTTTGAAAGATGACTACTTCTGTTGATATTCTGCTGAGGCTTCCTGCAACACTTCAAAAATAAGTGTAGTTGGTGAATTTGTACAATGATGACTCAGAACTTTCAAGGTTATGCATGCCAAAAAATTGGTTTTCATGCATACCAACTCAGTAGCGCCTTAGAAAAAGGTTTTCACTGCTGAGTTATTCATTTTTCTCTTTTTTTTTTTTTTTTTTTGATCCTGACTATGCCCATGAAGGAATTTCATGATTTCCCTTGAAACCATGCACATGAAGGAATTCATACTCAGAATTTATTCATCTTTTTGTTTTCTATTTTTTTCTAATATTTTTTTTTCTTTTTATTTTTAAGATTCAAATATATGATTATTTGGAATCTTCATCAGAAGAAGAAGCCTCTTCTGTCAAATGTAACTGTGTGAGATACCGAGCAAATTCCACTTTTGTTAGTGGTTTATGGTACAACTATAAAAGATGTCCATTCACCACTAATATCCTCCTTACATCATCAACTAAAGAAAGTTGAACAACTTCATTCTCAGACTCCCCTGGTTCATCCTTGTTGCTCTTAATGTGATCATCATGCCACATTTTCCATTTTTGTTGAGTAAACTCTATTTGGTGAAGTGCTTCCAACCAAAGTTCATCAAATGCATTCAACTGCAAAATTTGTTTTTTTTGTACCTGCAACAACTCAATGCCAACTGCTAAAGATGCATAAAATGTTAGTAAAGCATTAGGATGTTGCACCAATATATCAAACAAATTTGCTCCCTAGTTTTTAGTCAACCAACTATTGTTGTTCAAAGGTTGTTTTGGCTGTGTTTCAGTTTGTTTTGTACCAGGCTTATTTGAATTTTTTCTTGGAGAAACATTTTTTTTTACACCAATGGAGGCCAAAACTAAAGTATTCTTTTCATTTTCCTTATGTGTTCTAAGAAACTGTGGGCTTTTTGTACAATCATACTTAGGTGTAATAAGTTTACCTAAAAGCAAGTTAACTAATTTTCCACCTTTTTGTATGGTTTTAGGATATACTTTCTTCTTTTTTCTTGGTTTTCTAAAACACATTTCTTGAACAATATTATTAATGATTGGTCCAACTTGAGGTAAAGGAATTGTAACAGTTAAATGTTCTAACTCCTTTATCAAGTCTGATTGTGAAGATGTTACTTTTGATATCTCAAACTGTTCAAAATATGATACTTTATTTGATGAGATATCTTGTTCTTCTTGATGTTGTTTTAGTGTGGATTTGTTTTCATGTTCATTCTTTTTAACTTCAATTTATACACTGGTAAGTGGAATAGGTTCAAGCAGTGGTTCACCTGAACACAACTGAGTTTTAACACGATCACTAACATTTATTTGGGCTATATTTTTTGATTCAACCATAGAGACAAGGGTTACCTGTTTAACATGATTTGTACTGACCACAGGTTGAGTTGAAAACAAAGGTTGTTTTAATTTTTGTTGTTGTTGTCCACGATAGAAATTATGGATATGATTAGGCAACAAATTTAATTTTTTTTTTTGACAATGTTGCTGCCCTTTGTACTGATTTTGATGTTGTACCCATTGATATCCCTGTAATTTTGGTTGCAACCATAGTGGATGTTGTTGATTCCATTGTTGTTGCATCCATCCATGTTGAGACCATGCTTGGGAGTATGCCCATGGTGGTTGACTCCAACATTGTTGAAGTGGACCTGAAGCAGACCATGGCATATACTAAGGATTATTTCCCCAATGTGTAGGAAATTGAGAAGTATTCTGATATGGAAATTTATGAAAATTATTCCCTTGTCCTTGTCCTACAAAATTGGTTTTTTTCATAGGTTGAGACTGTTTTTCAAAGACACTTTTAAGTTCTGGTAATAAACTACACTGATCTGTGGGGTGTCCTAATTGACAAATGCTACATGTAGCAGGTATAAATATTTTGTTCAAAGGACAATCATGAAGAGAGTGTTGCTTTTTACATTCTGAAAAATAGATGGCTGAAGGTTTAGTAGATTCATTTTTTTCATCTAATGTTCTATCATGTAGTAAAATATCATCCTCTTTCATGCATTCTTTCAAATCATGTTTTTCATTACCAATTTTGTGTTTTCTATGCCTTGAATGAGAGTAATTTTTACAGAGTTTAATAATTTCCTGAAATTTAAGTGCATTTGTATCTCCTCTTCCCAAGATATCCAATGCATCCCTAGATTCATCTTGTAGTCCCCTTAAGAATATGACTTTGCAAATTTCAGGTTCAACAATTCCACATCTCTTATGAACAAAAGAAAATATTTCTAGATAATCTTCTAAGATTTCATTTTCCTCTTGTTTCATTGTAAGAATTTCATCATTTTGATTCTTGACTTGACAATATTCTTGATATCTCTCCAAGAATATGTTTTCCATATCATCCCAAGTTCTAATTGAGTCAGGTGCTAAGGTGATAAACCATCGTAGAGCTAACTCTTTAAGAGTGGAAGGAAATAGTTTAAGCTTTTGATTGTCATTAGTGTAATCATGAGCTTGACATACAATTTTAAACTCAAACAAAAACATATCAGGATCTTCGGATGTAATTCCCTTGAAAGTTGGTAATATTGCAGGTGAAATGACCTTCATGGGAGCATTTTGATTAAGATCTAGTTGGATGGGATTTTGAAAATTTCTGGCAGGTGCACTAGTTGCACTAGGGTGGAGCACATTGTTGGCTCTACCTTGATTCTCTTGTGAGCCTTCCATTGTAGGTTCCAAAAAAAAATTATAAATCTTATCAAATTTTCCTGATTGTATGGATTTGTCAAGAGAAAATGGTGTTGAACTACTTAATTTTCCTCCTTGTAATGATTTCTCAAAGGATCTTGCAGTGCTGGAAGTGGATGATTGGGATTCTTTGAAAATTCCAACATTTTTGAAAATAAAAAATTTAGACATTTTTGACATAATTTCAACCTTTTGTGAAATTTTTCTTCTTGTGGTTTCTTGCTTATTTCCTAAATGGACTGAAATACAATTTACCAATAACAATTACTTATACCAGTCATTACATTCAGATTTTACTCTAAAATTTATAACTTAGCATATTTAATAATTATTGGACTGATTTTCACCTTCTAACAACACCATGTTCTCGACAACAATGCCAAAATGATGAGTAGTCATTATACCATCATTAAATCTCAAAGATCTTATCAATCCGGGGTGGTGTCCAAGGCTATTTACGATAGAAAGTTCAAACAGAGTTGCATTTTAGCTCATTTAGGAGCAGCAAGTCTTTATTGGTAGGACTAATTGTGTGGGGGATTTGTGTCACTTCTATCCCTAAATTGCATAAATTTAACTTTAATCTATTTGTAAGAATGAAAAACTAATTGCTGTCTACAGAAATAAAGTCCTAATTACAATTGCTAAATTGAGACTTAATTGATTTGCAGAAGGAAAATCCTAATTACTATTGCTAAATGAGAAACCTATTTACTTTTGCAATGATGAGATAAAAAAAGTAATCAAATTATATCAATACTCTGAAACAGAAGGTCGTCAATCTTCTGTGCAGTGTTTGACAAAGAAAAACAAGAATGCAGGAAATTATAGAAAACTTGTAAATTGCTGGAAATGTAAATTGCAGGGAATTAGAAAATTACTGAAAAATAAAGAAACTTATTATATCTATTGCTGATTACATCACAAATGTAAAATAGATGGATAAAAACTAAAACAAAAATCAAATACCATAAAATGCTGAAATTGACAAGTTCCACTACTTATTCTGTTGTAGCAAAATCAGGACTGAAAACCTGTCTGTTAGTCCTTCTCCTAGATCTGAAAGTGGCCAGCCTCCTTTTCCAGAAGAAGGTATAATTTCTTCTCTAAGTCTTCCTCACACTCAGACATAACAAATTAAATGGAATGAAACTGCACTTTTATTGCTTCAGAAACATAATTACAATTCTGTTGAAATTTGTTACAGATCTGCAATTTGTTACAGGTCTATTATCTCTAATATGTCTAATCTCTAATTTAATATTTCTAATATCTCATATTCTTAATAGCTCAACCTGTATAGGAGCTATCTTTTATAGATGCCTAAAATCTAATTACAAACATAAAATATGTTGTCCTGATATCCTGCAGAATTTCCTGGCTTTATCCTAGAAGAAGATCAAATTTGATCTTTTCCATAAATGGTGGCTTTGGACGGCAAGGACGAAAAATTTATATGGGAGATATTTTCCCTTAACTTTCTCAACCTTATTATCCCCTTTTCCACCGCCAAAATTCAATCAACAAGTCAAAAAGTACATTATGTTTTCATTCCAAAGATAAGTGGCTCATTCCAAAGATACTGCAATTCTCATTTCGAAGATCCGCTCATTCCGAAGATACTGCAATTCTCATTCTGAAGATCTGATCATTTTGAATATACTACAATTCTCATTCTAAAGATCCGCTCATTTCGAAGACACTATGTTTTCTCATTCCGAAGATATATGTTCATTCTGAAGACACTGTGTTCATTCCGAAGACACTGTGTTCATTTCGAAGATCTTTAGAATGACCAACTGTGTTGACTCCAAATGGTTTTGGCTGCATTTCTCAGGTGGATTAGACCTCAGGATCAGATTGCAATAGTCTTCATTCTTCTTTGGATGTGAATTCCATGCCTTGCCATTCATTGGCAGCTTGCTGGAATTTATATGGAAAAACCAGTTTTTTGCTGCACAGTAATAAGTCTTTGTACTATTTGCTGAATTTAGAGAAACTAATGCTTAATGATCATCAAAATAAGACTACTGAAATGCTGCTGTCAACCTAAGCATGAAAATATAACATAAAACTATACAAGAACTGTTAAAAATCAGAATATAATGTCCTTAACACTGCAATCATGCAAACAGTTAATACAGAGCATATTAAATCAACTTAACTAGCATATAAGATAATTCACAAGAGTTTTAGGCAGTTTTAGACAATTTTAACTATTTAAAACATGCTATAAATGAGGCTTATCCAGGCATCATCAGCTATGGGTGGAAAGGAAGAGGAGGTGTTTATGGTATAGAAAGTATATGAGCTTCTATAGGCAAGTATGGGGGAGGTAAAGTGATTGGATGTGTGGTGGATGGCGATAGTGATTAGGGTACCACAAGTGGAAATTGGAAGGGTGGCAGTTGGGATGACTATGGGAGAAATAAGTATGATGATGATAAGGGTATACTAATGGTCTTGGATCCTACGAAAGAGGGTTCTAGTGGTGTAGACATCGAGGCTTGTGATCTAGATGAACACTGGTATATTGAGGTGTAATTTGGTAGAGATGTCGATGCTCCTACTGACTGGTGGGAGGAAATAGAGAATAAATGGGAGGATGAAAAGGAAGGTGCAGGTGGAAGGTCTACAACATTAAAAAACTTAAACGGATCCCCATTTATGGGGATGTATTGAATAAGTCTGTTGTGAACGTACTTAATGCAATGGTATAATGTGGAAGAGACACATTGCATGTCCCGAATCCATGGGTGACTGAGGAGAATATTGTCTTGCATTTCTCCTTGGATGATGTGAAAAAGGATGGAGATGGTATGGATACCTACTAGGATAGGTAAAAATATGGACCCTACTATAGGTCTCATAGAGCCATCGAATGCTCGTAGGTCAAGGGAAGGCATAGCAAAATGGGCTAGTGGGATATGCAGGTGATGTAGGGCTACTATGGATATGATACTAATGGATAAGCCTGTGTCGATGAGTACCCACTTTTAGGTGATATAATTGATAATGGATTGTATTTGGAGAGGGGCATCTGCTCCTTCTCTAACGAGCTCCATTATATCATGGTCATAGAAGCTAATTGAATGTTGCAGGCATCATGGGATGTTACCTACAAAATTGAAAAAGGCATTGGTGTCATGGTTCTCTAAGTCAATGGAGTGTATGATGTCATTCAATGCCTCACGATGGGGTTGATATTGCTGCAGGAGGTCAAATATGGATAGTCATGCAGGAGCATTATGCAACTTATGGGTAACGCTACCATGGATTATAATCATGTTTTGAGGTAGAGGTGTTATAGTAGGAGGAGCTTGGGGAACTTGAAGTGATGTGAAATGGGCTTGTGGGAAAATGATAGGTGCATCCTATCATGATGGATATCGTTGGTTTCTTGTAGTGAGGTTTATCATTCCCACTACACTACATTATGGAGGATCATGCTAGACACTATTCACTTTGCAGGGTGGCCTTGGAGGATTGTTTGGAGGTCTAGGGGGATTGGATCCTCTATGGTATGGTAGAGGGTTTTGGAAAATGCCTAGATTTTGGTTCTATGTGGCTAAGGAGTTTGCTACCTAGATGATGTCCCTATCAATTAGGTCTTGCACTTGCCCATGGAAGGAGTGACACAAATTGATATCATGGCCACACTACCTATGGAATGGATAGAAAATTTGCTCATTATATCCATGAGGCTTGGGTGCATTTGGATCTAATGGGTGAATATCCTATAAAATTATATTGTTGCCCTCATAAAATCTATGGAATAGGGTTGGCAAAGGTTTGGACAAAAGTGTGAGGTTGCATAGTGGGTTAGGTGGACGCATGCTTCAGGATTACTATGGTCTAAGTGGAGCTGGCGCATTGGTTTGGAAAGATTTTTTTTGGGGAGTATAGGGTGGAGGATTTGGTGTGAGCGCTAGGGTAGTGGTTGCAACCTATTTGGCTTGTGGGGGTCGAGAAGGATATGTTGAGCAAGAAGGATTGTCATTGTTGTCAACACAGGCAGTCAAATCCAAGGATGCAGTGGATAACAGACTTGAAATGGGTTTTTCTTAAAACCCAAGTTGGCTCTTCGTTTTGTTGAAAAAGATGCCCCGAGTAGTTGAAGATATTTAATTTTAAATATTTAGTTTAAATTTTTATTTTATTAAAAATTTAAATTAGAATATTAAATTAAATTAAAAAGGGTCGACGTGTTACTATTTCGTGGCAATAAGCTACAGGAAGGTAATGAAGGTGGAGAAGAGTTTGAGGTCGACAAAGTTAAATCTGGGCCGACGAATTTTAGGGTTTAGCAACCAAAAAATTCTAGGGTTTCATGTTGACCTAATTAGGGTTGCAGCCGAGGTGTTTGAGAATGTTTTGATGGGATATTCTCTTCTATAAAAAGGCGGGACTGTTGCAAGGTTGAAGAGTGGGCGTGATGCAATATATGCGAATGAAGTTCGTGTGCAGCAGAGTGTAAGTCGGTGATAGTTCTTTGGAGTTAAAGAAAAGAGATCGCAACGATGAGATAGTGAGCAAGTGCGTATCGACTGATCGAGAACAAAGAGAGTGATATGCAGACAGCGTGTTTAAATTTCAAGGCAAAAATATGCAGATGGTAGAAGTGAGATTTCATGGAAGGTGCAGCAGAGTGAGTGGTGCAAAGAGAAGATAAGAACGCGGTATGCAGAAGTCGTGTTTCGAGTGTGAAATGATATTGTGCTGGTTGTAGAAGTAATATTTCTATGAAGTTGCAACAGAGAACACGGAGAGATATGGAGTGGTTGAAAAAGTGTGAATCATTTTTCACAGCAGCAGCCAAATGCCGACAAGCAGCAGAACGCAAGAAAAACAGCAGATCGTGCAAACTGAGGTGACAGTTTAATTCTGCAATTTTTATTACTATCTCCAAGTTGTAGCTTGGTAAAAGGGGTTGGTGCCTCTTTCCAGTTGGAGCTGGAAAAATTGAAGTTGGTGCTCCATTCTGTTATAGCATATAAAATTTAGAGGTTGGTGCCTCTTACCAGTTGGTGCTGGTGAATGATTATGTAAAGTTGTAGCTTTGCATTTGACTGGATTTGGATGGTAGTCCAAGCAGTCTTTTTGAGGAGTAGCCACATTGGTGAACCTCATTAAAATTTTGTGTTATGTGTGATGCTCTTAGTACTTTTATTGTTTCTATTTTAATCTGCTGTAGTTTATTTAAAAGTCTAAATTGCTTTTAAGTTTTTAAAGAACACACTGATTCACCCCCCCTCTCAGTGTCATTGTGATTATATCAGGATAAGGTTTATTTGGGACATTCCTATTGAAGTGGAAGTTGGGGTTATAATTAGGTTTGGTTCTCATATTCATTTTACCTTATTGGACTTTGATGTCCTCAATAACTTTGGCTTGTGATATGGCATATTCAAAGGTATGGCTTTTGTGTAGCTGGAGGGATGTGGAGATGTGTTTGTGGCAACTATTGGAAAAGGGTGTCAGGAGCTCAATAGTGGGGAGGCTATGGGTGATGTCATGTATGATCGCTATCCATCTAGCGATGAACTTGGTAATAGGTTCATCATAAGCCTATCGTAAGGCATACACATCAGAGAAGGTGGTCTTCTTCTTGATTTTTATGGAGAAGTTCTCTAGGAAAGAGTTGGCAAACTTTTCAAAGGTATGCAGGCTATGGCATGGGAGCATGTTTTACTAGTCTAAAACTTATCCAACAAGTGAAAGAGAAAAGGTACACAACATGAGGAGGTTGCTGCTATGGAGGTGGTAGCAGGATGAACGGTAATTGCTAACATGCTCTCTAGGATCTTCCTTGCCTTTATATTTGTTAAATTTTGGTATCTCAAAGCGTTAGGGGTAATTGGGAATGGGAACTAATGAGTGAAATGGCTCATTGCATAGTTCATCATAATAGGGCTTTTATGGCCCATAGCTTGAGTTACATAAGTTTAGCATTTTGATTTCATCTCATATAAGTTGAAGTTTTGGTTTCAAAGGTGTAGGTGGATGTGCTATGGTAGGAAGGGCCTGTAAATGTGGAGGATATTGTTATTTTTGTTCCTCACAGTACTATGAAAAATATTTCTATGGTTGATCATGATAAGGTGGGTATTGGGCAACATGTGATGTTGTATTTATGGTCACACTAGGTTGTGGGGTAGATGTCTGTTGTGGGTAGTAGTATTGGGACTATGAGGTGTGCAGTTGTGGCATGAGGACTTTTTGGGTGGGAGCTTGCTGTAATGGTTGGACAATAGGTGGTGATGACCAAAATGGAGTAGGCATAAAGAAGTTAGGTGTAACTGATAATTGTGTAAGTGTCAGGACTACCGATACTAGGGGTGGTCGAGATGAGGTATCAAAATATGGGAATTGTCTCTACCCTAGAGGGTAATATGTAGGGAATCTAAACTATGTAGAATAGTTTGGCGGTGTAGGTGGATACTGGATCCATAGGTGGGAGGAATACTAGTAGGAGAAGCTTCAAAAGGATGAGGTGGTGGTGGGATCCTAAAAGTTGTTTTAGATTGAGGTGGTACTAAATGTGGAGTATCGTACACTCCGAATACCTAGGAGATAGGTGGGAATGTCATAGAGAAGGAAGGGTAAGACTTTGAGGTAGGGGCTTGGGATGAATGGGAAGTGTATGTATCCACTCCCTATTGGGGCTATGTATCAATGACTATTGTTGGTACTATGCATTGTGTGTCTGATAAGGTGGCAAAAAGGGATCTTCAAAGATTGTGAAGAACGGTTGTTGGGAGGATGACGATTTGCACTCATGAGAAGAGTACAGGTAGGAATTTTGAGGAATCGCTTGATGTTCCTATTGAGGAGGCAACTATTACATATTTTGGAAGGATGAATTCAGGTTTCCTACGATAGAAGAGGATAGCTCAAAAACCATTCCTATGGTAGGGATGAATGATGCAACCTTAGGATGCGTGCGGTTGAGAAATAAGGAGTCATTCTCAAATAGGTATTAAGATAGACTATAAAAATGGGTGCGAGAAGGTAGGGGATGTAGGGGAAGTTGGTGCAACTTCCTCATCTAAGGTGAAAAGGGGATGGGTCTATCTTGGTACCATGTAAATCATATGGTCATAGAACATGGTGGGTGGATTAGGTGAAGATGGATGTGAGAGATATGGATGGCCCTCTATGAATGAAGTAGCGAAATCTTCACTCAATGTGGACGTCTCACCCTTAGACATCATGTGTGTAGCACGAATCCAACTCAATGAGTAGGTATTATGTGTATACTATTTTCCCCTTCATGGTCAAAGGAGAAGGGATGGACTTACTAGAAAGAGTTTTGGGTGCTTCTTCCATGCGGTGCACTTACTCTCATGCTCGGCTATGGGTGACAACTGGCATAATAGTATGCGTACTATAGTGGAGGCTTGGAAAGGTAAAAACATGAGTGTCTATAGTTCCAAGTGTGTGAGGTAAAATGGGGGTTGATAATAACCCTTTTTGGTGTAGAACTGTGTCTACTATAATAATGAAGTGATAATGTGTTGTGTGTAGCTAATAGTATAAAGTGTCACATCATGTGCGGTGATGAAATTAATTTGTGAGCAAGCAGTCAATGGTAAACTGGAATCAATTCTAAATATAAGAAATACAAGTATTATGTTCGGTTTGTGTGGTATTTTAATGTTGGTACCTCCTATGTAGTATCATAGGTAATGGAGTGAATAAACTAGAAGATCAGTAATATCATCAATATGGAACCTCTTGCAACACCCAAAGATGCACAAGATATAACAGTATTGCAACGTGCGAGTGGTGACCTATATGGAAGGCATAGTAAAATAATATGCTAATAGGGGAGAACCCATTGTACTGAAGTGAGTTTACAAACTCCTCTCATGAAAAGTGGTGGCACTGTCTAAGACCTGCTACTAGCATACCCATGCTTTTGCTTCACCCTCGGGTGGGCTTAGTCAAGAATGATAGTTACCAATTCCACAAATTATACTAGCCTTATGGATGAAGGTGCTAATCCTATCCCACTCCACAGGTAACCACTGGTGATAAAATCTAGGGTCCAGTTGCAATATTAGGGGTCTTCTGGTGATGAAATCCAGATAGCCGCTCCTATGGGGCTGCTAGGTGTCTAGGGGGTATGAGTAGGTGGAGAGTGCAACTCAATCGACACCAAACTAGAATGTTGGATTGGTGATGAAGTCCAATGTCAATATTTTTAAGAATACCACATGCATGTGTGTGATTTTTGTTGTTTTTCTAATGGTGTATGCAAGGAAAGAAACTAATTAAGTGCCTTTTCAAAGTAAATACTAACCCTAATGCATTTTCAAAATAAAATGGTTAGTTTAAAATATTCTTTATGTAGAAAAAATCTAGGTCTATATGCCATTTACAAAGCAAAGTAATCTACTTTATAAATAAAGGAAATAAGCAATCCAAGTGATATGTGATGAGGAACATAGCAAAATACTATACCCTTAGGGTTTACTAGCATAAACATATAACTGATATGTGGAAGTAGATCAAACTTTTTCCTATGCAAGAGGTGAATGTGTGATTCAACTTCCAATGTGTAGGGGAAAGGGGATTAGTAACCCTAATTTAGCAAAAATAGAATGGAAATTCTTTTGACATTGAAAATACATGTAAGAGGGAGTTATGAAACCCTAATGTAAATATTTAGAGTGCAAATTCTTTTGGAATTAAAATAACACCACAAAAGGGGATTATGAAACCCTAATTTGACATTTGAAATGCAAATTAAATTTTGAAATCAAATTGCACAAGCAAAAGGGATTATGAAACCCTAAATTAAATTTGGAAATCAAATTAATTTTTGGAATCAAATTGGACAAGCAAAGGGGATTATGAATCCCTAAATTGAATTTGGAAATGCAAATTAATTTTTGGAATCAAATTGCACAAGCAAAGGGGATTATGAAACCCTAAATTAAATTTTGAAAATGCAAATTAATTTTTGGAATTAAATTGCACAAGCAAGGGGGATTATGAAACCCTAATCAAATCTTGAAAATGCAAAAAAAAATTGGAATTATATTGCACAAGCAAAGGGGATTATGAAACCCTAATTTGAAATTGAAAATGCATATTAATTTTTGGAATTAGATTACACAAGCAAAGGGGATTATGAAACCCTAATTTGAAATTGAAAATGCACATTAATTTTTGGAATTAAATTGCAAAAGCAAAGGGGATTATGAAACCCTTATTTGAAATTTGAAAATGCAAATTAATTTTTGGAATTAAATTACAAAAGCAAAGGGTATTATGAAACCCTAATTTGAAAATGAAAACACACATTAATTTTTAGAAATTAAATTGCACTCAAGAAAAAGGGGATTATGAAACCCTAAATTAGCATTGGAAATGCAAACTAAAAGTGGTAAAGCACAAATTTATTTGAAAATAAAATAAATTGAAGTTGTTGGAAATTTGTAGGTCCTGCAACTTCCAGAAAAATACAACGAGAACCAGAAATTCAAAGAAACAAAAAATTCACGTATCGACTTTATCGTTTGTCTAGTTAATGCTTCTAAGCTTACAAAATTGGTAAAAAAATGTAGGGAAGTAAATTACCTATACCGTGATGCTATGGGGGGTCCTTTTTGCCCCTGTATGGTCCTCCCCTATGGATTTGTGGATTTTTGGGACATTTGTGCTCAAATCACCCCCTAGGGGGTGAATTTGGTTTTAAGGTTGAAAATTTGATACTCGATGGTTCAAGAGGGTTTTGGAGGTTTTTGGGACCTTTGTAACACCCATATTTGTAGGTTTTGGAAGTTTTGTATGTAATTTACCACATGTGGGGTAAATTTGGAACTGGTTCACAAGGTAGAGGCCAAGTCAGTTTAGAGGCCTCAGATCTAGAATCTGAGGACCTAGGGTGGTTCCTAGGATTTGTGGGATCTCTATGGGAGATATATTTGGTACCTAAAATCATAGGAAATAAAATACAATTTCATATTCAAAAAAAAAAACTAATCTAGCATTGTCCATTGTGGGGGTCCCATCGGGCATGCCCGAATGAAACGAATAAAAACTGACATTTGATCTATCAATACAAAATATAAAATGTATTGAATGAAAAGGTTGTATTTCATTAATATTGAGAAATATAAGTTACAACAAGGACATGATGCCCTTTTTCCATATCTTCTTTTACTAATATTATAACTTGCTCAATGTCATTTTCTCTTGTCCCTCAGTATAGGTGGGATTGAGATCCATCATCGGGCATAGTTGATAGTGTTGTTCCTCTTCAGATATACTAAATATCCTGCAATTAAAGAACACAAGCTTATACTGAGAGGGGGGGTGAACAGTATAAGACCACTTTTTACTTTTCTTTCCCAAATAGTATTAATCAATATAATCAATGGCAATATCAATAGCAATAACCAAAGCAATGCACAAATCATCACACACAATAGAGACACCATAATTTACGTGGTTCACCCAATGTGGGCTACCTCCACGGAGAAAATATTTCTTCTAAATATTTCTCAAATAATATCTTGGGAATCCTTCCCAATTACAATGTTTATGGACCTCTATCCAAAGGAGATGTTGATCCCCTAAATCTGGTTTGTGGATCTCTATCCATAGGAGAACTCCTTCTCCTCTACTCTGGCTGGTGATCCTCTAGAAGACACTACCTCCACTACATTGACTGTGGATCTCTCTCCACTTGAAGACTCTTGTCCTCACTCAGAAGACCTATCCTCAATGTCCTGGCTGATGGATCTCTATCCACTGGAGACTTTGTCCTCTCTGCTCTATCACCTCCAAAGCTCTGTCTCAATAGGTTCACTCAAAACCTTCTCAAATCTACTCAATAGGTCCACTCAGAACCTGCTCAAATCTGCTCAATAGGTCCACTCAAAACCTGCTCAAATATTCTCAATAGGTCCACTCAGAACCTTCTCAAATATGCTCAATAGGTCCACTCAGAACCTGCTCAAATATTCTCAATAGGTCCACTCAGAACCTGCTCAAATCTGCTCAATAGGTCCACTCAAAACCTGCTCAAATATTCTCAATAGGTCCACTCAAAACTTGCTCAAATCTGCTCAATAGGTCCACTCAGAACCTGCTCAAATCTTCTCAATAGGTCCACTTAAAACCTGCACAACTCTTCTTAATAGGTCCACTTAGAACCTATCTAAATCTTCTCAATATGTCCACATAAAACCTATCCAAATATGCTCAACATGTCCACATAGAACCTGCTCAAATCTGCTCAATAGGTCCACTCAAATAATCAACAGTCACTAAAACTTTCCAAATCTTCTCAATAAGTCCACAAAAACCTATCCAAATTTTAATAGGTCCACATAGAATTAAATCTCAAAGTCAAACTTCAAATCTTCTCAATAAGTCCTCTCTAGGACTTGCTCAAATATGCATTGCAAGCTTCCACAAAAGCTCACACAAAAATATTCCACAAGCCTTCTCAAAGACTTACCTCAAATCAGCTTAACAAGTCCACATAGAACTTGTCCAATCTCATAGAATCATAAAGAGAATTGTTAGAGACTCAATATGTTCTATACTCAATGCTCAATCACTTTCTCAACTCAATCTCATAGAAGCATAAAGAGAATTGTTAGAGACTCAATATGTTCTATACTCAATGCTCAATCACTTTCTCAACTCAATCTCATAGAAGCATAAAGAGAATTGTTAGAGACTCAATATGTTCTATACTCAATGCTCAATCTCAACTCAATATCATAGAAGCATAAAGAGAATTGTTAGAGACTCAATATGTTCTATTCTCAAAGCTCAATCTCAACTCAAATCAGAATATAGAATAGTTTGTTTTATGGAACTTGAACAACCACTTCATGCATCCACTTGACTAGGCTTAATCAACTCTACTCAACCAATCACTTCAAGAAACAACCCTTTCTCACAAACCCTAGTCCAAGCATGTATCTCCCAACTCAAAATGTTTCCAACAATGCTCAACAACAAATCTCACATAACAATGATACTCATGTTCTTTTCTAACTCAAGTTCAAGTTCTTTGCATAACCCATTGGCTTCAACAACAATGCTAATAAAACAAGGTTTTAATCACAACTCTCAATTCATAAAACCTTTAAGCATTAACTCAATGTACTTCACTCAACCAATGGTCTAAACAATAATGCTTATCAAACAAGGTTTAATCACAACTCTCAATCCAAAAAACCTTGAAGCATTAACTCAACCACTTTTGAAAAGGAAACCCTAATCAAATCCTTTTCACTCCAAACTTAATTTTCAATCAAGCCAATCACCTAACTCAACAAAGAAGAATTTTGCCCATACCTTTTCTTGAAGAGTAGTTGCCCTTACAAATCTGCCACACTCACAATTACTTCTTTGACAAACTCAATAAGGGTTAGAGGATAATTTTTATATCACAAAAATAATATCACAATTACACCTTATCACTCCAACTTAAACAATAAGCAATATCCTCACAATAATCACAAAACCCTTTATTCAAAATAACATACAACCCACAAAGTCTTAACCTTTCAATATTCCACAATAGCAAAATTTAAGACTTGAAAATAAAAATAGAATTCTCCTTATAACTCCTAATGGTATTTCTCAACTACCAACCTTTATCACAATGCAAAGACTTCAACCACCAAATACCTTATACCTCCAACTTAGGCATTAATAAAATAAAACATAAAAATGTACCTTTGCCTTTGGAGAGTTTCGAACTCTCAACGCAGCCCACACAAACGTCTTTGCCCATGGCGCAAACCACCACACGAGCTACAAGCTCATTGGGAAGGAAGAAGCACCATGTGCTTCAACACCCCTTCCTTGCCTTGCAAAATGTATGCGCCTAATGATTGGCACCTTCAACACGTCCACCAAAAGCTTCCACGGGATTCGAACACTATCCACCATGCACACCAAAATGTAAGCTTGCAGCCCACTTGCCACTAGGCCAAGGTGCCTTGTTGGCTTCCAACTAATCAATGCACTTGCTTTTGTTTCCTTTCATCGTCAAGTCAAACACGAATTTCGCAATTCTATCTCATGAGCTCTGCATTTAATTCGTATGCTTTCTCTTTCCAATTCGAGCAAGGATAATTCAGAAATCAACTTTGGGCATGGTATTTATATGCATTTCCACTAAATCAAAAATGTCGGCGCTTCCCTTTGGCTTCTATGACGTCGACGGAAATAAACTTTGCCTTGTTTAAAACTTTAAATCCAACCTTTGGATTTATTAAAATATTCTTTGGTCTTAAACCTTTAAACCCAACCTTTGGGTTTATTAAGATATTTTTAGACTTTATAAACCCACTTTTGCAATATAAAATATTGTAATGAAAATTACAAATATTTTATTTTGGGTTTTCACCATGGCACTTCTAACCATTATAATATTTCACCTTTGATAAAGTACCTTTTAATATTTATTTATAAAATTTAAATTCATCCTGAATTTAAATAATTTATAAAATAAATATTATAACTCCTTTTTAACTTCTATCTTTTGCACTATTTCACTCAAACTTCTGCCTTCTTGTTGAATATCAAATGACCATATTTGTCACCTTTATTTCCTACTAAAATATTTGGTATTAATGATGACTCCATCTGGTGGCATCAATGGTGACATCAATGACAACTTTGACTTAGGGACTCAAAATGTCCAACAATCTCCCCCTTTGTCATTGATGGCAACCCATATCCTTTTACTAAAACCTGACCTTTCTTTTTCTTCTGCTCCCCCTGGCTCAATGCTCTCTCAAATATCAAATCTCTCCCCATATCAAATCTCTCCCCAATACACAAATCTCTCCCCCTTTGACATCAATGGCAAAGGGTCACCTTTGGGGCTCGGGGCTAAGAATGAGCCTCTTAGCTTAGCCCCTCCCCCACCTCCACATGAGGTGGTTAATTCTAGGGTGGGAGTATTTCTACTCCCCGAAAGCACTATTCTTTACCTTTATCTTTTTCTCTTCTTTTCTGAGTTTTTTGAATCCTCTGACTATTTCTTTCCAAGTCATCATCCATGTTCTTGTCATCATTCATGTTCCTATTCCTGTTCCTGTTCTCATCCATGTTCCTATTCTATTCTTGTTCTTGTTTGCATCCATGTTCATGTTCTTGTTCATGTTCTTATCCATGCTCCTATTCATGTTCATGTTCCTTTTCCTATTCATGTTCCTGTTCATGTTCCTATTCTGTTCATATTCTTGTTCTTGTTCATGCCTATTTTTGGAATATTTGCTCTACACCATCTTGTTGTGTGACCATCATTATTGCACTTATAACACTTAATGTTATTATTCCTTGGAGGTGCAACTATCTTAGGATTTCTCCTAGTGAAGCCATATCCTCTTCTATCATGAATCTTGCAATTCATTGCCTTGTGACCAAACTCATTACATGAGTAGCAATACCCTTGGAAAAGTTGTCCTTTCCCATATTCATATCTTTCATGTGTCCTGCATTTGTGAAGCCATGTGCCCAAACTTGTGACATGAAAAACATCTTCCATTGAAGAAACCTTGTCTAGACCCCATTGGTCTCTTAGTCTCTTCTACTTGTTTCCTGTTCCATCTGTTCCTTACTTGTGCATTGTTCCTTTCCTTGTTGAAATTTCTATTGTCCAACTTATCCTTAGAAGTCTCAATCTCTCTTTTACTTACTTCTTTTGAATCTTCTTCTTTTTTGGTGTTTGAGCTTGACTCTCCTTTTTCTGCTTCCTGTTTCCCTTGTTCTTCTTTAGAACTAAGTCTTGTTATGGTGATTGATGACCTTTGTGCATTGATAGTCCTTTCCAAGGTCTTTGAATTTTCCTCAAACTTGTGTAGCTTGTCCTTAGAACCTTTTACTTCCATCCTTAGTGAAACTATCTCATGCTCTAATCTTTCACACTCTAGATCTTTTGTCTTTAATTTTTTGGCCATACCTTCTTCAATTTTCCTTGTCTCTTCAACTTTGATTTTGAAGTTAGTGAGTTCCTGTAGAAACCTTGCTTTTGCTTTCTCATCTTCTTGAGCTTGAACCCTTAATCCTGAGTTCTCCCTTTTTAATTCTTCAAGAGTAATCATAAGCCTTTCACATTCTATCTCTTTTACCTTTGATTGTTCAATCATACCTTCTTCAACTCTTCTTGCCTTTTCAACCTTATCTCTCAAGTCAGATATATCCTGTAGAAGCTTTGTCTTACATTTCTCATCTTCTTGTATTTGAGCCTTCAATTCTAAATTCTCTCTTTTCAATTCAATAAGTTCCTTAAGAGTGGCTTCCTCCTTTTCTTTTTCTAAAAATTCCTCTTCTTCAATTTCTTCTATTGTCCAAAGTAGAGTTTCTTCTTAATACCTACTTTGATTATTCCTCGTTATCTTTTCTTGAATCATTCTTTAGAACTTCAGATCTAAGAGAATCATCTTCATCTTCACTGCTATCAAACCCATTACAATAACTTGCATCATGACCGAGTTGACCACAAATAAAACATTCTTCACCTTCTTGTGAACAATAAGTTGCATGATGACCTGTCTTCCCACATCTGGTACAAAACTTTATCAATCTAGATATTTCTCCATTACTTGATTCATCTCTTGAATCTATTTCCATTTTTCCTCCCAACACAACAATATTAAACTCATCTTCCTTTTCTTTCATGACCATAGGTGTTCTTTTCTTCTTGTGTCTCATGCTTCTACTCTTGCCTTTCTTTGCCATTTGTGTTCTTGTAGGATCTTCCTTCAAGTTGTTAAACTTTTTTCGAAGGAACCAACTCTAATACCAATTGAAGAACACAAGCTTATACTGAGAGGGGGGTGAACAGTATAAGACCACTTTTTACTTTTCTTTCCCAAATAGTATTAATCAATATAATCAATGGCAATATCAATAGCAATAACCAAAGCAATGCACAAATCATCACACACAATAGAGACACCATATTTTACGTGGTTCACCCAAATATGGCTACCTCCATGGAGAAAATATTTCTTCTAAATATTTCTCAAATAATATCTTGGGAATCCTTCCCAATTACAATGTTTATGGACCTCTATCCAAAGGAGATGTTGATCCCCTAAATTTGGTTTGTGGATCTCTATCCATAGGAGAACTCCTTCTCCTCTGCTCTAGTTGGTGATCCTCTAGAAGACACTACCTCCACTGCATTGATTATGGATCTCTCTCCACTTGAAGACTCTTGTCCTCACTCAGAAGACCTATCCTCAATGTCCTAGCTGATGGATCTCTATCCACTAGAGACTCTATCCTCTCTACTCTATCACCTCCAAAGCTCTGCTCAATAGGTTCACTTAGAACCTTCTCAAATATCTCAATAGGTCCACTTAAAACTGTCAAATATACTCAATAGTTCACTCAAAACCTTCTCAAATATTCTCAATAGGTCCACTCATAACCTGCTCAAATCTGCTCAATAGGTCCACTCAAAACCTTCTCAAATATTCTCAATAGGTCCACTCATAACCTTCTCAAATATGCTCAATAGGTCCACTCAAACCTGCTCAAATCTACTCAATAGGTCCACTCAAAACCTGCTCAAATATGCTCAATAGGTCCACTCAACCTATAAAATTTAAAATCAAATCTCAACAGTCCAGAACCTTCCAAATATTCAATCCACAAAACATTCAACATTCAACAATACCCCAACTTCAAATTCTCAACAGGTCCACATAGAACCTATCCAAATCTGCTCAACAAGTCCACACAAAACTTGCCAATTCTAAAGTCCACATAGAACCTATCCAAATCTTCTCAATAAGTCCTCTCTAGGACTTGCTCAAATCTACATTGCAAGCTTCCATAAAATCTCACACAAAAATAGTCCACAAGCCTTCTCAAAGACTTACCTCAAATCAGCTTAACAAGTCCACACAAAACTTGTCCAATCTCATAGAATCATAAAGAGAATTTTTAGAGACTCAATATGTTCTATACTCAATGCTCAATCACTTTCTCAACTCAATCTCATAGAAGCATAAAGAGAATTTTTAGAGACTCAATATGTTCTATACTCAATGCTCAATCACTTTCTCAACTCAATCTCATAGAAGCATAAAGAGAATTGTTAGAGACTCAATATGTTCTATACTCAAAGCTCAATCTCAACTCAATATCATAGAAGCATAAAGAGAATTGTTAGAGACTCAATATGTTCTATTCTCAAATCTCAATCTCAACTCAAATCAGAATATAGAATAGTTTGTTTTATGGAACTTGAACAACCACTTCATGCATCCACTTGACTAGGCTTAATCAACTCTACTCAACCAATCACTTCAAGAAACAACCCTTTCTCACAAACCCTAGTCCAAGCATGTATCTCCCAACTCAAAATATTTCCAACAATGCTCAACAACAAATCTCACATAACAATGATACTCATGTTCTTTTCTAACTCAAGTTCAAGTTCTTTGCATAACCCATTGGCTTCAACAACAATGCTAATAAAACAAGGTTTTAATCACAACTCTCAATTCAAAAAACCTTTAAGCATTAACTCAATGTACTTCACTCAACCAATGGTCTAAACAATAATGCTTATCAAACAAGGTTTAATCACAACTCTCAATCTAGAAAACCTTGAAGCATTAACTCAACCACTTTTGAAAAGGAAACCCTAATCAAATCCTTTTCACTCCAAACTTAATTTTCAATCAAGCCAATCACCTAACTCAACAAAGAAGAATTTTACCCATACCTTTTCTTGAAGAGTAGTTGCCCTTACAAATCTGCCACACTCACAATTACTTCTTTGACAAACTCAATAAGGGTTAGAGGATAATTTTTATATCACAAAAATAATATCACAATTACACCTTATCACTCCAACTTAAACAATAAGCAATATCCTCACAATAATCACAAAACCCTTTATTCAAAATAACATACAACCCACAAAGTCTTAACCTTTCAATATTCCACAATAGCAAAATTTAAGACTTGAAAATAAAAATAAAATTCTCCTTATAACTCCTAAAGGTATTTCTCAACCTACCAACCTTTATCACAATGCAAAGACTCTCATCACCCCCCAAATACTTAATACCCTCCAACTTAGGCATTAATAAAATAAAACATAAAAATGTATGTACTTTCCTTTGCCTTGAGAGTTTCGAACTCTCAACGCAGCCCACACAAACGTCTTTGCCCATGGCGCAAACCACCACACGAGCTACAAGCTCGTTGGGAAGGAAGAAGCACCACGTGCTTCAACACCCCTTCCTTGCCTTGCAAAATGTATGCGCCTAACGATTGGCACCTTCAACACGTCCACCAAAAGCTTCCGTGGGATTCGAACACTATCCACCATGCACACCAAAATGTAAGCTTGCATCCCACTTGCCACTAGGCCAAGGTGCCTTGTTGGCTTCCAACTAATCAACGCGCTTGCTTTTGTTTCCTTTCACCGTCAAGTCAAACACGAATTTCACAATTCTATCTCATGAGCTCTGCATTTAATTCGTATGCTTTCTCTTTCCAATTCGAGCAAGGATAATTCGAAAATCAACTTTGGGCATGGTATTTATATGCATTTCCACTAAATCAAAAACGTCGATGCTTCCCTTTGGCTTCTATGACGTCGGCGGAAATAAACTTTGCCTTGTTTAAAAATTTAAATCCAACCTTTGGATTTATTAAAATATTCTTTGGTCTTAAACCTTTAAACCCAACCTTTGGGTTTATTAAAATATTTTTAGACTTTATAAACCCACTTTTGCAATATAAAATATTGTAATGAAAATTACAAATATTTTATTTTGGGTTTTCACCATGGCACTTCTAACCATTATAATATTTCACCTTTGATAAAGTACCTTTTAATATTTATTTATAAAATTTAAATTCATCCCGAATTTAAATAATTTATAAAATAAATATTATAACTCCTTTTTAACTTCTGTCTTTTGCACTGTTTCACTCAAACTTCTGCCTTCTTGCTGAATATCAAATGACCATATTTGTCACCTTTATTTCCTGCTGAAATATTTGGTATTAATGATGACTCCATCTGGTGGCATCAATGGTGACATCAATGACAACTTTGACTTAGGGACTCAAAATGTCCAATAGCAAAATGATGTTAGTTGGTAGAGGGGCTTGCCTTAGTCAGGCCCCATAGTTATAAAGACAATAACACCAAAATAATGCATGGAAATTTGAAATAAACTGCAATAATGGATAGAAAACATGAAAATAAACCTTACCTTCCATATCTAAGCTGATCTAGGCTCTGTAAACCCAATTCACCACTTGGGGGGTGAATTAGGGCTGGATTCATAGGGCAGGGGGTGAATTCTGCTGTGATTTCTTTTTTCTAAAATCTCTTCGATGGATCTACTCCTAGGCAGCTAGTGTACCTATGTATGTTATGCTTCGAGATCTTATTGTTGAATATTTAATGTAGATTCTGCCAGCATTTTTGTACTTTGTTGAATTCGGAGAGAGAGCTAATTAGGGTTTTAGTATCCACTATTTATAGGAAAATGCAAGGTGTAGGGGGGTTTAGACAAACTAAACCTAGGTTGGATTATGACTAGGGTTAGGGTAGAAAATTCAATGTGGCAACATTACATTCTTCATAGAAAATATCCTATTCTCACACATGTGTGAGGATGGATTAGGGCTAATATTGATTAAGTCCTAAGTTAGTTTAAAACTTGATTAAAGAAATATCCTAACAAACCCTAATTACACACATGTGGGAGGGTGTGATTAGCATTAATTAGGTATTAAAGGTTAATTAATCAAATTTGCCCTAAAATGGGGACTTAAGTGAAGTCAACATTAAATTAGATTTTTGGAATTGACTTGTTAATTATTTTTATCAATTAATACCCTGTGGGGGGCTCAATTGGGTGTAAATGGGTTGCATATCACCTTGGAATGCTATCAGAGGGTATCCCAGTGCATAGGATGAGATTATGATGTGATTTTAGAGGCTTATTAGGGTTTTGGACCTGGAAGCCAATAAATTGATATATGGAGGTCTATACACTGCTATGGCAACTATATATGCATGACTACGCATATATATGCATGTCTACGCATGTCTACAATAGCCTAGGAATATATGGAATCACCTATGGATACGTAGAGATAGCAATGTGTGACTTTTGGGTGTCTACAGGTAATATTGTTGATATTATTTCTAGTGGTAAATTTTATTTTAAATTGGAAGATCATAAAGTGTAATTGGTCAATTGATTTTTTTTGTATATGTTGATGGATGTTTTCTTCAATAAGGAGTAATAAGGTGTATGCATGTTTTGATATTTGCATTGTAATCTTGAGCGAGTATATCATCTTCTAGCCTTATTGACATTGGAAAATAAGTGTTTGTTGTTGTGGCAGATTCTTGAGGTTCCTCATTATCAAGAAAAGGTATGGGCACATTCTTCCATAATTGAGTTGTTTGCTTGTTTTTGGAAAACAACTTTGGAGTGAAAATGATTTAATTAAGTCTCCTCATTGATATGATGAGTTGTTGATAAAGAGATAAATGCTATGAATCTTGTATGATTAGAATTATTATTGAATTGATTGTTTGAGTGGAAACTTAAACTAGTATTGACAAGAGATCATGAGTATCATTGTTATGTGAAGCTTGCAAGTAAAACTAGCATTGTTGTTGAAGCAATTAGCTTGGTGATGAACTTGAACTAGAATTGGCAAAAGGATCATGAGTATCATTGTTATGTAAATATTAGCTTACAAAAATTGTTGTTAAAGTGACTATTTGAGTGAAACTTGGCTCAAGGACTTTGAGCATCATTAATAGTTGAGAATATAATTGTTGGAAAAAAATTGAGCTCCTTGTGTGATTGATTGAGTATAGTTGATTAAGACTAATCAACTAGATACATTGAAGTGAAAGTTCAAGTTTTGTAAAACAAACTATACCATATTTTGAATTGACTTGATAAAGAGAGAGAAATATTATGAAACATATTGAGTCTCTAACAATTCTCCATATGTTTATGTGATTGAGCATTATTGTGAATAGGAAGCATATTGAGTCTCTAACAATTATCTATATGTTTCTATGAGATTGGACAAGTTCTAGTGAGGACTTGTTGAGTAGATTGAGCAAGTTCTAGTGAGGACTTGTTGAGCAGATTGTGCAAGTTCTAGTGAGGACTTGTTGAGAATATTGAGCAAGTTCTAGTGAGGACTTGTTGAGTAGATTATGCAAGTTCTAGTGAGAACTTGTTGAGAAGATTCTAGTGAGGACTTGTTGAGAAAATTTGGACAAGTCTTGAGAAGACTTGTGAATATATATTGTGAGCCTTCTGTAGAAGCTTACAATACATATTTGAAGATATAATATTGAGAAATTTTGTGCTAGATCGAAAGACTGAGTTTAGTGCAAAAAGTATAGAAGTTTGAGCATATTTGTACTAGACCGAAGGACTGAGTTTAGTGCAATACAAGACAAATATTGAGAAGATTTATGCTATATCGAAGGGCTATATTTAGTATAGATTTGAGATAAATTTTGAAGTAGATCTTTGGAAGGTGACAAAGTATAGAGGATGATAGTATCTAGTGGATAGAGATCCATTAGCTGAGGCAATGAGGACCAGTGTCTTTAGTGGATAGAGATCCATTAGCTGATGCAATTAGGACCAGTGTATTCAGTGGATAGAGATCCATCAGCCAGGGTAGTGGAGGCGGTATCTCTTCTATAAGATCATTAGCCAAAGTAAAGGAGAAGGAGTTCTCCGATGGATAAAATATCCATGGACCAGATTAGGGTATTGGTGTCCCTTATGTGTTGGTGCCCACAAACTTGATTAGGGGATTGGTGTCTCCTATGGGTTGGTGCCCATAAACTTGATTAGGGGATTGGTGTCTCCTTTGGATAGGTGTCCATAAAAATTGTAATTGGGAAAGGTTTCCCACAAAGAATTATTGAGAAAGTTTTTTGTGAAATATTTTCTCCGTGGAGTAGACCACATTGGGTGAACCACGTTAAATTGGTATTTCTATCTTATGTGGTGTTTTATGAATTGCTTTGGATACTATTGTTATTACTACTATTAATACATTGCATAATTTTTATTGAAATAAAAGTAAAAAATAGTCTTATATTGTTCACCCCCCCCTCTACGTATAAGCTTATGTTCTTCAAACATCATACCCCTAACTTTGCACCTCTCACTTTATATCCCTAATGAATTGAATACTTGAAAAACCCACTTCTCTAATCAAAAAATGTCTCATACCCCTAACTTTAGGGTTTAGTGTTTAATGTTTGGGGTTTAGGTTTTAGGGTTTAGTTAAAGAAGTGGTTTTTGTAACTATTCAATTAGTTAGGGATTTGAAGTTAGGGGTATGAAGTTAGGGGTTTAAAGTTAGAGATTTGAAGTGAGGGGTATGAAGTTAGGGGTATGAAGAAATAAGTATGAAGTGAATGAAGTTAGGGGTATGAAGTGAGGGATATAATACCTTAATTTATTAAATAAATGTTTTTTGTTAGTATTCAATTAGTTAGGGGTATGAAGTGCGGGGTATGAAGAAAGGGGTATGGATAAATGGATATGAGGCATTAATTTTTAGGAAACTAACAATGAAATATTGATTATAATGCAAAAATGAAGAAAAGAATCACCTTTATACTAAATTGTTGGTTATTGTAAAATAAAAACCCACAAGTAAAAGTAACAATATATTCTTGGGTGATTTGTGTGAATGGAAAACCTAATATATACATCTAACCTAAAGGTAAATTGGTGAGGATACGTGATGGTTCAATTTATGAGTTAATAATATAATAATTAAATGATTAATAATACTAACTAATACTAACTAATATTGTTAGGATGGAGGATCCTAATATGCCATCCTCCTTAAAAAGAGCTTTGTCCTCAAAGCTCAATGTGAGGAGCTTTATATTTTATTTTTCAAGAAAAATATTTGCAATTTCTTATACTAATTTAATGTCACTTTTTCAAAGGCAGAGATATCTTGAAGGTCGGAGTGTTAGTGGGGGGTTGCCAAGAAAAATAGTAGAAGCATCCTTAAAAGAATTGTGATGATGGTGAGCTTTCACTTTAGCAGGTTCTCCTTGTGTGGAATGAAGGGAAAATAAATGTGCACTCATTCTTTTGCCTCCATTCTGAAGTAGATTTCCTATACGATAATAACTCATGGGTGGTGAGAAACTTGGGTGGAGTTGGTGTAGAGTGGATATTTGGCCTCCATTGGTCACTTACTGTATGTCAAACTTAATTTTGTCATGGCGATGATAAGATATTTTGGGTATTTCTTGCTTATTATCCTCATTTTCCATATTTTCCTCATATTTCTCATTTTCCTCAGCTTTCTCATTGTCCTTATATTTCGGTGTATCCATCACTAATTCTACCTCAATCACATGTTCTTCATTGGTGGAACTACAAGGAATAGTTGTATCCATAATATATAGTGCAGGTGTAATACATTGATGATTGCGGACAAATTTCTCATTGCAATGAAAGCAAATGCCCTTTTCATGTCATGCCTTCATTTTTGTGGGGTGAATACGTTTAATGGGTAAGATTTGGGTAATTTTTTGAGTGGTGTACATATTTTATGATTTCCATACAGGTGGTTTTGTAATTGGGTCCTTCCACTGGTAAAAATACTCCTTTGTAATAATTGTATTTGCAAGGTCATCCTTTTTTAGGGTTAACTCTACTATTTTTCTTGCTATTTTTATTTCAAAATCATCTTGTCATTTATTCATTACTTGCAAGATTTTTTTCAATATGTCTTTAAACCAACTTCCCCACTTATGTCCAAAATTGATGTTGTGATACCAAATGTTAGGAAACTAATAGTGAAATGTTGATTATAACACAGAAATGAAGAAAAGAATCATCTTTATACTGAATCGATGGTTATTATAAGGTAAAAACCCACAAGTAGAAGTAATAATATATTCTCTCATGATTTATGTGAATGGCCAACCTAATATATATATACCTTAAAGGTACGTTGGTGAGGAGACATGATGGTTCACGTCATGAAGAGACATGATGGTTCACTTTACGAGTTAATAATATAATAATTAAATAATTAATAATACTAACTAATACTAACTATTAATGTTAGGATGGAGGATCCTAACATTAATTGATTAAAAAAGTATTTTTTATAAGTATTAAATTACTTAGGGGTATGAAGTGAGGGGTATTTAGTGAGGGGTATGAAGAAAGGGGTATGAATTTAGGGGTATGAATTTAGGGATATGAAGAAAGGCGTATGAAGTAAGGGGTATGAAGTTAGGGGTATGAAGAAAGGTATATGAAGTAAATGAATTTAAGGGTATGAAGAAAGGGGAATTTAGTGAGGGGTATGAAGAAATGGGTATGAAGAAATGGTATGAAGTGAGACGTATGAAAAAAGGGATATGAGACATTAATTGACTAAAGAAGTGGTTTTTTTTAAGTATTCAATTACTTAGGGGTATGAAGTGAGGGGTATTTACAAAGGGGTCTGAAGAAAGGGATATGTATAAAGGGGTGTGAAGTTAGGGGTATAAATTTTAGGGTGTCAAAAAAGGGGTATGAAGTCAGGGTGCATGAATTTAGGGGTATGAAGTGAATGAATTTAGGGGTATGAAGTGAGGGTTATGAGATATTAATTGATTAATGAAGTGGTTTTTGTAAGTATTCAATTAGTTAGGGGTATGAAGAAAGGGATGTGAAGTGAGGGGTTTTAAGAAATGGGTATGAAGTGAGGGGTATTTAGAGAGGGTTATGAAGAAAGAGATATGAAGAAAGGGGTATGAATAAAAAGGTATGAATTTAGGGGTATGAAGAAAGAGGTATGAATTGAATGAAGTTAGGGTTATGAAGTAAGGGTGTGAGATCTTAATAGATTTAAAAAGTGGTTTTTTTAAGTATTCAATTAGTTAAGGGTATGAAGAAAGGGGTATGAAGTGGATGGTATGAAGAAAGGGGTATGAATTGAGGGAATTGGATAAAGGAACATGATATATTAATTGATTAAAGAAGTGTTTTTTGTAAGTATTCAATTTCTAAGGTGTATTAAGTGAGGGGTGTTTAGTGAGGGTTATGAATAAATGGGTATGAAGTTAAGGGTTTGAATTTAGGGGTATGAATAAAGGTATATGAAGTAAGGGGTATGAAGTGAATAAATTTAGGGGTATGAAGTGAGGAGAATTTAGTATGGGGTATGAATAAATGGGTATGAAGTGAGGAGTATGAAGAAAGGAATATGAGATATTAATTGATTATAGAAGTGGTTTTTATAAGTATTCAATTACTTAGGGAAATGAAGTGAGAGGTATTTACTAAGGGATATGAAGATAGAGGTATAAATTTAGGGGTATGAATTTAGGAGTATAAATATAAAGTGAATGAAGTTAGGGATATGAACTGAGGGGTATGAGGCATTACTTGATTAAAGAAGTGGTTTTTGTAAGTATTTACTTAGTTAGGGGTATGAATTTAGGAGTATGAATTTAGGGGTGTGAAGTGAGGGGTATGAAGTTAGGGGTATAAAGTGAATGAAGTTAGGGGTATGAAGAAAGGGGTATGAAATGAGGGGTATGAAGAAAGGGGTATGAAGTGAGGGATATGTAGAAAGGGTATGAAGTGAGGGATATGAAGAAAGGGATATGAGATATTAATTGATTAAAGAAGTGGTTTTTGTAAGTATTTAGTTACTTATGGGTATTAAGTAAGGGGCATTTAGTTAGGGATAATAAGAAAATGGTATGAAAAAATGGGTATGAATAAAGGGATATGAATTTAAGGTTATGAAGAAAGAGGTATGAAGTAAAGGGTATGAAGTGAATTAATTTTGGGGTATGAAGTGAGGGGTATGAGACCTTAATTTATTAAAAAAGTATTTTTTTAAGTATTCAATTAGTTAGCGGTGTGAAAAAATGGGTATAAAGTGTGAGATATGAAGAAATAAGTATGAAGTGAGGGGTATGAAGAAAGGGATATGAGACATTAATTGATTAAATAAGTATTTTTTGTAACTATTCAATTACTTAGGGGTATAAAGTGATGTGTATTTAGTGAGGGGTATGAAGAAAGGGGTATGAATAAAGAGGTATGAAGTTAGAGGTTATGAAAAAGGGGTATGAAGTGAATGAATTTAGGGGTATGAAGTGAGGGGTATGAGACTTTAATTGATTAAAAAAGTATTTTTTGTAAGTATTCAACTAGTTAGAGATATGAATAAAGAGGTACAAATTGAGGGTTATGAATAAAGGCATATGAAGTGAGGGGTATTAAGAAAGAGATATGAGACATTAATTGATTAAAGAAGTGGTTTTTGTAAGTATTCAATTACTTGGGTGTATGAAGTAGGGTCTTTAGTGAGGGGTATGAATAAAGGGGTATGAAATTAAGGGTATGAAGAAATGGGTATGAATTTATGGGTATGAAGTAAGGGGGTATGAAGAAAGGGGTATGAAAAAAAGGGTATGAAGTTAGGGGTATGAAGAAATGGGCATGAAGTAATGGGTATGAAGAAAGGGGTATGAATTTAGGGGTATGAAGTGATGGGTATGAATTTAGGGGTATGATACCTTAATTGATTGAATAATTTTTCTTATGAACTTTAAAATTTTAAATTTAATTTTAATTTTTTAACCTTTGAATAAAAAACAAAAAAATCAAAACATTAGAAAATAAAAAAAAAATTCAAAAACTTTAAAAAATTTTAAAAAATGATTTTTTTTTCAAAAACAAAAAATAAAAGTTTCTTCATACCCATCACTTCACACCCCTAAATTCATATCCCTTTATTCATAGCACTAAATTATTACCCCTTACCCCTAACTTCATACCCCTCATTTCATACCCCTCACAAATTGAATACCTACAAAAATCAATTATTTAATCAATTAATGTTTCATACCCTTAACTTCATACTCCTAACTTTATACCTCTCACTTCATACCCCTAATGATTATAATACTTAAAAAAACCACTTCTCTAATCAATTAATGTCTCATACCCCTAACTTTAGAGTTTAGGGTTTAACATTTGGGGTTTTGGGTAAGGGTTTAGGGTTTAGCGTATGAAGTTAGGGGAATGAATTTGAGAGTATGAAGTTAGGGGTATGAATAAATAGACATAAAGTGAATGAATTTATGGGTATGAAGTGATGGGTATGAGACTTTAATTGATTAAAAAAGTAGTTTTTGTAAGTATTCAATAAGTTATAGGTATGAAGAAAGGGGTATGAAGTGGGAGGTATGAATAAAGGGGTATGAAGTGAGGGGTATGAAGAAAGGGGTATGAAGAAAGGGGTATGAATAAATGGGCATGAAGTGAATGAATTTAGGGGTATGAAGTGAGGGGTATGAAAAAAGTGATATTATACGTTGATTTATTAAAAATGTGGTTTTTGTAAGTATTCAATTACTTAGGGATATGAAGTGAGGGGTATTTACTGAGGGGTATGAAGAAAGGGGTATGTATAAAAGGGTATGAATTTAGGGGTATTTAATGATGGGTATGAACAAATGGGTATGAACAAAGGGGTATGAATCTAGGGGTATGAAGTTAGGGATACGAAGTTAGGGGTACGAAGTTAGGGGGTATGAAGAAATAGGTATGAAGTTAGTGGTAGTAATTTAGGGGTATGAATAAAAGGGTATGAATAAATGGGTGTCAAGTGAGGGGTATGAAGTGAGGTGTGTGAAGAGAGGGGTGTGAAGAAATGGGTAAGAAGTTCGGGGTATGAGACCTTAATTGATTAAAGAAGTGTTATTTTTTTTTTAAATTGTAAACTCTAATTAACAAAATTTAGGAATTTTAAAATTTTAATTTAAACTTTAATTTTTTTATTAGTAACTTTAATTTTTAATCTTAGAAAAGAAAAAAAAATCAAAACACCAGAAAATCATTTTTTTTTAACATTAGAAAATCCAAAAAAGTCAATGATTTTTTCAAAAAAAATCAATGTTTCTTCATATCTCTCAGTTCACACCCCTAAATTAATGCACATTTCTTCTTATCCCTAACTTCATACCCCTACCTTCATATCTCTTTATTCATACCCTTAAATTTATGACCCTCACTTCATACCCCAAAGTGATTGAATACTTACAAAAATCAAAATTTTAACCAATTAATGTCTCATACCCCTAAATTCATATACCTAACTTTATGCCCCGCACTTCATACCCCTAACTAATTGAATACTTAAAAAAGCCACTTATTTAATCAATTAATGTCTCGTACCCCTAACTAATTGAATTTTTACAAAAACCACTTTTTAAATTAATTAATGCCTCATTCCCCTTACTTTAGGGTTTAGGTTTTAGGGTTTAGTTAAAGAAGTGGTTTTTGTAAGTATTAAATTAGTTAGGGGTATGAAGTTAGGGGTATGAGACATTAATTTATTAAATAATTAGTTTTTATAAGCATTTAATTAGTTATGGGTATGAAGTTAGGGGTATGAATTTAGAGCTATGAATTAAAGGGTATGAAGTTAAAAGTATGAAGAAAGGAGTATGAAGTGAATGAAGTTAGGGGTATGAAGTGAGGGATTTGAGACCTTAATTGATTAAAGTAGTGATTATTTTAAGTATTTAATTATTTAGAGGTATGAAGTAAAGGATATGAAGTTAGGGGTATGATGTAAGGGGTATGAAGTGAATGAAGTTAGGGGTATGAGACATTAATTTATTAAAGAAGGGGCTTTTGTAAGTATTAAATTAATTAGGGGTATGAAGTGAGGGGTATTTAGTGTGGGGTTTGAATAAAGGGGTATAAATAAATGGGGATGAATTTAGGGGTATGAAGAAAGAGGTATGAAGTTAATGGGTATGAATAAAGGGGTGTGAAGTAAATGAAGTTAGAGGTATGAAATGAGGGTATGAGACATTAATTAATTAAAAAATTTGTTTTTAAAGTATTCAATTAGTTATGGTTATAAAGAAAGAGGTATGAAGTGAGAGGTATGAAGAAATGGATATGAAGTGAAGAGTATGAATAAAGTAATATAAAACATTAATTGATTAAAGAAGTGGTTTTTTTAAGTATTCAATTACTTAGGGGTGTGAACTAAGGGATATTTAGTTAGGGGTATGAATAAAGGGGTATGATGAAAGGGGTATGAATAAATGGGTATGAAGAATGGGGTATGAATAAATGTATATGAAGTAAGGGGTATGAAGTTAGGGGTATGAAGAAAGGGGTATGAAGTTAGGGGTATGAAGTGAGGGGAGTTTAGTGAGGGGTTTAGGGTTTAGGGTTTGGCATTTGGGTTTTAGGTTTTAGAGTTTACTTAAATAAGTGGTTTTTGTAAGTATTCAATTAGTTAGGGGTATGAATTTAAGTGTATGAAGTTAGGATTTTGAAGTTATGGGTATGAAGTGAGGGTTATAAAGTTAGGGGTATGAAGAAATAGGTATTAAGTGAAGGAAGTTAGGTGTATGAAGTGATGGAAATGAGACCTTAATTGATTAAAGAAGTGGTTTTTGTAAGTATTCAATTAGTTATGGGTATGAAGAAAGGGGTATGAAGTGGGGGGTATGAATAAAGAGGTATGAAGTGTGGGGTATGGAGAAATGGGTATGAAGTGATGGGTATGGAGAAAGGGATATGAGACTTTAAATGATTAAAGAAGTGTTTTTTATAAGTATTCAATTACTTAGGAGTATTAAGTGAGGGGTATTTAGTGAGGGGTATGAAGAAAGGGGTATGAATAAAGGGGTATGAAATTAGGGGTATGAAGAAAGAGGTATTGAGTGAATGAATTTAAGGGTATGAAGTGAGGGGAATTTAGTGAGGGGTATGGAGAAAGGGATATGAAGTCAGGGGTATGAAAAAAAGGATTAGACATTAATTGATTAAAGAAGTGGTTTTTGTAAGTATACAATTACTTTGGGGTATGAAGTGAAGGGTATTTATTGAGGGGTATTAATAAAGGGGTATGTATAAAGGGGTATGAAGTTAGGGGTATGAAGTTAGGGGTATGAAGTGAGGGGTATGAAGAAACGGGTATGAATTTAGGGGTATGAATAAAGGAGTATGAAGTGAATTAAGTTAGGTGTATGAAGTGAGGGGTATGAGACCTTAATTGATTAAAGAAGTGTTTTTTTTTTTAAGGGTATGAAGTGAACGAAGTTAGGGGGTATGAAGAAAAATAAAATTTAAATTTTTAATATTAACTTTATTTCTTAGGAACTTTAAAATTTTAATTTTAATTTTTAATTTTTAACCTTAGAAAAAAAAACAAAAAAAATCAAAACGTTAGAAAATCAATTTTTTTTCAAAAACTTTAGAAAATCCAAAAAAATCAATGTTTCTCCATACCCCTCACTTCACACTCCTAACTTCATACCCCTTTCTTCATACCCTTTCTTCATACCCCTCACTTCATACCCTTCACTAATTAAATACTTACAAAAACCAAAATTTTAAGCAATTAATGTCTCATACACTTAACTTCATACCCCTCACTTCAATTAGTTAGGGGTATGAAGTGATGGGCATGAAGTTAGGGGTATGAATTTAGGGGTATAAATAAAGGGATATGAAGTTAAGGGTATGAATTTAGGGGTATGAAGTTAGGGGTATGAATTTTGGGGTATGAAGTGAGGGGTATGAGACCTTAATTTATTAAAGAAGTGGTTTTTGTAAGCATTCAATTAGTTAGGGGTATGAATTGAGGAGTATGAAGAAAGGGGTATTAAGTGAGGGGTATGAAGAAATGGGTATGAATTGAATTAAGTTAGGGATATGAAGAAAGCGGTGTGACGTAAGGGGTACAAAGTTAGGGGTATGAGACCTTACTTGATTAAAGTTAGGGGTATTAAGAAAGGGATATGAATAAAGGAGTTTAAAGTAAGGCGTATGAAGGGAGGGGTATGAAGTGAGGGGTATGAAGTTAGGAGTATGAGACCTTAATTGATTAAAGAAGTGGTTTTTCTTTTTAATTGTAAAATTTAATTAAAAAAAATTAGGAACTTTAAAATTTTAATTTTAACTATAATTTTAATTTTAATTTTAAATTTTTAACCTTAGAAAAAAACAAAAAAAAATCAAAATGTTAGAAAATAAATTTTAAAAAAATAGAACATAAAAAAAAATCATTGTTTTTTGAAAAAAAATCAATTTTTCTTTATACCCCTCACTCCACACCCCTAAATTCATACCCATTTCTTCATACCCATAAGTTAATACCCCGTTCTTCACATCGCTAACTTCATACGCCTCACTTAATACCCCTCACTAATTGAATACTTACAAAACCTAATTCTTTAATCAATTAATGTCTCATACCCCTAACATCATACCCCTCACTTCATTCCCCTAACTAATTAAATACTTAAAAAACCATTTATTTAATCAATTAATATATCATAACCCTAACTTTAGGGTTTAGAGTTTAGGTTTTAGTTAAGGAAGTGGTTTTTGTAAGTATTCAATTAGTGAGGGGTATGAAGAAAAAGATATGAGACATTAATTGGTTAAATAAGTGGTTTTTTTAAGTATTTAATTAGTTAAGGGTATCAAGTTAGGGGACTAAAGTTAGGGTTATGAAGTGAGGGAAATGAATTAAGGGTATGAAGTTAGGGGTATGAATAAAGGCATATGAAGTTAGGGGTATTTAGTGAGGGATATTAGGTAAAGGGTATGAATAAATGGGTATGAAGTTAGGGTTATAAAGTTAGGGGTATGAATAAAGGGGGTATGAAGTTAGGGTTATGAAAAAAAGGGTATGAAGAAAGGGTATGAAGTGAGGGATATGAAGAAAAGGGTGTGAAGTGAAGGGTATAAAGTAAGGGGTATGAGACCTTAATTGATTAAATTTAGGGGTATGAAGAGAGGGGTATGAAGTGATGGGTATAAAGAAGGGTTATGAAGTTATGGGTATGAAGTTAGAGGTATGAAGTGAGGGGTGTGAGGTTAGGGGTATGAGACCTTAATTGATTAAAGAAGTGGGTTTTTTTCTAATTTTATTTCTTTTAATTGTAAACTTTAATTTAAAAAACAATTAGAAATTTTAAAATTTTAATTTTAACTTATTTTTTTTTATCTTATGAAATTTATAATTTTAATTTTTTAACTTAGAAAAAAAAAAAAAAAAAACTAAAGCGTTAGAAAATCAATTTTTTTTCAAAAAATTTAAACAATCCAAAAAAATTAATGTTTTTTTCAAAAAAAATCAATGTTTCTTCATACCCCTCACTTCACACTTATATCCCTTTCTTCATACCCCTAAATTCATACCCTTTTCTTCATACCCCTAACTTCATACCCCTCACTAATTGAATACTAACAAAAATAATTCTTTAATTAATTAATGTCTCATACCCCTAACTTCACACCCCTCACTTCATACCCTTAACTAATTGAATACTTATAAAAACTACGTATTTAATCAATTAATATCTTATACCCATAACTTTAGGGTTTAGGGTTTAGTTAGAAAAGTGATTTTTGTAAGTATTCAATTAGTTAGGGGTATAAAGTTAGTAATATAAGACATTAATAGATTAAAGAAGTTGTTTTTGTAACTATTTAATTAGTTAAGGGTATGAAGTTAGGGGTATGAAGTTAGGGGTATGAAGTTAGGTTTATGAAGTGAGGGGTATGAAGTAAGGGGTATGAAGTTAGGGGTATGAATAAAGGGGCATGAATTGAATGAATTTAGGGGGATTAATTAATTGATTAAAGAAGTGATTTTTGTAAGTATTTAATTAGTTAAAGTTATGAAGAAAGGTGTATGAAGTGAGGGGTATGAAGAAAGGGATATGAGACATTAATTTATTAAAAAATAGTTTTTGGGAAGTGAGAGGTATAAAAAAATGAGTATGAAGTTACGGGTATGAATTAAGGGGTATGAAGTAATGGGTATGAAGAAATAGGTCTAAATTGAATGAAGTTAGGGGTATGAAGTGAGGGGTATGAGACCTTAATTGATTAAACGAGTGTTTTTTAAAGTATTCAATTAGTTAGGGGTGTGAAAAAATGGGTATAAAGTATGAGATGTGAAGAAATAAGTATGAAGTGAGGGGTATGAAGAAAGGGATATGAGACATTAATTGATTAAATAAGTGTTTTTTTGTAAGTATTCAATTACTTAGGATTATGAAGAGAGGGGTATTTAGTGAGGGGTATGAAGAATGCATATGAATAAATGCGTATGAAGTTAGGGGTATCAAATTAGGGGTATGAATTTAGGGATATGAATAAAGGGATGTGAAGTTAGGGGTATGAAATTAGGGGATATGAATAAAGGGGTAGTAATTGAATTAAGTTAGGGGTATGAAGTGAGGCGTATAATATATTCATTTAGTAAAGAAGTGGTTTATGTAAGTATTCAATTAGTTATGTGTAGGAAGTGAGGATTATGAAGTTAGATGTATGAAGTTAGGGGTATGAGACATTATTTGATTAAATAATTCATTTTTGTAAGTATTCAATTAATGAGGGGTATGAAGTTAGGGGTATGAAATGAAGGGTATGAAGTTAGGCGTATGAAATGAGGGGTATGAAGTTAGGGGTATGAAGTGAGGAGTATGAATTAAGGGGTATAAAGTTAAGGCTATAAAGAAAGGGGTATGAAGTGAATAAAGTTAGGGGTATGAAGTGAGGGCTATGAGCGCATAATTGATTAAAGAGAGGTTTTTATAAGTATTCAATTAGTTAGGGATATGAAGAAAGGGGTATGAAGTGAGGGATATGAAGAAAGGAATATAAGACATTAATTTATTAAAGTAGTTTTTATAAGTATTCAATTACTTAGAGATATGAAGTGAGGCGTATTTAGTGAGGGGTATGAAGAAATGACTATGAAAAAAGGGCTATGAATAAAGGGGTATGAAGTTATGGGTATGAATTTGGGGATATGAGGAAAGGGGTATAAATATAGGGATATACAGTTAGGCGATATCAAGAAATGGGTATGAAGAAAGGGGTATGAAGAAAGGGGTATGAATTTAGGGGTATGAAAAAAGGAATATGAGACATTAATTGATTAAAGAAGTGATTTTTTTAAGTATTCAATTACTTAGGGGTATGAAGTGGGGGTATTTAGTGAGGAGTATGAAAAAAAGGGTATGGAAAAAATGATATGAATGGTATGAATTTAGGGGTATGAATAAAAGGGTATGAAGTGAGGGGTATGAAGAAATGGGTGTGAAGTGAGGGGTATGAAGTTAGGGATATGATATCTGAATTTATTAAAGTTAGGGGTATGAAAAAAGGGGTATGAAGTGAGGGATATGAAGAAATAGATATGAGACATTAATTGATTAAATAAGTATATTTTATAAGTATTTAATTACTTAGAGGTATGAAGTGAGAGGTATTTAGTGAGGGGTGTGAAGAAAAAGGTATGAAGAAAGGGATATGAAGTTAGTGGTATGAAGAAATGGGTATGAAGTTAGGGGGTATGAAGAAAGGGGTATGAAGTGAAATAATTTAGGGGCATGAAGTGAGGGGCATGAGATATTAATTGATTAAAAAAATAGTTTTTATAAGTATTTAATTAGTTAAGGGTATGAAGAAAAGGGTATGAAGTGAGGGGTATAAATAAAGGGGTATTAAGAAAGGGATATGAGACATTAATTGATTAAATAAGTGGTTTTTGTAAGTATTAAATTACTTAAGGGTATGAAGTGAGGGATATGAAATAAAGGGGTATGAATAAAGGGGTATGAAGTTAGGGGTATGAATTTAGAGGTATGAAGTTAAGGGTATGAATTTAGGGATATGAAGAAAGGGGTATGAAACTAAGGGTATGAAGTTAGGAGTATGAAAAAAGAGGCATGAATAAAGGGGTATGAAGAAATGGGTGTGAAGTGAAAAGTATGAAGTTAAGGGTATAAGACCTTAATTGATTAAATTTAGGGGTATGAAGAGAGGGGTATGAAGAAAGGGGTATGAAGTGAGGGGTATAAAGAAATGGGTATGAATTGAGGGGTGTGAAGTTAGGGGAATGAAGTGAGGGTATGAAGTGAGGGTTATTAAAAGAGCGGTATGAAGTGAGGGTTATATACTCTATCACCTTCCAAAGCTTAGCTTCCAACTCAGTCTCAAATTTTCACTAAACACAATCCTTCGGTCTAGCAAAAATATGCTCAATATCTATCTTTGTTTTGGTACAAAGCTATCCTTAATTTTACACCAAACTTTGTATTCAATCCATTTTAAATATTTTATGACAAATACTAATCAATCTCAAATCAATTATGCTCACAAGCCTTCTCAAATAATTATCTCAAATTTGCCTTGCAAGATTTAACCAAATCTCACACCAATCTGTCAACAAGTCCTCACTAGACCTTGCATAATCTACTCAACGAGTCCTCACTAGAAATTGCACACTATGCTCAACAAGTTCTCACTAGAACTTGCATAATCTACTCAACAAGTCCTCACTAGAACTTGTATAATATGCTCAACAAGTCCTCACTAGAACTTGCACAATATCATGGAATCATAAAGAGAATTGTTAGAGACTCAATATGCTTCCTAACAATCAATAATGCTTAATCATAATAGTCCACTATCTCTTTCCCAAGTCAATTCAAAATGTAGTATAGTTTGTTTTATGGAACTTGAACTTTCATATAAATACTTCCATTTGAATAGTCTCACTCAACCAATTACTCAAGTCTCTCAAAATGTTTCCAACAATGCTCAATTTCACATAATAATGATACTCGTGATATTTTGCCAAACTTGTTCAAGTTCATCACCAAGCTAATTGATTTAACAACAATACTATCTTTACTTTGCAAACTTCACATAACAATGATACTCAAGAACCTTCACACAAGTTTCCATTGAAATATTCACTTCAATCAACAATGCTAATCAAACAATGTTCATAGCATTTATCTCTCTTTTAGAAAGCTTATCAACTCAATAAGGAAACCTAGAAAAAATCCTTTTCACTCCAATATTATTTTTAGAAATACACTCACATTCATCACTTTTACACATGGAATAATATACCCATGCCCTTTATTGATTAGAGAAAGATCTTCAAAACTACCTTCAAACAATACCTTCTTCTTTGCCAAGTGCCAGGGTTAGATAACAAGTGTTACTCTTAAAAAATACAAATATAAATCAATTTCATAATACACCTTATATCTCCATATCAATAGAAATATTGAACAATAATATTTTCATCAAATAGTCCTTTCAACAATACTCCTATTTTTCAATATTGCAAAAATTGATATCACAAATCAATATTTAATTTCCTAAGGTAAAAAGAATATTTACCCTAGTAAAACTTTCATTTACCACAAAGGTAAATAATCTAACTACTTTCCCCTTATATCTCCCTAACCTTAGCAAAGTAATGAAATAATAAAATTTGCATTTACAACCCTTATTAATCCTTAACCTTAGAACATTTGAAAAATAAAAAATTAAATTATAAAAACCTTGGCAAAATTCCCCTTCCGCAAATTGCGGGATTCGATCCTGCATCCTCCCCTTGGCTAGTGCCTTGGTTGCAGCTAGCTAACTGTGTGATCCAAGCACTCCACATGGTCTTTGAATATGCCTTTAGCTCTTTGTCTTCCCATGAATACCTTATAGCCTTTGGATCTTCCCTTCACTTGCCACGTGCTCTCTCACACGATGCACTTCATCCTTTGCCTTTGCTACCTTGACTCTTTGTTGACCCCACAAATTTTGGAATTCGCATTCAATTTAATTTCATGCTAAGGTATGCTTTGGGTAAGGGTTTAAATACCCTTTTCCCTCCTTTTGTTTTCACACCGGTGGGTGGAATGACATCGGTGCTTTAATTAAAACCTTTAATAATTTATAAAACATTTAAATTCTAAATGACATCGGTGTAAATGGCAGCTTCATGTGTTCACTTTTGGTAGTAATGAAAACTTCTCACCTTGACATCAATGACAACTAAATGAGATTAAAATTTCCAACAAAGTGAGGGGTATGAAGAAAGAGATATGAGACATTAATTTATTAAAGAAGTGGTTTTTGTAAGTATTCAATTACTTAGGGGTATGAAGTGAGGGTTATTTAGTGAGAGGTATGAATAAAGGGGTATGAATAAATTGGTATGAAGTTATGGGTATGAATAAAGGGGTATAAAAATGAGGGTATGAATAAAGGGTTATGAATAAATAATTCACTCCAAAATACCCCTTCATGGTCACAATAAGAAGATACTCGAACACACTATCCACTCTAGAAGACTTTCATGGTAATGTGATGGACACTATCCCAGGTATGCAACAAGCTGCAGATATCTACGTTGAATTTTTTTTCTAATTTCACCCATCCTAATATTATAGTGCAACAAGAGATACTTAATTATATCCCACATATTATAAAAGTCAAATAAAAGTGGGATATCTTTAGATTTGTGAATCTAGAGGAGGTGATTTTCAATATGAGAATTGGAAAGTCCCCACGCCCTAGTGGATTTTCGATTGAATTTTTCTAGGATTTTTAGAATGATATAGGGGAGGATGTAACCAAGGCAATGGAGAAATATTGTGCAAATAAAAGCATGTTTTAGGATTTGAACCACACTTTCCTTTCTTTGATCCCTAAAGTAGGAGAGGCTTCCAACCTTGGAGAATTTTTCTCGATTGCACTTTGCAATGTAGTCTACAAGATCATTACCAAAATAATGGCTCAAATTATCAAGAAGGTATTGGATAGTTTTATCTTGCAAAAGCAAGCATTGATTTATTGAAGGTTGATAAATTTTGTATGGAGTAATATTTGCATAAGAAGCAGTTCACACAAAGCATAAAAAATGTTGAAGATGTATGTTTATCAAATTAGACATGCCAAAGGCCTATGGTAGAGTCCCTTGGTAGTTTTTAGATCAAATGTTAGAGAACTTTGGTTTCTATTAGGGCTGGAGAGAGTGGATAATGAGTTGAGTCTCTTTGAACTCCTTATTAGTCCTCAAAATCATACCCCTCACTAATTGGATGCTTATAAAAACTAATTATTTAATCAATTAATATCTCATACCCCTAACTTCATACCCCTAAACTCATACCCCTCACTTCATACCCTTAACTAATTGAATACTTAAAAAAACTACTTCTTTAATCAATTAATATCTCATACCCCTAACTTCAAGGTTTAGGTTTTAGGGTTTAGAGTTTAAGGTTTAGGGTTTTCTTCAAGAAGTGGTTTTTATAAGTATTTAATTAGTTAGGGATATAAAGTTAGAGGTATGAAGGTAGGGGTATGAAGTAAGAGGTATGAAGTTAAGGGTATAAAGAAAGGGGTATGAAGTGAATTAAGTTAGGGGTATGAGACCTTAATTGATTAAAAAAATGGTTTTTATAAGTATTTAATTAGTTAGGAATATAAAGAAAAGGGCATGAAGTGAGGGGTATGAAGAAAGAGATATGAGACATTAATTTATTAAAGAAGTAGTTTTTGTAAGTATTCAAATATTTAAGGGTATGAATTGAGGGGTATTTAGTGAGGGGTATGAAGAAAGGGCTATGAAGAAATGGGTATAAAAAAAGTGGTATGAAGTTAGGGGTATGAATTTAGGGGTATGAAGAAAAGGGTATAAAGTTAGAGGTATGAAGTTAGGGGGTATCAAAAAATGGGTATGAAGTTAGGGGTATGAAGGTAGGGGTATGAAGAAAGAGGTATGAAGAAAGGGGTATGAAGTTAAGGGCATGAAGAAAGGGATATGAGACATTATTTAATTAAAAAAGTGGTTTTTATAAGTATTCAATTACTTAGGTGTGTCAAGTGAATGGTATTTAGTGAGGGGTATGAAGAAAGAGGTATGAAGAAAGGGGTATGAAGAAATGAGTATTAAGTTAGGGGTATGAATAAAGGGTTATGAAAAAATGGTATGAAATGATAGGTATGAATAAATGGGTGTGAACTGAGGGGTATGAAGTTAGGGATATGAGACCTTAATTGATTAAATTTAGGGGTATGAAGAGAGGGGTATGAATAAAAGGGTATGAAGTGAGGGGTATGAATAAAGGGATATGATACATTAATTGATTAAATAAGAGGTTTTTGTAAGTGTTTAATTACTTAGGGGTATGAAGTGAGGGGTATTTAGTGAGGGGTATGACTAAATAGGTATGAAGAAAGGGGTATGAAGTTAGGGGTAGGAAGAAAGGGGTATGAAATTAGGGGTATGAAGCTAGGGGATATTAATAAAGAGGTATGAAGTGAATGAAGTTAGGGGTATGAAGTGAGGGATATGAGACCTTAATTTATTAAAAAAGTGGTTTTTATAAGTATTTAATTAGTTAAGGGTATGAATAAAGGGGTATGAAGTGAGGGGTTTGAAGAAAGGGATATGAGAGATTAATTGACTAAAGAAGTGGTTTTTATAAGTATTAAATTACGTAGGGGTATGAAGTGAGGGGTATGAAGAAATGGGTATGAATAAATGGGTATGAAGTTAGGGGTATGAAATTAAGGGTATGAAGTTAGGAGGTATGAATAAATGGGTATGAAGCTAGGGGTATGAAGCGAGGTGTATGAAGAAAGGGGAATGGAGAAAGGTGTATGAAGTGAGGGGTATGAAGAAAGGGGTGTGAAGTGAGAAGTATGAAGTTAGGGGTATGAGACCTTTATTGATTAAAATTAGTGGTATGAAGAGAGGGGTATGAATAAAGGGGTATGAATTGAGGGGTATGAAGTGAGGGATATGAAGAAAAGGGTGTGAAGTGAAGGGTATAAAGTAAGGGGTATGAGACCTTAATTTATTAAAGTTAGGGGTATGAGGTGATGGGTATAAAGAAAGGGTTATGAAGTTATGGGTATGAAGTTAGAGGTATGAAGTGAGGGGTATGAGGTTAGGGTTATGAGACCTTAATTGATTAAAGAAGTGGGTTTTTTTCTAATTTTATTTCTTTTAATTGTAAACTTTAATTTAAAAAAACAATTAGAAATTTTAAAATTTTAATTTTAACTTATTTTTTTTTATCTTATGAACTTTATAATTTTAATTTTTTAACCCTAGAAAAAAACCAAAAAAACTAAAACGTTAGAAAATCAATTTTTTTTCAAAAAATTTAAACAATCCAAAAAAATTAATGTTTTTTTCAAAAAAAATCAATGTTTCTTCATACCCCTCACTTCACACTTATATCCCTTTCTTCATACCCATAAATTCATACCCTTTTCTTCATACCCCTAACTTCATACCCCTCACTAATTGAATACTAACAAAAATAATTCTTTAATTAATTAATGTCTTATACCCCTAACTTCACACCCCTCACTTCATACCCTTAACTAATTGAATGCTTATAAAAACTACGTATTTAATCAGTTAATATATTATACCCATAACTTTAGGGTTTAGGGTTTAGTTAGAGAAGTGATTTTTGTAAGTATTCAATTAGTTAGGGATATAAAGTTAGTAATATAAGACATTAATAGATTAAAGAAGTGGTTTTTGTAACTATTTAATTAGTTAAGGGTATGAAGTTAGGGGTATGAAGTTAGGTTTATGAAGTGAGGGGTATGAAGTAAGGGGTATGAAGTTAGGGGTATGAATAAAGGGGCATGAATTGAATGAATTTAGGGGGATTAATTAATTGATTAAAGAAGTGATTTTTGTAAGTATTTAATTAGTTAAAGTTATGAAGAAAGGTGTATGAAGTGAGGGGTATGAAGAAAGGGATATGAGACATTAATTTATTAAAAAATAGTTTTTGGGAAGTGAGAGGTATTTAGTGAGAGGTATAAAAAAATGAGTATGAAGTTACGGGTATGAATTAAGGGGTATGAAGTAATGGGTATGAAGAAATAGGTCTAAAGTGAATGAAGTTAGGGGTATGAAGTGAGGGGTATGAGGCCTTAATTGATTAAACGAGTGTTTTTTAAAGTATTCAATTAGTTAAGGGTGTGAAAAAATGGGTATAAAGTATGAGATGTGAAGAAATAAGTATGAAGTGAGGGGTATGAAGAAAGGGATATGAGACATTAATTGATGAAATAAGTGTTTTTTGTAAGTATTCAATTACTTAGGATTATGAAGTGAGGGGTATTTAGTGATGGGTATGAAGAATGCGTATGAATAAAGGCGTATGAAGTTAGGGGTATCAAATTAGGGGTATGAATTTAGGGATATGAATAAAGGGATGTGAAGTTAGGGGTATGAAATTAGGGGATATGAATAAAGGGGTAGTAATTGAATTAAGTTAGGGGTATGAAGTGAGGGGTATAATATATTCATTTATTAAAGAAGTGGTTTTTGTAAGTATTCAATTAGTTATGTGTAGGAACTGAGGATTATGAAGTTAGATGTATGAAGTTAGGGGTATGAGACATTATTTGATTAAATAATTCATTTTTGTAAGCATTCAATTAATGAGGGGTATGAAGTTAGGGGTATGAAATGAAGGGTATGAAGTTAGGGGTATGAAATGAGGGGTATGAAGTTAGGGGTATGAAGTGAGGAGTATGAATTAAGGGGTATTAAGTTAAGACTATAAAGAAAGGGGTATGAAGTGAATAAAGTTAGGGGTATGAAGTGAGGGCTATGAGTGCATAATTGATTAAAGAAAGGTTTTTATAAGTATTCAATTAGTTAGGGATATGAAGAAAGGGGTATGAAGCGAGGGATATGAAGAAAGGAATATGAGACATTAATTGATTAAAGTAGTTTTTATAAGTATTCAATTACTTAGAGATATGAAGTGAGGGGTATTTAGTGAATGGTATGAAGAAACGACTATGAAAAAAGGGCTATGAATAAAGGGGTATGAAGTTATGGGTATGAATTTGGGGATATGAGGAAAGGGGTATAAATATAGGGATATACAATTAGGCGGTATCAAGAAATTGGTATGAAGAAAGGGGTATGAAAAAAGGAATATGAGACATTAATTGATTAAAGAAGTGATTTTTTTAAGTATTCAATTGCTTAGGGGTATGAAGTGGGGGTATTTAGTGAGGAGTATGAAGAAAAGGGTATGGAAAAAATGATATGAATTGTATGAATTTAGGGGTATGAATAAAGGGGTATGAAGTGAGGGGTATGAAGAAATGGGTGTGAAGTGAGGGGTATGAAGTTAGGGATATGATATCTTAATTGATTAAAGTTAGGGGTATGAAGAGAGGGGTATGAAAAAATGGGTATGAAGTGAGGGATATGAAGAAAGAGATATGAGACATTAATTGATTAAATAAGTATATTTTATAAGTATTTAATTACTTAGAGGTATGAAGTGAGAGGTATTTAGTGAGGGGTGTGAAGAAAAAAGTATGAAGAAAGGGATATGAAGTTAGTGGTATGAAGAAATAGGTATGAAGTTAGGGGGTATGAATAAAGGGGTATGAAGTGAAATAATTTAGGGGCATGAAGTGAGGGGCATGAGATATTAATTGATTAAAAAAATAGTTTTTATAAGTATTTAATTAGTTAAGGGTATGAAGAAAAGGGTATGAAGTGAGGGGTATAAATAAAGGGGTATGAAGAAAGGGATATGAGACATTAATTGATTAAATAAGTGGTTTTTGTAAGTATTAAATTACTTAAGGGTATGAAGTGAGGGATATGAATAAAGGGGTATGAAGTTAGGGGTATGAATTTAGAGGTATGAAGTTAAGGGTATGAATTTAGGGATATGAAGAAAGGGGTATGAAACTAAGGGTATGAAGTTAGGAGTATGAAAAAAGAGGCATGAATAAAGGGGTATGAAGAAATGGGTGTGAAGTGAAAAGTATGAAGTTAGGGGTATAAGACCTTAATTGATTAAATTTAGGGGTATGAAGAGAGGGGTCTGAAGAAAGGGGTATGAAGTGAGAGGTATAAAGAAATGGGTATGAATTGAGGGGTGTGAAGTTAGGGGAATGAAGTAAGGGTATGAATTGAGGGTTATATACTCTATCACCTTCCAAATATTAGCTTCCAACTCAGTCTCAAATTTTCACAAAACACAATCCTTCGGTCTAGCAGAAATATGCTCAATATCTATCTTTGTTTTGGTACAAAGCTATCCTTAATTTTACACCAAACTTTGTATTCAATCCATTTTAAAGATTTTATGACAAATCCTAATCAATCTCAAATCAATTATGCTCACAAGCCTTCTCAAATAATTATCTCAAATTTGCCTTGCAATATTTAACCAATTCTCACACCAATCTATCCACAAGTCCTCACTAGACCTTGCATAATCTACTCAACGAGTCCTCACTAGAAATTGCACAATATGCTCAACAAGTTCTCACTAGAACTTGCATAATCTACTCAACAAGTCCTCACTAGAACTTGTATAATCTGCTCAACAAGTCCTCACTAGAACTTGCACAATATCATGTAATCATAAAGAGAATTGTTAGAGACTCAATATGCTTCCTAACAATCATATTGCTTAATCATAATAGTCCACCATCTCTTTCTCAAGTCAATTCAGAATGTAGTATAGTTTGTTTTATGGAACTTGAACTTTCACCTCAATACATCCAGTTGAATAGTCTCACTCAACCAATTACTCAAGTCTCTCAAAATGTTTCCAACAATGCTCAATTTCACATAATAATGATACTCGTGATATTTTGCAAAACTTGTTCAAGTTCATCACCAAGCTAATTTATTTAACAACAATACTATCTTTACTTTGCAAACTTCACATAACAATGACACTCAAGAACCTTCACACAAGTTTCCATTGAAATATTCACTTCAATCAACAATGCTAATCAAACAATGTTCATAGCATTTATCTCTCTTTTAGAAAGCTTATCAACTCAATAAGGAAACCTAGAAAAAATCCTTTTCACTCCAATATTATTTTTAGAAATACACTCACATTCATCACTTTTACACATGGAATAATATACCCATGCCCTTTATTGATTGGAGAAAGATCTTCAAAACTACCTTGAAACAATACCTTCTTCTTTGCCAAGTGCCAGGGTTAGATAACAAGTGTTACTCTTAAAAAATACAAATATAAATCAATTTCATAATACACCTTAAATCTCCATATCAATAGAAATATTGAACAATAATATTTTCATCAAATAGTCCTTTCAACAATACTCCTATTTTTCAATATTGCAAAAATTGATATCACAAATCAATATTTAATTTCCTAAGGTAAAAATAATATTTACCCTAGTAAAACTTTCATTTACCACCAAGGTAAATAATCTAACTACTTTCCCCTTATATCTCCCTAACCTTAGCAAAGTAATGAAATAATAAAATTTGCATTTACAACCCTTATTAATCCTTAACCTTAGCACATTTGAAAAATAAAAAATTAAATTATAAAAACCTTGGCAAAATTCCCCTTCTACAAATTGTGGGATTCGATCCTGCATCCTCCCCTTGGCTAGCGCCTTGGTTGTAGCTAGCTAACTATGTGAGCCAAGCACTCCATGTGCTCTTTGAATATGCCTTTAGCTCTTTGTCTTCCCATGAATACCTTATAGCCTTTGGATCTTCCCTTCACTTGCACATGCTCTCTCACACGATGCACTTCCTCCTTTGCCTTTGCTACCTTGACTCTTTGTTGACCCCACAAATTTTGGAATTCGCATTCAATTTAATTTCATGCTAAGGTATGCTTTGGGTAAGGGTTTAAATACCCTTTTCCCTCCTTTTTTTTTCACATCGGTGGGTGGAATGACATCGGTGCTTTAATTAAAACCTTTAATAATTTATAAAACATTTAAATTCTAAATGACATCGGTGTAAATGACAGCTTCATGTGTTCACTTTTGGTAGTAATGACAACTTCTCACCTTGACATCAATGACAACTAAATGAGATTAAAATGTCCAACAAAGTGAGGGGTATGAAGAAAGAGATATGAGACATTAATTTATTAAAGAAGTGGTTTTTGTAAGTATTCAATTACTTAGGGGTATGAAGTGAGAGTTATTTAGTGAGAGGTATGAATAAAGGGGTATGAATAAATTGGTATGAATTTAGGGGTATGAAGAAAGGGGTATGAAAATGGTGGTATGAATAAAGGGTTATGAATAAATAAGTCACTCCAAAATACCCCTTCATGGTCACAATAAGAAGATACTCAAACACACTATCCTCTCTAGAAGACCTTCATGGTAATGTGATGGACACTATCCCAGGTATGCAACAAGCTGCAAATATCTACGTTGAATTTTGTTTCTAATTTCGCCCATCCTAATATTCTAGTGCAATAAGAGATACTTAATTATATCCCACATATTATAAAAGTCAAATAAAAATGTGATATCTTTAGATTTGTGAATCTAGAGGAGGTGAGAGACATAGTTTTCAATATGAGAATTGGAAAGTCCCCACGCCCTAATGGATTCTCGATTGAATTTTTCTAGGATTTTTAGAATGATATAGGGGAGGATGTAACCAAGGCAATGGAAAAATATTGTGCAAATAAAATCATGTTTAAGGATTTGAACCATACTTTCCTTTCTTTAATCCCTAAAGTAGGAGAGGCTTCCAACCTTGGAGAATTTTTCTCGATGGCACTTTGCAATGTAGTCTACAAGATCATTACCAAAATAATGGCTCAAATTATCAAGAAGGTATTGGATAGTTTTATCTTTCGAAAGCAACCATGATTTATGGGAGGTTGATAAATTTTGGATGGAGTAATATTTGCATAAGAAGAAGTTCACACAAAGCATAAAAAATGTTGAAGATGTATGTTTATCAAATTAGACATGCCAAAGGCCTATGATAGAGTCCCTTGGTAGTTTTTGGATCAAATGTTAGAGAACTTTGGTTTCTCTTAGGGCTGGAGAGAGTGGATAATGAGTTGAGTCTCTTTGAACTCCTTATTAGTCCTCAAAATCATACCCCTCACTAATTGGATACTTATAAAAACAAATTATTTAATCAATTAATGTCTCATACCCCTAACTTCATATCCCTAAACTCATACCCCTCACTTCGTACCCTTAACTAATTGAATACTTAAAAAAACTACTTCTTTAATCAATTAATATCTCATACCCCTAACTTCAAGGTTTAGGTTTTAGGGTTTAGAGTTTAAGGTTTAGGGTTTTATTCAAGAAGTGATTTTTATAAGTATTTAATTAGTTAGGGATATAAAGTTAGAGGTATGAAGGTAGGGGTATGAAGTAAGAGGTATGAAGTTAAGGGTATAAAGAAAGGGGTATGAAGTGAATTAAGTTAGGGGTATGAGACCTTAATTGATTAAAAAAATGGTTTTTATAAGTATTTAATTAGTTAGGAATATGAAGAAAAGGGCATGAAGTGAGGGGTATGAAGAAAGAGATATGAGACATTAATTTATTAAAGAAGTAGTTTTTGTAAGTATTCAAATATTTAAGGGTATGAATTGAGGGGTATTTAGTGAGGGGTATGAAGAAAGGGCTATGAAGAAAGGGGTATAAAAAAAATGGTATGAAGTTAGGGGTATGAATTTAGGGGTATGAAGAAAAGGATATGAAGTTAGAGGTATGAAGTTAGGGGGTATCAAAAAAGGGTTATGAAGTTAGGGGTATGAAGTTAGGGGTATGAAGGTAGGGGTATGAAGAAAGAGGTATGAAGAAAGGGGTATGAAGTTAAGGGCATGAAGAAAGGGATATGAGACATTATTTAATTAAAAAAGTGGTTTTTATAAGTATTCAATTACTTAGGTGTGTCAAGTGAATGGTATTTAGTGAGGGGTATGAAGAAAGAGGTATGAAGAAAGGAGTATTAAGTTAGGGGTATGAATAAAGGGTTATGAAAAGGGGGTATGAAGTGATAGGTATGAATAAATGGGTGCGAAGTGAGGGGTATGAAGTTAGGGATATGAGACCTTAATTGATTAAATTTAGGGGTATGAAGAGAGGCGTATGAATAAAAGGGTATGAAGTGAGGGGTATGAATAAAGGGATATGATACATTAATTGATTAAATAAGAGGTTTTTGTAAGTGTTTAATTACTTAGGGGTATGAAGTGAGGGGTATTTAGTGAGAAGTATGACTAAATAGGTATGAAGAAAGGGGTATGAAGTTAGGGGTAGGAAGAAAGGGGTATGAAATTAGCGGTATGAAGCTAGGGGATATTAATAAAGAGGTATGAAGTGAATGAAGTTAGGGGTATGAAGTGAGGGATATGAGACCTTAATTGATTAAAAAAGTGGTTTTTATAAGTATTTAATTAGTTAAGGGTATGAATAAAGGGGTATGAAGTGAGGGGTTTGAAGAAAGGGATATGAGATATTAATTGACTAAAGAAGTGGTTTTTATAAGTATTAAATTACGTAGGGGTATGAAGCGAGGGGTATGAAGAAAGGGGTATGAATAAATGGGTATGAAGTTAGGGGTATGAAATTAAGGGTATGAATTTAGGAGGTATGAATAAATGGGTATGAATCTAGGGGTATGAAGCGAGGTGTATGAAGAAAGGGGAATGGAGAAAGGTGTATGAAGTGAGGGGTATGAAGAAAGGGGTGTGAAGTGAGAAGTATGAAGTTAGGGGTATGAGACCTTTATTGATTAAAATTAGTGGTATGAAGAGAGGGGTATGAATAAAGGGGTATGAATTGAGGGGTATGAAGTTAGGTGTGTGAAGTTAGGGGTATTTAAAAATGATTGATTAAATATTGGTTTTTTATAAGTATTCAATTACTTAAGGGTATGAAGTAAGGGGTATTAAGTTAGGGGTATGAAGAAAGGTTTATTAAGTTAGGGGGTATGAATAAAGGAGTATGACGTTATGCGTATGAATTAAGGGGTATGAAGAAAGTGATATGTGAAATTAATTGATTAAAGAAGTGGTTTTTTTTAAGTATTAAATTACTTTAGGGTATGAAGTGAGGGGTATTTAGTGAGGAGTATGAAGAAAGGGGTATAAAGTTATGGGTATGAAGTGTATAAAAAAATGGGTATGAAGTGAATGATATTAAGGGTATGAAGTGAGGGGTATGATATCTTAATTGATTAAAAATGTAGTTTTTTTAAGTATTCAATTAGTTAGGGGTATGAAGAAAGGGATATGAAGTGAGAGGTATTAATAAAAGGATATGAAGTGAGGGGTATAAATAAAGGGATATGATACATTAATTGATTAAAGAAGTAGTTTTTATAATTATTCAATTATTTAGGGGTATGAAATGAGGGGTATGATGAAAGGGGTATGAATTTAGGGGGTATGAAGAAAGGGGTAGTAAGTTAGGGGTATGAAGAAAGGGGTATGAATTGAGGGGTATGAAGTTAGGGGTATGAAATGAGGGGTATGAGACCTTAATTGATTAAAGAAGTTTTGTTTTTAAATTTAATTTTTTTTTATTGTAAACTTTAATTAAAAAAATAGAAAATTTAAAATTAAATTTTAATGATAAAATTTATTTGATTTTGATGGGGGAGTCGGAGGGAGGGGGAACGTCCTGATACCTCTCTCAGATCCCCCTCCCTTGGTTCTTACCCAGTCCCTAGCTCATCCTGGGTCCCTCTATAGGAATGCTTTGTAGTAGATGATCTCCCTAGTGGGAGATCCTTCTCCACTTTTTGCTCCTTTCCTAGAGTTTTCAGGGTTTCCCTACCTGAGCCTATGGTCTGGTGCATCTCAAGGGTATCCTAGGATTTCCTACATGTTTCTGGGATCCCTTCCTTGTTATCCCTTAGGCTTTTCCCTAGGGTTTTTTATAGGTTTTTTTCTTAGATCCAGTTCCCATGGCTTCCTCGGTTGGTGGTGGTGGTAGGTTGGGTTTTTGACTACTTCATGGTCCATCCTGTGAGGTCCTCTGTGCTTCGAAGTTGGTCTGGGAGGGTCAGTTTCCTCTTTTTCCAATGAAACCTCTTTGGGATGCCTGTGGTTGTTGTTGGTCCCATCTCATTGGGTAGGGTCCTTTTCAATTTCTTTTTTGGAGGCTTATTCTTGCTGGATCTATGTTTTGGTGGACACCCAGGGCATTGGTTAGCCTTCAGGGTGGGCATCTTCCTCTACCTGGGTTGTTCCTAGTCCTAGTCCTAGTTCCTTGAAGTTTTCCATGAGCAAGAATGGGGGGGTCTTGGTCCCTTTTTCTAGGGTCCCTAGGGTTTCTTTTGCATGTCTAGATCTTTTGAGGGACCCATAATCAGTGCATGTAGACTCTAGTTCCCCTAGGTTAGGCTTTCGAGGATCTCATATTTGTTTCTATTGTTGCTTCCCGCTTGGGATCCTCATGCTATTCGTTTTAGTTCATATTCAAGGGCTTTTGGTCCTAGATCTCTAGTTCTATTCATAAGCAAGGATGGTGGTTCATGGGCATTTTTACTAGATTGGTGGGGGCTTCCTTCTGTATTATCTAATCTGGATGTGGATATCAGTGTGTTTGCAATTGTGGTCCCTCCTTCCTCCTTCAATTTTGGCTTTTGGGATCCTATATTTGCACTTGTTGTTGTTTTCCCTGGATCCTTTTGACTTCCTTGTATTTCTCCCTATTATGCACGAGGATATCTTGGCCTATAGATATCCCCAGTAGTGTTGTTCCACTTTTCAAGCTCAAGCGAAGGCTTCCTATTTTTTTCTTTGAGGACCCTGATGCCATTTCCCAGGCTATCCCATTGTTGATCCTTGGCCTGTATCTTGATGTTGCTTGCTGCTTTGCTTGCGCAGTTGCTTGCTACCCCGCTACACCCTGGGTTGCATCCCGAGCCATCCCTGGGTGAGGATCCTCTCCAATTTTCTAATAATTCCTTGCTTTTGGTTTTCGGGTAGGATTTCTAGTTGCAGGCTATTCTTGGCCTTCTCGCTCTCCCTATGCAGGTCTGGGCAGGTGCATTGTATCCACCCCTGGGAGGATCCCATACTACATTATACACGCCATGGTGGATCCCATATTGTTGTATCCACCCCTGGGAGGATCCTAGACTACCAGTAATGGCAGGATGATATTTTGGTGAAGTGGGTTTCACTAGTTGGTACTAGAATTTGGTCTTTCTGCTAGATGTAGTGTTGTTTCTAGCCATTTCCCTTTCAGTTCATGTTTATTTTAATGTACTAAGGAATTTATTTAAATCTTGGTGCTACGACCCTTTTTGTTATAAGGTTTTGGAATCCTCTTAAAAAACCCAATTTGTATATAAAATTCTAGTTACTTATCAAAAAATATATATATATTTTAACTTTAATTTTATTTTCCTTTTTTTCTCAGGAAATTTAAAATTTTAATTTTAATTTTAGTTTTTTAACCTTAAAAAAAATAAAAACGTTAGAAAATCAAAAAAATTTCAAAAACTTAAGAAAATCCAAAAAAATCAATGTTATTTTTCAAAAAATATATATTTCTTCATACCCCTCACTTCACACCCCTAACATCATATACCTCACTTCATACCCCTAACTTCATACCTCTTTCTTCATACCCCTAACCTCATACCCCTCACCTCATACCCCTCACTTCATATCCCTCACTAATTGTATGAAGAAAGAGGTATGAATAAAGGGGTATGAAATTAGAGGTATGAAATTAGGGGTATGAAGAAAAGGGTATGAATAAATGGGTATGAAGTTAGGGGGAATTAATAAATGGGTATGAAGAAAGGCGTATGAAGTGAGAGGTATGAAGAAAGGTGTGTGAAGTAAGGGGTATGAAGTTAGGGGTATGAGACGTTAATTGATTAAAGATAGGGGTATGAAGTGAGGGGTATGAAAAAATGGGTATGAATTGAGTGGTATGAAGTGAGGGGTGTGAAGTGAAGGGTATGAAGTTAGGGTATGAGAATTTAATTGATTAAAGGAGTGTTTTTTTTTTTTTTTAAATTAATTGTAAAATTTAATTAAAAAAATTGGGAGCTTTAAAATTTTAATTTAAATTTTTTTCTTAAGAAATTTAAAATTTTAATTGTAATTTTTTAACCTTCAAAAAAAAAAAAATCAAAACGTTAGAAAATCAAAATTTTTTAAATTTTTTAGAAAATTCAAAAAAATCAATGTTTCTTCATACCCCTCACTTCACACCCCTAAAATCATATCGCTTTCTTCATACCCCTCACTTCATACCCCTAAATTCATACATCTTTCTTCATATCCCTAACTTCATACCCCTCACCTCATACCCCTCACCTCATACCCATCTCTTATTGAATACTTACAAAAACCAATTATTTAATCAATTAATGTCTCATACCCCTAACTTCATATCCCTCACTTCATAGTACTAACTAATTAAATTCTTACAAAAACCACTTCTTTAATCAATTAATGTCTCATACCCCTAACTTCAAGGTTTAGGGTTTAGTTTAAAAAAAAAAAATTGTAAGTATTCAATTATTTAAGGGTATGAAGTTAGGGGTATGAGTTATTAATTGATTAAATAAGTGGTTTTTGTAAGTACTTAATTAGATAGGGTTATGAAGTTAGGGGTATGAAGAAAGGGATATAAGACATTAGTTGATTAAATAAGTGGTTTTTATATGTATTCAATTACTTAGGGGTATGAAGTGAGGGGTATTTAGTGATGGGTATGAAGAAAGAGGTATGAATTTAGGGGTATGAATTTAAGGATATGAATAAAGGGGTATGAAGTTAGGGGGTATGAAGTGAATTAAGTTAGGGGTATGAAGTGAGGGGTATGAGACCTTAATTGATTAAAGAAGTGGTTTTTGTAAGTACTCAATTAGTTAGGGATATGAAGAAAAGGGTATGAAGTGAGGGGTATGAGACCTTAATTGATTAAAGAAGTGGTTTTTTAAGTATTAAATTAGTTAGGAGTATGAAGAAAGTGGTATGAATTAAGGGGTATGAAGAAAGGGATATGAGACATTAAAGAAGTGGTTTTTTTAAGTATTCAATTACTTAGGGGTATGAATTTAGGGGTATGAAGAACATGGTATGAAGTTAGGGGTTATGAAGAAAGAGGTATGAAGTGAATGAAATTAGGAGTATGAAGTGAAGGTTTTGATACCCTAATTGATTAAATAAGTGGTTTTTGTAAGTATTCAATTAGTTAGGGGTATAAAAAAAGGGTTATGAAGTGAGGGATATGAAGAAAGAGGCATGAAGTGAGGGGTATTAAGAAAGAGATATGAAATATTAATTGATTAAAGATTGGTTTTTATAAGTATTCGATTACTTAAGGGTATGAAGTAAGGGGTATTAAGTTAGGGGTATGAAAAAATGGGTATGAAATTAGGGTGTATGAAGTTAGGCGTATGAATTAAGATGTATGAAGAAATGGATATGTGAAATTAATTGATTAAAGAAATGGTTTTTGTAAGTATTAAATTACTTATGGGTATGAAGTGAGGGGTATTTAGTGAGGAGTATGAAGTGTATGAAACAAAGGGTCTGAATTGAATGATATTAGGGGTATGAAGTAAGGGGTATGAGACCTTAATTGATTAAAAAAATAGTTTTTGTAAGTATTCAATTAGTTAGGGGTATGAAGTGAGAGGTACGAAGAAAGGGATATGAAGTGAGGGGTATAAATAAAGGGATACGATACATTAATTGATTAAATAAGTAGTTTTTGTAATTATTTAACTATTTATGGGTATGAGGTGAGGGGTATGAAGAAAGGGGTATGAAGTTAGGGGTATGAATTTAGGGGTATGAAGAAAGGGGTATGAATTTAGGGGGTATGAATAAATGGGTATGAAGTTAGGGGTATGAAGAAAGGGGTATGAATTGAGGGGTATGAAGTTAGGGGTATGAAGTGAGGGGTATGAGACCTTAATTGATTAAAGAAGTTTTGTTTTTAAATTTTTATTTGTTTTAATTGTAAACTTTAATTAAAAAAATAGGAAATTTAAAATTAAATTTTAACTTTAATTTTCTTTTTCTTTTTTTCTTAGGAACTTTAAAATTTTAATTTTATTTTTATTTTTTCAACCTTAAAAAAAAGAGGTATGAATTAAATATTGGTTTTTATAAGTATTCAGTTACTTAAGGGTATGAAGTTAGGGGTATTTAGTGAGTGGTATGAAGAAAGAGGTATAAATAAAGGGGTATGAAATTAGAGGTATGAAATTAGGGGTATGAAAAAAAGGGTATGAAGTTAGGGGGCATGAATAAAGGGTATATATTTTGGGGTATGAATAAAGGGGTATGAAGTGAGGGGTATGAAGAAAGGTGTGTGAAGTATGGGATATGAAGTTAGGGGTATGAAACATTTATTTATTAAAGTTAGGGGTATGAAGTTAGGGTTATGAAGTTAGGGGTGTGAAGTGAAGGGTATGAAGTTAGGGGTATGAGACTTTAATTGATTAAAGAAGTGTTTTTTTTTTTTTAATTGTAAAATTTAATTAAAAAAATTAGGAGATTTAAAATTTTAATTTTAACTTTAACTTTTTTTCTTAAGAAATTTAAAATTTTAATTTTAATTTTAATTTTTAACCTTAGAAAAAAAAATAAAAAAAATAAAAACGTTAGAAAATAAATGTTTTTCAAAAAGTTTAGAAAATCCAAAAAAATCAATGTTTTTTTCAAAAACTTTAGAAAATTCAAAAAAATCAATATTTTTTTCAAAAAAAAATCAATGTTTCTTCATACCTCTCACTTCACACCCCTAACTTCATACCCCTTTTTTCATACCCCTAACTTCATACCTCTAACTTCATACCATTTCTTCATACCACTAATTTAATACCCCTCACTAATTGAATACTTACAAAAACTAGTTCTTTATTTAATTAATGTCTCCTACCCCTAACTAATTTAATACTTAAAAAAATAATTTCTTAATCAATTAATGTCTCATACCCCTAATTTCAAGGTTTAGGATTTAGGATTTAGGGTTTAGTTAAAAAATTTGTTTTTGTAAGTATTCAATTAGTTAGGGGTATGAATTTATGGGCATGAGACATTAATTGATTAAAGAAGTATTTTTTGTAAGTATTTAATTTGTTAGGGGTATGAAGTAAGGGGTATGAAGTGAATGAAGTTAGAAGTATAAAGTGAGGGGTATGAGACCTTAATTGATTAAAGAAGTAGTTTTAATAAGTATTCAATTAGTTAGGGATATGAAAAAAGGGGTATGAAGTGAGGGGTATGAAGATAGGCATATGAAGTGATGGGTATGAAGAAAGGGATATGAGACATTAATTGATTAAAGAATTGGCTTTTTAAAGTATTCAATTACTTAGGGGTATGAAGTGAGGGGTATTTAGTGAGTGGTGTGAAAAAGTGGTATGAAGAAAGAGATATGAAGTTAGGGGTATGAATTTATGGGTATGAAGAAAGGGGTATGAAGTGAATGAAGTTAGGGGTATGAAGTGAGGGATATGAGACCTTAATTAATTATAGAATAGGTTTTTATAAGTATTCAATTAGTGAGGGGTATGAAGAAAGGGGTATGAAGTTAGGGGTATGAAGAAAGGGGTATGAAATGAGGGGTATGAAAAAGGGAGATGAGACCTTAATTGATTAAACAAGTGGTTTTGGTAAGTATTCAATTAGTTTTTTTGGTAAATTAATATTTTATATTACTAAAATTATTTTAAGGATCCCTTAACCTTGATAAAAAACCAACAAGAAAAGTTGTAATACAATGAAGGACATACTTGAGACCCCCTATAAACCTTAGACTAGAAAGAGCCACAACTGAGGATGCAGTCTCAGGCTTAGGGACATAAAAATAATAGAAAAAGCAAAAATGTGGGGTTGTAGCCTCAAATTTGAGGACACTAAGATATAGGACAAACCCTAAAATGTAAAAACTAAAACTAAAGAAGGAAAGACCTTCGCATAGGGAAGTTGAAAGACCAAAAAAGGACCCATTACCCAAAAAATACCAGGCTCCGTGTAGGGTAGCCTTAGAAGCAAAAAATATGGATAAAAGGAAATTAGTCTTTAGTTGAGGTCTTATCCTCATCCTTGGTGTCCTCCTTATCAGTTTCCTTGGGCTCATCATCCTTAGGCTCCTCCTTAATTGTAATATTTTTTTCTTTGGACCCACCATCAACCTCCTGGCTGCTCTGCCCACCAAAAAACAACTTTTTAAGACCTTCACGGATGTCTATAATTGAATTGAACATGACGTTCATCATAGCAATGGTCGAGGAGACGATAAAATATTTCAAATGCTTGGTCTCATCCTCAGTTTCCTCATCCTCATTCTTGATTTCAATGACATAGCATTTTTTTGCCAGGTTTTGAAGCCGAGTAGACTTCCTTATAGGTTCCTCCATGCTTTCAAAGCTAATGCTTTTCTTATCCCTTAATTTTTTGATAGTCTCAAATGCTTTCCTCTTTTTCTCTACAAGGGTGACACTAGTAGAGGACCCTGTAGGCTTAGCTGGACCAAGAATATTAGGATTAGGTTTGGGTATGTTCGCTAGGACATAGGTATAAATGACCTTATACATACCCTGATGGTAGGGAAGGTCATGGCTCTTCTTATTTTTGCATGTAGTAATGCAGAAGTTCATGGAATTGAAGAAGAATAAAGGGATGATGAGAGGTTTTATTTCCCAAAAATAGTTTACAAAAGAAAAATGGTAGGTTTTGAGGGGTTTTTTAGGATCGTTGATAGTGATGAATTCCATGATGGGCTTCATCACATCGTCCCAAGAGGTTCTCAGGTTACTCCTAAATACCCTAGGGTTCTTGGAATTCTTGAGGATTTTCTTGTATATTTTGAAATCACCAAGCTCAATTTCCCAATTATGCTTGTGCCTATGGATAGAGCAACCTTCAGGGCTCTAGCCAGTGATGGAAGACAACAGGTGGACGTCTACCATGAATCCCCTACCATGCACTATTATAGAACTATTATCCCAGATCTCAAGGAAGGTGAGCATGATATCAATATCATCTCCATAAAACATGTGGAGGAAGGGGAAAAAGTGCCTATCCTTGAGAATATTTTCTACCACGACATCACAGACAAGAGATTTGGGTTCAATGTAATTATTTTCCATGGTGGAAGGGGGAAGAGGGATGATGAGGGAGTGGATAGACAAAAAGGGGGTGGGTGACAAGGACAACAGACTATGCAGGAAGAGAAAAATAGGCTAGGAAGTGAAGGCAGACTAGGTAGGACCAATGGTGATAAAAAGGAGAGGAGCTTCAAAAAAATACCATAAAATTTGGGGGATGCCAACTCTAATCATCATCGAGCATGGCGGGAAGCTGTAAATATAGGCATGGGAGCAAGAAAAAAATGGCGCATGAGGATAAGGTGGCTCACACATGAGAAGGTCTTGATAGCTCAGGAGAGGACACATAGCGAGGATAAAGGGAAGTTTTGAAAACATGCCCTTGACAAAACTATCATTGAAAATCAGACTAGGAAATTTGGAAAGAATGCTTGCACCCCCATAATTTCTCAAGATAGTAAACTTCAGAGACTAGAGTTCCAACTTTTTATGACCATTGGCCTCAATGGTCTCACTCACGTGGTGCCACATCCTTAGGATGTAGATGATGGTGGAAAACGATCCTCGTGCATCTAAAATGTGTTGGGATTTGAGGTTACGTGGCCTAGAGAAGGTGGGTTTCTAACAATATATCAGGCACATTTATTTATTACGATGAGGAACTTTGAAAAACCTTTTTATTTTAAAATTTACCATGACACTTAGGTACCTGCACATATTTGATAAAGGATGCCAAAAAGTAAACTAGTCATTAGCATACATTCCAATAATTAAGACCTAGACAAAGATGACCTTTTGGTGGAGGGTGATGTGGATGGGCATATAGAAATTATGATGGTGGTGGAGGGTGATGTGGATGGGCATATAGAAATTATGATGGTGGTGGAGGGTGATGTGGATGGGCATATATAAATTTTGATGGTGGCATTGGTTGTTAACAAAAATGGACAGTTGGACAATCTGTTAGTGATAAAAATGAATGGTGTAGATTGACACATAGACCTTATCAATCGAGAAGGTGTTTAGGGACCTCCACTTGTTGTGCTTATTAGGAATGATCATGTGGTACATGAATATCCCTAAGATTATATTGGTGTTACCCATGAAAGGAAGGTTGGATATCCTGGAGGATAGCCTCCTACTAAGGAAGATTCCTTTGAGGTTTCTCCTAATCTGCAATATCTCGGATATCCTTAGGAATGTCATCATTCCAGGTCTAAAATTTGATAATGTTTACTCCAATTTTGGCTAACCTATCGTCAACCCTATTTTCTTCTTTGTAAGCATGTTGAAAAATGACTTGTTGTATTTCAAGGATCAAGGTATTGGCTTCCTCGATATAGTCTCTGACTCTCCAGGAAGATCTGCAATTGTTGTCCCTGAGGTAATTGATAATTTTGAGGGAGTCTCCTTTGACTATTACCTTGTTGATAAAATTCTTTGCAAGGGAAAGAACCCTCCACATGCTTTTGGATTTAGCAACATGATTTGTCTGCTCGCCTAATCCTTTAGCAAAATCAAGGATGACTTCTCCTTGGTGAAAGTATTAAATTAGTTAGGGGTATGAAGTGAGGTGTATTTAGTGAGGGGTATGAAGAAATGGGTATGAAATTAGGGGTATGAAGAGAGGGGTATGACGTGAGTGGTATGAAGTGAGGGGTATGAAGAAAGGGGTATAATGTGAGGGGTATGAAGTTAGGGGTATGAGACCTTAATTTATTAAAGTTAGGGGTGTGAAGATAGGGGTATGAAGAAAGGGGTATGAAGTGAGGGGTATAAAGAAAGGGGTATGAATTTAGGGGTATGAAATGAGGGGTATGAGACCTTAATTGATTAAAGAAGTGTTTTATTTTTAAATTTATTTTTTTTAATTGTAAACTTTAATTTAAAAAATTAAGAACTTTAAAATATTAATTTTAACTTTAATTTTTTTTTTTCTTAGGAACTTTAAAATTTTAATTTTAATTTTTTAACCTTACAAAAAAAAACAAAAAAATCAAAATGTTAGAAAATCATTTTTTTTCAAAAAATATAGAAAATCCAAAAAAATCAATGTTTTACTTCAAAACAAAATCAAAGTTTCTTCATACCCATGACTTGACACACTTAACTTCATAATACTTTCTTCATACCTCTAAATTCATACCCCTTTCTTCATACCCCTAACTTCATACCCCTCACTTCATATACCTCACTTCATACCCCTCACTAATTGAAGAAAGGGGTATGTGTTGGAAATTTGTCCAGCCATACATTGCCAGCAATACATTAAAACAAAAATTGGGTTGTTAGATGATATTTTTAGCCTTGGAAAGTGTCTCCTCTTAGAGGAGACCAAAAAAAATTGTAGAACTTCAAAATTTGTGCAATATGAAAAAAAAACGGGCTCAAACGGACACCCGAATCAAAAGTTATGGCCAAAATATTAAGACATGTAATAAACATCATTGATGTAGATCCGACGGATGTGATTTGCTAGGGTTAGGGTTTTCTTTGTTTTCTCTTACTTAAGGTAATTTTAGGGTTTTATTTTATGAGGAGTTTTTTGCATTGTAGCAAGTGTGTGAGCTCTTCCAAAGTCTGTGAGGAGATTGTAACAAAGTACTGAAACTCTGCCAGAATTATTCCAAATAATAAGAAGATAATATTTGCTTCAATTTTGTTTCATTGTATTATTGTAAATTTTTCATTTGGTATCAGAGCAAGGCGATCAAGAAATTGGGTTCAAGTAACTATGGAATTTCTACTGCAAGTTTTATAGAAGCTTCTCGGAGATCTTAGTTCATGTTGAAGGGAGCTATTATGGCCAACAACACCAATTCAATTTTGATCCCAAAATTTGATGATTTCGACTATGAATATTGGAGCATCCGGATGAGGATGATTCTAAAGGCAAAAGGAGCTTGGGCCATCATTGAAGTTGGGTTAACCGAACCAAATGATTGGAGTGCATTGACTACAGATCAAAAGAAGGAGATACAAGAGAAAGAGAAAGAAAATAATTTATCTTTGGCTTTCATCCAGTCGACTCTAGACAAGAGTCTTTTTTCCCAGATTTCTACATGTGTTTCAGCTCAAGAAGCCTGGAAGGCATTGAAGGAGAATTACTAGGAGAGTTCTCAAGTTAAGGAGATGTAATTGCAAACTTTATGGATATATTTTTAAAATCTCAAATAGGAGGAGAATGAAACTGCAGGAGATTACTGTGTTTGGGTAAAAATAGTAGTAAATAAAATGGCCACACTTGGAGAGATCATAGAGCAAAATGTAGTAGTTAAAAAGGTTTTAAGAACCTTGATAGAGAAGTTTGACAGTGCAACCATTATCATAGAAGAAATGAAATGCCTCTCAAAAATGGATATAGACTCATTAATTGGCTCTCCCACATCTCATGAAGAGAGAATTGTCAAGAGGAAGAAGGATAAAGAAGGAGGTTCTACAGAGGAATAAGATTTTTTGGTAAAAGAGAATGATGGAGGAAGAGGTCACGGTAGGGGTTCCAGAGGAAGAGGAAGAAATGAAAGAGGAGATAGAAGAGGATCCTACGATGGTAGAGGTCAAGGAAGATATCAAGATTTAGATAATAACCAGGCTCATGCTGCAAGAGGAGGATCTAGTGCAAGAGGAAGAGATAGAGGTTGAGATATGAGAAATGTGCAATGTTACAATTGTAAAAAATATAGCCATTATGAGAGGGATTGCAGGATAAAAAAATCAGCACATTATGGAGAAGAGGATTCCTATGAGGATGATACTTTGTTTTGTATGATTGAAGAAAAAGTGGAGCAAGCAACTTTCCTCTCTACACAAAATAGCACAAAGGAGACATGGATCCTGGATAGTGGGTGTACAAACCATATTATTAGCAAGAGGGATGTATTTTCATATCTTGATTATTATTATCAATCTAGTATCAGGCTTGGGGATGATAAGATCTTGGAGGTGGTTGCAAAAGGAGAAATGGAGGTTCCTATCAAGAGAGGAAAAATAATTAAGGTAAAAGATATTTACTATGCACCCCGTTTGAAGAATTCATTAATGAGTATTGGTCAAATATTGGAAAAGGATTATAAGTTAGTGTTTGAGGATAGAATGTGCAAAATTTATGATCAAAGGAGAAAATTGATTACCACTGTAAAGATGACCAAGAACAGGCTCTTCCCATTACAATTTTTAGATCAAGGGGGAGCTCTAGAATTTTTTGGTGTAGAAGGTAAGGAGAGGCTATGGACTTTATAGTTTGGGCATTTAAATTATAAGAGTTTGAAGATGTTTTTACCACTTGTCTATGGGTTGCTAAAATTTGAAGACTCCAAGGAGGTTTGTGAAGGTTTTACACTTAGAAAACATGCAAGAGGGAATTTTTTGCATGGTGAAGCATGGAGGGCAGAACATCCATTGCAGTTAGTTCATAGTGACATTTGTGGACTAATGCAGATATAGAATATGGGTAAAGCTTCTTACTTTCTAACTTTTATTGATGATTTCTCCAGATATTGGTGGGTTTATTTTATTAAGCATAAGGATGAGGCATTCAATTAATTCAAGAATTTTAAGGCTCTAGTTTAAAATTAGAGTGGTCATTATATCAAATTTTTAAGGATAGATAGAGGATGTGAGTTCTTCTCTCATGAATTTGATGATTTCTATAGTGAGTTTGAGATTAAAAGGTAGAAAACAAGTCCTTACATACCTCAACAGAATGGGGTGATTGAAATAAATAATAAGAATTTGGTGGATATGGCACAATGTGTGATTCAAGAAAAAGGTATGAGTAATTTTTATTGGGTTGAAGCAATTAGGACTGCTAATTACATTTTAAATAGAAGTCCTACTAAGAGTCTTGAGAATATTACCCCTTATGAATGTTGGTACAACAAGAAGCCAAATGTAAATAATTTTAGAGTTTTTGGGATGTGTGGATTTTGTGCATGTTAATGTTGAGAATAGGAATAATTTGCATGCAAAGAGTGAAAAACATATTTTTATTGGGTACAGTGAGCAATATAAGTCTTACATGTTATTTAATCCTATTTCACATAAAATAACTTATCTAGAGATGCAATTTTTGATGAAGGGAGAAGTTGGGGATCACAAAAATTATTTTTTGAGGATGTTTTTGGTGAAGAGAACGTGGAACCAAGCCATGCTTCGGTTCATCCCAGCCATAACAAAGTTTCCAGTTCATCTTCTACAAGTGCATCTTCAAGTCCAAGAGAAGGTTCTTCCAGTATTTCTCCACCTCCATCACCACCGACCAAAGGAAAAGGTAAAATATTATTGAAGGATCACCCAAAATATCAAATTCTTGATAATAATTTCCATAATAGGGTGACAAAGAGTCAGCATATAGAGATGAGTGCAGTAATATAAAGGTTAGAGAACCTGCATCTTTATGGAGATGATGACAGTGGAGATACCAAAGGTGATGTTGTAAACTATGCACTTGTTTCACAATTTTATGAAATTTCAAAAGTTATTTTTGATGATTTTGAGCCTTCATGTTTTGAGCACGCTAGTACTAACAAAGTGTGGATGAAGGCTATACAAAAAGAAATGCATTCTATTGAAAAGAATGATACCTGGGAATTGTGTGATTTTCCCAAGGATAGGAAATGTGTAGGATGCAAGTGGGTCTCCAAGATCAAGAAGAATAGTGATGGATCCATTAAGAGGTATAAGGAATGGTTGGTAGCAAAGTATTTCACTCAAAAATATGGTTTGAACTACGAGGAAAAATTTTCTCCAATAGAAAGGCAAGAAACTATAAGGATGTTGCTATCATTGGTAGCTCATAAAAGGTGGAAGGTGCATTATATGGATGTCAAAAGTGCATTTCTAAATGGGTATTTATATGAAGAAGTATATGTGGAACAACCACAAGGTTTTATTGTCCAAGGAAAAGAATATCAAGTTTACAGGTTGAAAAAGACTCTATATAGGCTGAAGCAAGCTCCAAGAGCTTGGTATGCTAGAATCCATGACTACTTCCTGCAATGCAATTTTGAAAGGAGTAAGAGTGAGCCCACTTTGTACTACCAAATGGAAGGTAATGATATTCTTATTGTATGCCTTTATGTTGATAATATGTTATTTACAGGGAGTAGTTCTTATTTGAATGATTCTTTTAAACATGAAATGAAGAAGGAGTTTGAGATGTTTGAATTGGGTTTAATGATTTACTTTCTTGGTATGGAAGTACATCAAACTAGAAATGAATTTTTTTTTTGTCAATCCAAATATGTAAGGGATATGCTGAAGATATTTGGTTTGAGTGAATGTAAACCTGTGGAAACACCTATTGCACATGGGAATATCTTGAGTTTGGAGGATGGAGCTGAAAGGGCAAACAAAATAAAGTACAGGAGTATTGTTGGTAGCCTTATGTTCCTTTGTAAAACTAGGCTAGATATATGCTTTGTTATTTCATAGTGTTCCAATTATATGGCTAATCCATCATAATTAAATTTTAAGACAACGAAGAGGATTTTGAGGTATGTTCGTGGAACAATTGATTATGGGATCCACTACTCATAGGCAAAGAATTTGAAGTTAGTGGGATTTAGTGATAGTTATTGGGGCAATAATATTGATGATAGGAAATCCATGAGTGGGCACTACTTTTCTCTTGGTTTAGGTTTGGTGATATGGAGTTCCAAGAAATAAGCTACAGTAGCATTGTCTTTTACTGAAGCAGAGTATATTACACTTACATCAAAAAGTGCACAAGCATTGTGGCTTTGAAAAGTGCTAGGAGAGATTGGGGATAAGCAAGGGACTCCAACTACTTTATTCTATGATAATCAAAGTGCCATTAAGTTGGCACATAATCCTATCCACCATGCCAGGTCCAAGCATTTTGACATCAAGTACCACTTCATTCGAGACATGGTAGAGAAGGAATAAGTCAAATTGAGGTATTTCTCCACACATGATCAAGTAGCAGATATTTTTACTAAGGGAGTAGTAAAGCCTCAGTTTTTCTACTAAGGGACTGTTGGGACTGAAACTGATGAGATTATATTATTGATACAAGATGAGTTACATATATAGGCAGAAGGCCTATATGATAAACTGACAAGTGTCAAAACAAAGGCATAGTGCACTTTAATTCTAACATTCCCCCTTAAAGTGCACTATCCTAACTAAAGAAGAAAAAAACAAGTCAACATTAGGTAACATTCCCCCTTAATGTTGACTTCTCTAAAACAACCTATCATCCTCTCTTATTGTTGATTTGGTCTAGGCTCGTGCTCTTTTTGCTTGGCTCTCCAACTATGAATAATGCTATATTATATATACATCTCGGTCTTGCCTCGGGTCGACCACTTCCATGGGTCTTTTGCCACTGGGTTAGCCATCTAAGTGCCTCAGGATCATCATGGGTGCCTCAAGATCAGCCACTTCTAGGTCTGTTGCCACTGGGTTAGCCATCTAAGTGCCTCAGGATCATCATGGGTGCCTCAAGATCAGCCACTTCTAGGTCTGTTGCCTCTGTAGGTCATCCTCAGAGGATGTTGCCTCTTGTAGGTCACTGAATAGATTCACCATAAATATCAAATCTCTCCTTATGGTGAACTAAATATAGAAGGTGTCGATATCTACCAAAAATGCACCTTAATACAAAAGAAATATGAGCCATGAAATACAATAAAATTGAGCCTTAGAATCCAAGTGTGGAGGAGAGGAAAGAAGAATAGAAGAGAATCTTTTGAAGTTGTCTTAGTAGATCCGGAAAACCCGGAGAGTCTAGGAGTCTATGTATGTAGCCCTAGAATAAGTGTCATTAGGTAGTTACCTCATCTTATCGAAATGCTGGGTAACCTCCGAGAAGAGGGTACTACTAAATACTAGATTCACTTACAAGTACCTTGGGAGTGGTACACGAGAATCCTCAAGGTAGAAAAATTGAGGCTAAAAAGTCAATTAAAACAGCCTCAAAATTACAATATGACACCACCATTGTGTCTGTCGTGGAAAAATGTTTCCAACGACTATAAATACCCCTATACTTGTGTTTGAATGGGGCCTTCAACATGTGGAAAACAATACCATGCCTATCTAGGTAGTAAATAAACAAAATCGCTCAATGGTGGCATCACTCTCAAGGGGAAAAAAATAGCATTAAAAGTTCCTGTGCAGGGGATTTACATGGGCCATCTAGGCCAATTAAGTTTTACTATCAGCCACTATCACCATGATTAAAATATTTCCCTCCAAGGGAAATTACAATGGCCATGTGGCCCTCCATGACCATAAAGTTCTCTTTAGCTTGTCAAAGAACAGTTTCAGTCTACACACAAACTCCTTCAATACAATCTACCACAACCAAAACACCATCTATAATGTGCAGGGCTGCTATAACCTCCGAAGAGAAGTCAACATGCCCCGAAGAATCAATCATATTAATAAAATACTCATTACCCATTCTTTCACCCTTGAAATGCTTGAGATCTACATCAGTCATCTCATAGTACAAGGATATTCCCATTGACTTTATAGTGATACCACGCTCAGCTTCATCCATACGAGTATCAGTCATTCTGACATCACCAACAACTTCTTGAGCAATGATACCAGTTGCTACCACCAATGAATCGATGAGTGTAGACTTTCCATGGTCAACATGGGCAATAACAGACATATTGCATATGTTATGTTTCAAGTCCATAATCCTATGGAGTTCTTTAGTTGTGAACTTCACCATTTTTACTTACTTTTATATTCACCAAAACAATGCTTGATATTAAGAATAACCAAGATGTTTGAAATCCACGAAAGCAAGTGTGTCGCAGGTATTCGAGCTGCAGACCTTCCAATTTGGGCTCTCCCACAACTTAGAAATATGTCAAGAGGGCAGGCAAGGGCAAAGAAAAATAAAGATAAAGAGTGAGACGGTCACCTTAGGACACCAAAAAAGATTATTCCTTCTCCTCCTCGCTAGGGTTCCAGCGCTCTGTGGCATAAAATCCCATTAAAAAAAAAAATAACAACTGTGATCTCTAAGGCTTTTCAAACTCCAAACTCGGTGAGCAAATTCTTATCCACATCATGGGCAAAATGGCCACTTTTAAAAAAATACTAATTGCTTTCTTTGCGGCAAAAATTCCATTATGCAGAAGTCAGAGAACAAATTGGAGACGCCAAAAAAATAGATTGTCGTCGGAACTACGGCCTCCGCCAAACTACCACGATTGAGATCCGAAGAGATCCAAGAAATTGATGCCATTGGCTATTGCACAAGCTGTACTCCCTCCTCCACCAAATGACCATTGATGACACCATCAATTTCTGTCCGAAGCTTCTCCATTGCCTGCCAATCACGGATTAGCTCTGTCATCGCCCACTCATTCGTTATTGCCGTGACGTCGATGTGAAACAGGAAAATATCCGTCAAGAGGCCCATCAAAGATTTTTCTGTCAACTCCTCCTGACCCTTTAGCGATAGCAACACATGGACACATGTATGAATTCGACAACACATCACCAAAGTACGAACCACGACTTGAGATGGAGTGCATCTAGTTACGATGGCACAATTAACACCAAAAGCCTTGGTGAATTCCAGGGAACAAGAATTTAACTTCATCGCCACTTCATTTATTCTTAGTTCTATTTTACATCCACAAACACGTAGTCTCTACGATCATCGAACAAAACTTCCAGTACTATAATAGCCTCACAACGTCTTCTCCAACAATAAAGTATTTTTTTTCATTTCTCCGATGACATTGGGTTTTCAATTTTTGGCACAGATGATGATGCAGAATCAATGGCACGCTAAGCATCTTGATGCCAAATTAGGGGTTAATTTCCCTTCCATGATTCCAGAGAAGACATTAGTCAAGGCAACTATTACCCATCGAGCAGGACACGAACACCCCTTTCTCACCATGCCTTCCTCTGCCAGCACCGCTGCTCCCTACAGCAACGATGTCGCTCGCCTCGTTGCCTCTCACTGCTCGTAACCTTTGTAGAGCCCAGACTCAAACTATTGCATTATCAAAAACTAGAAGTTGAAGGAAAATCCATGGCTGTCGAAGATGAAATACCAAGATAAAATTTAGGCTAGTAGGCTATGTGAGTTGGACTGCACCAAGGGTTTGGAAAGGAGAAGTGCTCAAAATATACAACCCTTGCCATATGGATCCTATGGGCCAGAAGGTGCCAAGAAACCATGAAGAAATTCCAGGCTACCTGACTTCTGCTCGATGCCTATGATTTTCATATCTTGATGGTGTGACAATTCCAGATCGCCGAGTTACAAGAGGAACATGTGGTTTTAACAAGTGCTAGAAATTTTTCTCTACTTTATCTCAAAAATTTCACCCTTGATCTACCTTATTTCCTTGTTGTGTCGAGTACTTCATGGTCTTTCACACTGTACATTTTTTCAAATTGCCATATCCTACGGTTGCTATGGTGTTCCTGAAGAGGATGTGCACAGTTTTACGCACCAGTGTTTTTTGTCATATTTTTGGGACTACCACTTGTTGATCGTGTACCTATTATCAATATCGCGTCTGGAGCTACATTTGATTTTAGCTCCACATTACCTGATTTTCTAGTTGCTCTAATTTTTTGTGACTATGATTTCATCAGCCATTTTTTGATGTGGTGCCTTTAAACTCAAGTTCGTCAAATTTTTCTTCATGATAATGGTGACAGTATCACCTGGAGTGCGTTGATATGCATGTGTGTGGCAACTAGCTGCATATTTTTTTAATTATTTTGTTCCTATTGTAATAACCTATGCGGTGATGGTGCGACAGTGTTACTTGAGTTTATTGTTCTCGTTTAGTGCTCATGGATGCCGCCAATGTTGCTGTCATAGTGCTTCCATGAGAAGACGACGTCTTTTTCAATAGACTATTGTTGCTCGACACATCGGCCACTTGCAGATGACAATTTTTGGCACTTCCTACAAGGACCAACACATGATCGTTCCTTGATATGCCTTCTAATGCAAGCTAGGCATTGTTGTTGTGCAGTGTTTTTTTGTGGATGGAAGATTAGCCGTTTGTAGAGCAGGCATTTCCTTCACTGTAAACATGACATCAATACAAATGAGCTGCTAACCGTCGATGGTGATTGTGAGAATATTTACTAGCAAAGAAATGAAGATTTTATTAACCTTAATCTCCATGAAAGCATTATACACAATGATATGTGCTATTCTCGGGATTAAGGACTCGACTTGACGACAATTTGAGCTTCAAAGAGGAGCAGAATATTGTGATAGAGCCACTGCAGACTAAATCCAGAGGCCATGGCAGTAGGCTACAAGATTTGAAATGAAGGTTCCACCATGGGATACATATTCAACGATCTTTTGGAAATCTCAGCCATCGTGCTCATCACTGCAATCTCGCTTGGTCCTTCGACTCGTGCTATGTCTGCTCTGCCTCCGATGATTGTAATATCTACATTTGGGATGTAGAGCATTGCCCTCCCCAATGAACAACTCTTTATTGTGGCACACCGCCTCTCTAATACCTCCAATCGTCAATTCCAGCAAGGTAGTGCCTTCATTTCAAATCTTGCAACCTGTTGCCATGGCCTTCGGCTTCAGTTTGTAGTGGCTCTGTCGTAAGATTCTACTCCTCTTTGAAGCTTAGATTGCCATCAAGTCGAGTCCTTCATCCCAAGCATAGCACATATCATTATGTATAATGCTTTCATGGAGATTAAGGTTAATAAAATCTTCATTTCTATGCCAGTAAATATTCTCACAATCACCATCGGCAGTTAGCAGCTCATCTGTATCGATGTCACGTTTACAGCAAAGGAAATTCTCGCTCTACAAATGGCTAATCTTCCATCCACAGAAAAACACCGCATAGCAATAATGCCTAGCTTGCATTAGAAGGTATATCAAGGAATGATCATGTGTTGGGCCTTGTAGGAAGTGCCAAAAATCATCATCTACAGGAGGCTGGTGTGTCGAGCAACAATCATCTATTGAAAAAGACGGCGTCTTCTTATGAAAGCACTGTGACAGCAATGCTGGCGACATCCATGATCACTGAACGAGAACCATAAACTCAAGTAACATTGTCGCACCATCACCGCATAGGTTATTACAATAGGAACCAACTAATTAAAAAAAATATGTAGCCAGTTGCCACACACATGCATATCAACGCACTCTAGGTGATACTATTGCCATTATCATGCAAAAAAAATTGATGAACTTGAGTTTAAAGGCACCACATCAGACAATGGCTAATGAAATCATAGTCACAAAAAAATAGAGAAACTAGACAATCAGGTAATGTGGAGCTAAAATCAAATGTAGCTCCACACGCGATATTGATAACATGTACATGATCAACAAGTGGTAGTCCCAAAAATATGACAAAAAATACTGGTGCGTAAAACTGTGCACATTCGCTTCATGAACACCATAGCAATCGTAGGATATGGCAATTTGAAAAAATGTATAGTGTGAATGACCATGAAGTACCCAACACAACAAGGAAATAAGGTAGATCGAGGGTGAAATCACCACGATCAAGTAGAGAAAAATTTCTAGCACTTTTTAAAACCACACGTTCCTCTTGTAACTCGGTGATCTGGAATTGTCGCACCATCAAGATATGAAAATCATAGGCATCGAGCAAAATTCAGGTACCCTAGAATTTCTTCATGGTTGCTTGGTGCCTTTCGGCCTGTAGGATCCATATGTCAAGGGTTTTATATTTCGAGCACTTCTCCTTCCCAAACCCTTGGCGCAGTCCAACTCAGACAGCCTACTGGCCCAAATTTTATCTTGGTATTTCATCTCTGGAAGCCATGGATTTTCCTTCAACTTCTGGTTTCTGATCCATCCAATAAGGAATGGAGAACATACTCCCTCAATATCCAAAAAAATGGGAGAAAACAATGAGGGGGAGAGAGGATTTCCATGAGGGAAATCCCCCCTCAAGGGGTTTCACAAGGCAGGGAAATCCTGCTCTGATACCAAATGTTAGGAATGAAACTGATGAGACTATATTATTGATACAAAATGAGTTACATACATAGGCAGAAGGTCTATATGATAAACTTACAAGTGTCAATATAAACTGACAAGTGTCAAAACAGAGGCATAGTGCACTTTAATTCTAACAGGGACTTGATAGTCAGTCCCCTTACCAACAAGGGGGGAATGTTGGAAATATGGCTAGCCATACATTTGTTATATGATAGTCAGCCTTGGAAAGTGTCTCCTCTTAGAGGAGACCAAAAAAAATTTTAGAGCTTCAAAATCTATGCAATATGGAAAAAAATGAGCTCAAACGGACACCCGAATCAAAATTTATGACCGAAATACTAAGACATGTAATAAACACCTTCAATGTAGATCTGACGGATGTGATTTGCTAGGGCTAGGTTTTGCTTTGTTTTCTCATACTTAAGGTAGTTTTAAGGTTTTATTTTATGAGAAGTTTTTTGCATTTTAGCAAGTGTGTGAGATCTTCTAGAGTCTGTGAGGAGATTGTAATAGAGTACGAAAACTCTACCAAATTATTCTAGATAATAAGAAGATAATATTTGCTCCAATTTTATTTCATTGTATTATTGTAAATTTTTTAGTATGAATAAATGGGTATGAATTTAAGGGTATGAATTTAGAGGTATGATGTTAGGGGTATGAAGTTAGGGGGTATGAAGTTAGGGGGTATGAAGAAAGAGGTATTAGGTAAATGAAGTTAGGGGTATGAAGTGAGGTGTATCAGACCTTAATTGATTAAAGAAGTAGTTTTTGTAATTATTCAATTAGTTATGGGTTTGAAGAAAGGGGTATGAAGTCAGGGATATGAATAAAGGGGTTTCAACTGAGGGTAATTAAGAAAATGATATGAGACATTAATTGATTAAAAAAGTGTTTTTGTAAGTATTTAATTACTTAGGGGTATGAAGAGAGGGTTATGAAGAAAGGGGTATGAATAAAGGGGTATGAAAAAAAGGGGTATGATGTTAAGGGTATGAATTTAGAAGTATGAAGAAAAGGTTATGAAGATATGGGTATGAAGTTAGAGGGTATGAATAATGGGGTATGAAGTTAGGGGTATGAATAAAGGGTATGAAGAAAGGGGTATGAAGTGAGAGGTATGAAGTTAGGGGTATGAGACCTTAATTGATTAAAGTTAGGGGTATGAAGAAATGGGTATGAAGTGAGGGGTATGAATAAAGGGGTATGAATTGAAGGGTATGAAGTTAGGGGTATGAAGTGAGGGTTATGAAGTGAGTGGTATGAGACTTAAATTGATTAAAAAAGTGGTTTATTTTTTTAATTTTATTTTTTTTTTTGTAAAATTTAATTAAAAAAATTAGGAACTTTAAAATTTAAATTTTAACTTTATTTTTTTTCTTTTTTTCTTAGGAACTTTAAAATTTTAATTTTTTAACATTAGAAAAAAAAAAACAAAAAATCAAAACATTTGAAAAACAATTTTTTTTCAAAAACTTCAAAAAATCCAAAAAAATCAATATTTTTTCAAAAAAAATCATTGTTTCTTCATACCCCTCACTTCACACCCCTCATTTCACACCATTTTATTCATACCCCTAGCTTCATACCCCTTTCTTAATACTCCTAACTTCATACCTCTCACTTCATACCCCTCACTAATTGAATACTTACAAAAACCAATTATTTAATCCATTAATGTCTCATACCCATACCCTCATATCTCTTACTTAATACCCCTCACTTCACACCCTTAACTAATAAAATACTTAAAAAATCCACTTCTTTAATCAATTAATATCTCATACCCCTAACTTCAGGGTTTAGGATTTAGTTAAAGAAGTGGTTTTTGTAAGTATTCAATTAGTTAGGGGTATGAAGTTAGGGGTATAAGACATTAAATGATTAAAGAAGTGGTTTTTGTAAGTATTTAATTAGTTAGGTGTACAAAGTTACGGGTATGAATTTAGGGTTATGAAGAAAGGTGTAAGAAGTGAATGAAATTAAGGGCATGAAGTGAGGGGTATGAAGAAAAGGGTGTGAAGTGAAGGGTATGAAGTTAGCGGTATGAGACGTTAATTGATTAAAGTTAGGGGTATGAAGTTAGGGGTATGAGAATTTAATTGATTAAATTTAGGGGTATGAAGAGAGGGGTATTAAGAAAGGGGTATGAAGTGAGGGGTATAAAGAAAGGGGTATAAATTTAGGGGTATGAAGTTAGGGGTATGAGACCTTAATTGATTAAAGAAGTGTTTTTTTTTTTAATTGCAAACTTTAATTAGAAAAAATAGGAACTTTAAAATTTAAATTTTAACTTTAGTTTTTTTTTCTTAAGAATTTTAAAATTTTAATTTTAATTTTTTAACCTTATAAAATAAACAAAAAAATCAAAACGTTAGAAAATCAATCTTTTTTCAAATACTTTAGAAAATCCAAAAAAATCAATGTTTTTTTTTTTTTTAAAATCAAATTTTCTTTATACCCCTCACTTCACACCCCTTTCTTCATACCCTTAACTTCATACACCTAACTTCATACCCATTTCTTCATACCCCTAAATTCATACCCCCCACTTTATACCCCTCACTAATTGAATGCTTACAAAAATAAAAATTTTAATCAATTAATGTATCATACCCTTAATCTCATACCCCTCACTTCAAACCCCTAACTAATTGAATACTTACAAAAACCACTTCTTTAATCAATTAATGTCTCATACCCCTAACTTCAGGGTTTAGGATTTAGTTAAAGAAGTGGTTTTTATAAGTATTCAATTAATAAGGGGTATAAAGTTAGGGGTGTGAGATATTAATTTATTAAAGAAGTGGTTTTTGTAAGTATTTAATTAGTTAGGAGAATGAAGTTAGGAGTATGAAGTGAGGGGTATTAAGTAAGATGTATGAAGTAAGGGGTATGAAGTGAATGAAGTTAGGAATATAAGATCTTAATTGATTAAAGAAGTATTTTTTTAAGTATTCAATTAGTTAGGGGTATGAAGAAAGGGGTATGAAGTGAGGGGTATGAAGAAAGGGTATGAAGGGGTATGAAGAAAGGGGTATGAAGTTAGGGGTATGAAGGAAGGGGGTATGAAGTGAATGAAGTTAGGGGTATGAAGTGAGGGTTATGACACCTTAATTTATTAAACACATGGTATTTTTAAGTATTTAATTAGTTATAGGTATGGATAAATGGATATGAAGTGAGGGGAATGAAGAAATGGGTATGAAGTGATGGGTATGAAGAAAGGGATATGAGATATTATTTGATTAATGAAGTGGTTTTTGTAAGTATTCAAATACTTAAGGGTATGAAGTGAGGGGTATGAATAAAGTGGTATGAAGTTAGGGGTATGAAGAAAGGGGTGAAGAACACAAGCTTATACTGAGGGGGTGAACAATATAAGACCACTTTTTACTTTTCTTTACTTAAACTATATTATCAAATATATCAATGCAATGTCAACAGTAGTAAATAAAGCAATGCACAAATCACCACACACAATAGAGATAGCAATTTAACGTGGTTCATCCAATGTGGGCTACTCCATGAAGAAAATATTTCACTAAATTTTTTTCAACAAATCTCTTGGGAATCCTTTCCCTATTATAATGTTTATGGACCTCTATACAAAGGAGACACCAATATCCTAATCAAGTTCATGGATGCCTATCCATAGGAGACACCAATCCTCTTAGTTGGTTCGTGGATCTCTATCTATAGGTGAACTCCTCCTCTACTTTGGTTGGTGATCATTTAGAAGACTAATTCCTCCACTACACTAGCTTGTGGATATCTCTCCATTGAAGACCTCTATCCTCTATACCCTGGCTAATGGTTCTCTATCCACTAGAGACTACTATCCTCTACTCTATCACCTCCAAATATTACTCTCATATCTACTAAAATTTACACTAAACATAATCCTTCAATCTAGCACAAATATGATCAATCTCTATCTCTGGTCTACACTAAACATAGTCCTTCGATCTAGCACAAATCTATTCAATATATTTCTCAAATCTAAACTAAACACAATCCTTTAGTCTAGAAAAAATCTACTCAATCTATGTCTCAAATATGCACTAAACATACTCCTTCAATCTAGCACAAATCTACTCAATCTATATCTCAAATATGCACTAAACACAGTCCTTCGATCTAGCACAAATCTACTAAATATCTATCTTTGGTCTAGTACAAATATTTCCTCAAGTATGCACCAAACTCTATCCTCAATCTAATTTCAATATTTAACTCAAATCTTGATCAATAAAATATCACTTCTGCTAGATCTATCCCAAACCTTAACTCAAGGTTTGAACAAATCAATCAATCAACTCTACTCTCAAGTCTTCTCAAAGACTTGTCTCAAATTTATCTACAAGTCCTATCAAGAACTTGTCCAATCTACTCTCAAGTCTTTACTAAGACTTACCTCAAATCTGCTCTACAAGTCCTCTCAAGAACTTGTCTAATCTGCTCAAAAATCTTCACCAAGACTTGCTTGAACTCTGCTCAACAAATCCTCTCTAGAAATTTTACTATCTACTCAAAAAGTCTTCACCAAGACTTATCTCAACTCTATTTTGTAAGCTTCCATAAAATCTCACACAAATATATCCACAAGTATTTTCTAAGACTTGTCTTAAAACTACTCAACAAGTCCTCTCTAGAACTTTTCCAAATCTTATTGTAAGATTCCACAAAATATCACACAAATCTATACTTAATATTTCACAAAAGCTTCCTCAACTCTATCCTTAAGTCCCCTCTAGGACTTATCCAAATCTACTCACAAGCTCTCACAAAATATTTCTTTACTCTACTCCTGAAGTCCACTCTAGGACTTACTCAAACTGACCACAAGCTTTCACCAAGGCTTGTTCATACAAAAACTCAACTCAATATCTCATAGAAAACCTCTTCAATCACACTAACAATTTTCACTCAGAATCTTGTTAAACCATAGAAGCATATATAGAATTTTTAGAGACTCAATATGTTTCACACTCACAAACACTCAATCACTTTCAATCTCTCTTTTAAATCAATTCAAAATATAGAACAATTTGTTTCATAGAACTTGAACTATTACTCCAATACTTTCCAATAAACTATGCTCACAAACTTCAATCAACCAATCACTTAATGAAATAAATCTTGCTCACAAAACCCTAAGCAAGTGTTTCATAATACTTTCAACAACTCTCACTATGGAACTCAAACTTGACTCAAGATGATTCTAAATTCACATAACAATGATACTCATGTTCTTTCACAAACCCTAGTTCATATAACAATGATACTCATGTTATTTCATAAACCCTCATTCACAAACTTATATAACAATGATACTCATGATCTTGCATAAGCCTTAGCTCAAAATAGTTCACAATTTCTCACTCAATTATTTTTACAAACATTCACTAATCATGCATGTGAAAACTCACTCAATCATTTCCAACAATGCTTACCAAACAAAACCTTTTCACTCCAACTCGCATTCAACAATATTCAACAAATAATATTTCACTCACAAGGATGATATGCCCATACCTTTTGTTTGAAGAAAATTTGACCTCAACACCTGTCTCAATCACACTCAACCTCTTTGATAATCTCAATGGTTAGATATCAAAAATCTATCCTCAATATTTTTCTTCAAAAATATTTCACCATGCCAAAGTATAAAATCTCAACTAAACCTTATTTCTCCTTTCAAGACAATTTTCACAATATAGCTTTATTTCAACATATAACATATAACACCCTTGGCATACCTTATTACTCCTTTTATAAACTTTAACCACTAAAAATTAAACACAATATTAAACCTTTAATTTCCCTTTTATCTCCCTCTATAGCTCATAAACCCTTTTAATTTTTCCACTATGCAATTTGTAACTTAATAAAAATTTAGGAAAATAAAAAATTAATTTTCACACATTACAATTTTTGGATGCATCTTTAACCTTAGCAAATGTGAGTGCATACCTTTGTAAAACACACCAAAAGGCCTTGGAAGGAATTGAACATCCTATCACCTTCTTCCAAGCACCTCCACACAATGCACACCCACAAAGTGGGCTACATGCCCTCATGCAAAAGGTAAGGTGCATGCCTTCCTTTTATCCTTCGATGACGATGCAAAACAAACTCTCTTCTACCTTACCAAAACAATGATCACGTGGATCGAACCAACAACTTGTCGCCTATGAGCAACTTAGCACAACCTCTGGCTACAAACTATGCTACCTAGTGCTTGGCAATATAAATAATTCTCCACTCAAATTTATCCCCTTGTCTGCCTTCCTAAGCCTTAAAGCACATGCGATATATTCCTTCTTCAATCACTACGCACGATTTCACTTAGGCATTCGATATTTGCATGGATGAAGTTTTTAATTTAAAACTTGCCCATTATATATGCAATGCACCATATATCAAAACACGTTGATGATCCTTTAATTCAAATTTAATTCAAATTTGGTGCTTAAATTAATTTAAATTTAAATTTTAACCTAAGGGTTAAAATATTTAAATTTAAATAATTTAAACCTTAGACTTTGAATTCTATCACATGGGTTTTTTTGGAGGAATTAGAATTTTATAACTCCTTGGCCTTCATTTTTCTTCAAACCAACCTGTAACTAGAAATATTATAATATTATTATTTCCATTAACCTACTTCTTTTCCTTGTTGGAAAAACCATTGGAGGACATAAATAACACCGAAACTTGAACATCAACCTTTTGACATAAATGCATGGATGACAATGAAACTTGGTTATCATATTCTTGAAATCAATGACAATAAACCTTGCTTTCTTCTTGACATAAATGACAACAAACCTTTCTCATATTTCCAACAATCTCCCTCTTTATCATTGATGGCAACCCATTTTCCTTTTACCATTTCCTTTACCTTTTTCATTTCTTCTCCTCTTGAGAAACTGCTCACCCTGACTGAATGCTCTCCCCCTAACTCAAATCTCTCCCCCTTTGACATCAATGGCAAAGTGTCACCTTTGGGTCTTGGGGATAAGAATGAGACTCTGAACTTAGCCCCTCCCCCACCTCCTCTTGAGGTGGTTAATTTTGGGGTGGGATTATCTCTAGTCCCAGCATGCACTGATATTTACCTTTGTCTACCTTCTTCCTCAACTGATCCTTTTGATTCCTCTGAATATTCTTGTTCCTGCTTGTCTTTGGAATTTTTTCTCTACACCAATTTGTGGTATGTCCATCATTATTGTACTTATAACATTTAATATTGTAGTTCCTTGGAGGTGCAATTATTTTGAAGTTTCTCCTGGTGAAGCCATATCCATTCCTATCATGAATCTTGCAATTAACTACCTTGTGACCAAACTAATTGCAAGAGTAGCAATATCCTTGAAAGAGATTTCTGTTTTTAAAGTTCCCATATTTCTATCTTTCATGTGTCTTGCACTATGTAGCCTTGTGCCCAAACCTGTGACATGAGAAAAATCATCCATTGAAACTGCCTTGCCTTGACCCCATTGGTCTCTTAGTCTCTTTTACCTTGTGCTACTTCATGTTCCATATGTTTCTCATTTGTGCATTGTTCCTTTTTCTGTTGAACTTTCTATTTTTCAACTCATCCTTAGAATTCTCATTTTCTCTTACACTCTCTTCTTTTGAAGCTTCTTCTTCTTCGAATCTTGATATTGACTCCTCTCCTTGTTCTCTTTATTTCTATTCAAATCCAAGTCCTATTTTGTTTGATGAACGTCTTTGTACCTTGATAATCTTATCTATGGTTTTTGAGCTTCTCTCAAACTTGTGTAGCTTATCTTTAGACTCTTTTACTTCCTTCCTTAGTGAAGCTACTTCATGTTATAGATTTTCACATTCTAAAACCTTTGCTTCTAACTTATATTTGAATCTCCTTGTCTTAGCTATTGAGTTAGTTAGATATTCTATAAGATTCCCTTTCTCTTCATCACATTCTTGAAATTGAAGCTCAATTTTTGAGTTTTTATTTCTTACCTTTATCAATGCATCAAGGACAGAAATAAGTTCACTGTCAAGATCAACTTATCCTTTCTCTGATTCTTCCTTTATTTCTTTGCCTTTGGGACCATCTTCATTTATTTTTTATTTGTCTTCTATAGTATCATCTCCTTATTCTATTGCAAAAATTAGACTTTCTTCTGGTCCTTCAAGTGTATTTTCATATTCATCATCACTGAAACTAAATCCATTCCTTGTACAACTATCTTCAAGATGACCAAAGTTACCACATCTAAAATATTTGAGGATTGTTGGTAACCTTTTTCTAATCACTTATTTTTATTTTTCCAGAAATAGAATTTCATCTTCATCATTATTTGAGGAACTTTCATCACTATCACTTGAGATCTTACTTGCCTTGTCTGCATAGAAACTATTCTTATGCCTTTGGAAAAACTTATTTCCTTGCTTGCCTTATCCATCCCTGCTTCTTTTTTGGTACCTATATTTTTATGTTTCCCTATTCTTATGATCTTGTTTTTTTCATCATTGCTATTTACAGCCTTTGGAAAATTAGATGGATAGTGACCATATTTTCCACAATTGAAACATATAACTAATTTTGTACCTTTATACTTTCTTGGGTCCTTGTTCCTTTTGCCATAATTTACCTCTTCCTCATTGGATAACTCATTTCTTGAATCTGACTTCTTACCCTTTGTCTTCTTAGTAGCTTTGAAGGTTGCTTCTTTCTAGGGAATAGGTTCCTCTTTTATTCTCATCTCAAAAGTTGTGAGAATGTCATGTAATTCATCCCTTGTCAAAATTTCACTATCTTTTGACTCTTCTATAGCTGAAATCTTGTCACTATACCTTTTTGGAAGTGACCTTAAAATCTTATCACAAACATTAGTTTCTTCAATTTTAAGCCCAAGTCCTTGCATGAAGTTAACAACCTTGTCCACACCAAGTAGATATGCAAAAATATTTTCCTCATCCTTCATGTTTAGGTCTTCAAATGTTCTCTTGTAATTTTACAACTTTTCCCTTTTGACCTTTTTGTCTCCCTCATATATACCTTTCAACTTATCCCAAATTTCCTTTGCTAATTTGTAGTGCATAACCTTTATAAACTCTATTTCATGCAAACCTCTCAAAATTCCATTCATTACCTTTGAATTTTATAGATGTAGGAGCTTACCATCATTATTTGTAGGTGGAGTTGCTGGCGATATGTATCCATCCTCAAATACTTGCCAAATTTCATTTCCAAGTGCCATTAGGTGAATCTTCATTCTTGTTCTCCAAAGTACACAATTGCTCCCATAAAACAATGGTATCGAGCTCCATGAAGACCCATATTGAGAATACATCTATGTTCTTGTGAGCTTTTTCTTCATGCTATTAAAATATTTTGAAGGAACCCACTTTAATACCAATTGAAGAACATAATATTATACTGAGGGGGTGAATAGTATAAGACCACTTTTTATTTTTCTTTATTCAAACTATTTTATCCAATATATCAATGTAATATCAACTATAGTAATAAAAATAATGTATAAATCACCATACACAATAGGGACACCAATTTAACGTGGTTCATCCAATGTGGGCTACTCCAAGGAAAAAATATTTCACTAAAATTTTTTCAACAAATATCTTAGGAATCCTTTCTCTATTACAATATTTATGGACCTCTATCCAAAAAATATATCAATCCCCTAATAAATTTTTTGGATACCTATCTACAAGAGACACCAATCCCCTTCTCTGGTTTGTGGATCTCTATCCATAGGAGAACTCCTCCTCTGCTTTGGTTGGTGATCCTCTATAAGACTACTGCCTCCACTGCACTGGCTTGTGGATTTCTCTCTATTTTATACCTCTATCCTCTCTAACCTAACTAATGGATCTCTATCTACTGGAGACTTTTGTCCTCTACTATTTCACCTCCAAATCTTACACTTAGCTTTGCTCATTTGCACTAAAAATAGTCCTTTGATCTAGCAAAAATCTACTTAATATTTATCTCTAGTCTACACTAAATACAATCCTTCGATCTAGCAAAAATTTGCTCAATATCTATCTCAAATATACACTAAATACAATCCTTCAGTCTGGCACAAATCTGCTCGATCTCTATCTCAAATCTATACTAAACACAATCCTTTAGTCTAGCATAAATCTTCTCAATGTCTATCTCAAATCTGTACTAAACACAGTCCTTTGGTCTAGCACATATATGATCAATCTCTATCTTTGGTCTGGTACAAATCTATCCTCAATCTATCTTCAAGATTTAACTCAAAGCTTGATCAATAAAAAATCTTGTCTACTATATTTATCCCAAACCTTAACTCAAGGTTTGAATAAATCAATCAATCAATTCTTCTCTCAAGTCTTCTCAAAGACTAATCCCAAATCTATCTACAAGTCCTCTCAAGGACTTGTCTAATATTCTCTCAAGTCTTTACTAAGACTTACCTCAAATCTGCTCCACAAGTCCTCTTAAGAACTTGTCCAATATACTCAACAAGTCTTCACAAAGACTTTCTTGAGCTCTACTCAATAAGTTCTCTCTAGAACTTGTACTTTTGGTCAAAAACTCTTTAGCAAGACTTACCTAAACTCTTCTTTGTAAGATTCAATAAAATCTCACAAAAATCTATCCACAAGTCTTCACTAAGACTTATCTCAAAACTGCTCAACAAGTCCTCTCTAGAACTTATCCAAATTTAAGTATAAGCTTCCACTAAAGTTCACACAAATTTATCCTTAAGCTTTCACAAAAGCTTCCTCAAATCTATCCTTAAGTCCCCTCTAGGAATTACCCAAATATTCTCACAAGCTCTCATAAAAGATTTCTTTACTGTATCCTCAAGTACACTCTAAGACTTACTCAAACTGCCCACAAGCTTTCGCCAAATTTTGTTCACATAAAAACTCAACTCAATCTCTCACATAAAACCTCTTCAATCACACTAAAAAGTTTCACTTATATTCTTATTTAACCATATAAGAATATAGATAATTGTTAGATACTCAATATGTTTCACCCTCACAAACACTCAATCACTTTCAATATCTCTTTCAAATCAATTCATAATATAAAACAATTTGTTTCACAAAACTTAAACTATCACGCCAACACTTTCCAATCAATTATGCTCACAAAATTCAATAAACCAATCACTCAATGAAGCAAAGCTTGCTCAAAAAATCCTAAGAAAGTGTTTCATAATACTTTCAACAACTCTCACTATGGAACTCAAACTTGACTCAAGATAATTTCAAATTCACATAACAATGATACTCATGTTCTTTCACAAACCTTGGTTCACATAACAATGATATTCATGTTCTTTCACAAACCCTAGTTCACAATCTCACATAAAAATGATACTCATGATCTTACATAAATCCTAGTTAAAGATAGTTCACAATTTCTTACTCAGTTGTTTTACAAACATTCATCAATCATGCATGTGAAAACTCACTCAATCATTTCCAACAATGCTTACCAAACAAAACTTTTTCACTCCAAATCACATTCAACAATATTCAACAAACAATATTTCACTCACAAGGATGATATGCCCATACCTTTTGTTTGAAGAATATTTGACCTCAAAACCTGTCTCAATCACACTCAACCTCTTTGACAATCTCAATGGTTAGATATCAAAAATATATCCTCAATATTTTTCTCAAAAATATTTTACCATACCAAAGTATAAAATCTCAACTAAACCTTATTTCTCCTTTCAAGACAATTTTCACAATATAGATTTATTTCAACATATAACATATAACACCCTTGGCATACCTTATTACTCCTTTTATAAACTTTAACCACTAAAAAATTAAACACAATATTAAACCTTTACTTTCCCTTTTATCTCCCTCAGTAGCTCATAAACCCTTTTAATTTTTCCACTATGCAATTTTAACTTAATAAAACCTTGGGAAAATTAAAAATTAATTTTCACACCTTACAATTTTTGGATGCAACTTTAACCTTAAAAAATATGAGCATATACCTTTGTAAACCACACCAAAAGGCCTTTACGAGATTCGAACACCCAATCCCCTTATTACAAGCACATCTGCACAACATGCACCCACCAAGTGGGCTATGAGACCTCATGCAAAAGGTAAGGTACACACCTTCCTTTTGTGCTTTGATGATGGTGCAAAAAAAACTCTCTTTTGCCTTGCTAAAACAATGATTGCATGGATAAAACCCACGAACTGTCACCTACGAGTGACTTAACGTAGTCTCTACCTGCCAACTACGCTACCCAGTGCTTGACAATATAAACGACACTCCACTTGAATTTATCCTTTAATTCAAATTTAAATTTCATTCTGGCACTTATATTAATTTAAATTTAAATTTTAACCTAAGGGTTAAAATATTTAAATTTAAATAATCTAAACCTTAGACTTTGAATTATGTGACATGGGTCTTTTGGAGGAATTAGAATTTTATAAATCCTTGACCTTCATTTTTCTTCAAACCAACCTGTGACTAGAAATATTATAATATTATTATTTCCATTAACCTACTTTTTTGCCTTGTGGAAAAACCATTGGAGGACATAAATAACACCAAAACTTGGATATCAACCTTTTGACATAAATGCATGGATGATAATGAAACTTGGTCATCATCCTCTTGACATCAATGACAAAAAATCTTGCTCTCTTCTTAACATCAATGACAACAAACCTTGCTCATATCTCCAACAATGGATATGAAGGAAGGGGTATGAATTTAGAGACATGAATTTAGGGGGTATGAAGCTAGGGGTATGAATTTAGGGGCATGAAGAAAGAGATATTAATTCATGGATATGATGAAATGGGTGTGAATCGAGGGGTATGAAGTTAGGGGTATGAATAAAGAGATATGAAGAAATAGGTATGAAGTTAGGGGTATGAATAGAGGGTATGGAGAAAGGGATATGAAGTGAAGGGTACAAAGAAATAGATATCAATTGAGGGGTATAAAGTTAGGGGTATAAAGTGAGAGGTATGAAGTGAGGGGTATGATAATAGGGGTATGAGACTTTAATTGATTAAATAAGTGGTTTTTGTAAGTATTCAATTATTTATGGGTATGAAGAAAGGGGTATGAAGTGAGGGGTACGAATAAAGGGATATGAGATACTAATTAATTAAATAAGTAGTTTTATAAGTATTCAATTACTTAGAGGTATGAAATATGGGGTATTTAGTGAGGGGTGTGAAGAATGGGGTATGAAGTTAGAGTTATGAATTTAGGGGTATCAAGAAAGAGGTGTGAAGAAAAGGGTATGAAGTGAAAGAAGTTAGGGGTATGAAGTGAGGGTATGAGACCTTAATTAATTAAAGAAGTGATTTTTGTAAGTATTCAACTAGTTAGGGGTATGAAGAAAGGCATATGAAGTGAGTGGTATGAATAAAGGTATATTAAGTGAGGGGTATGTAAAAAGGGATATGAGACATTAATTGAGTAAAGAAGTGGTTTTTATAAGTATTCAATAACTTAGGGGTATTAAGTTAGGGGTATTTAGTGAAGGATATGAAGAAAGGGGTATGAATTTAGGGCTATGAAGAAATGGGTATGAAGTCAAGGGTCTGAAGTTAGGGGTATGAAGAAAGTGGTATGAAGTTAGGGGTATGATGTTAGGGTATGAAGTTAGGGGTATGAAGAAAGGGCTATGAAGTGAGGGGTAAGAAGAAAAAGGTGTGAAGTAAGGGGTATGAGCTTAGGGGTATGAGACCTTAATTGATTAAAGTTATGGTTATAAAGAGAGGTGTATGAAGAAAGGGTATGAAGTGAGGGCTATGAAGAAAGGGGTATGAATTGAGGGGTATTAAGTTAGGGGCATGAAACCTTCATTGATTAAAGAAGTGATTTTTATTTTTTTAACTACAAAAATTTAATTAAAAAATAGGAACTTTAAAATTTTAATTTTAATTTTAATTTTTTAACCTTAGAAAAAAACAAAAAATCAAAACATTAGAAATTAATTTTTTTTAAAAAGTTTATAAAATCCAAAAAAATCAATATTTTTTCATACCCTTCACTTCACACCCCTAACTTCATACCCCTAAATTCATACCCATAACTTCAAAACCCTCACTTCAAACCCCTCACTTCATACCCTTCACTAATTGAATACTTACAAAAACCAACTATTTAATCAATTTATGTCTCATACCCCTAACTTTATACCCCTAACTTCATACCCCTAATTTATACCCCTAACTTCATACCCATAACTAATTGAATATTTACATAAAGCACTTATTTAATCAATTAATGTCTCATACCCCTAACTTAAAGGTTTAGGTTTTTATTAAAGAAGTGGTTTTTATAAGTATTTAATTAGTTAGGGGTATAAAGATAGGGGTATGAAGTTAAGGGTATGAAGTGAGGGTTATGAAGTAAGGGGTATGAATTTAAGGTTATGAGGAAATGGTTATGAAGTGAAGGGTATGAAGTGAGGGGTATGAGATCTTAATTGATTAAAGAAGTGGTTTTTGTAAGTTTTCAATTAGTTAGGGGTATGAAGAAATGGGTATGAAATGAGGGGTATTTAGTGAGGGGTATTTAGTGAGGGGTATGAAGAAAGGGGTATGAAGAAAGGGATATGAAGTTAGGGGTATGAATTTAGGGATATGAAGTTAGTGGGTATGAATAAATGGGTATGAATTGAATGAAGTTAGGGGTGTGAAGTGAGGGATATGAGACCTTAATTTATTAAAGAAGTGGTTTTTGTAAGTATTAAATTAGTTAAGGGTATGAAGAAAGGGGTATGAAGTGAGGAGTATGAAGAAAGGGATATAAGACATTAATTTATTAAAGTAGTTTTTATAAGTATTCAATTACTTATGGGTATGAAGTGAGGGGTATTTAATGAGGGCTATGAATAAAGGGGTATGAAGAAATGGTTATGAATAAAGGAGTATGAAGTTAGGGGTATGAATTTTTGGGAATGAAGAAAAGTGTATGAAGTTAGGGGATATGAAGAAATGGGTATGAATTTAGGGGTATGAAGAAAGGGATATGAAGAAAGGGGTATGAAGTGAGGGGTATGAAGAAAGGGGTGTGAAGTGAGGGGTATGAAGTTAAGAGTATGAGATCTTAATTGATTAAAGTTAGGGGTATGAAGAGAGAGGTATGAAGAAAATGGTATGAAGTAACGAGTATGAAGTGAGGGGAATGAAGTGAGGGGTATAAAGTTAGGGGCATGAGACCTTAATTAATTAAAAAAATGTTTATTTATTTTTTTTTAACTGTAAGCTTTAATTAAAAAACAATTTAGGAACTTTTTTTTTTTTGAAAATAATTTGAAAAAACTTGTATTAAAACAAAGATCATTTACAAGTTGGGATGAGACTTTTCCCAGCCTTAGCCAAAGAGAACACATGTTTACAACAGTAAAAGAAGATTTGCATTGGAGCCAAATCTCTTAAACCATATTTCTATAATGATTTTTCACCTGTTTACAACTATAAAAGAAGATCTACATTGAAGCACAAATATCCTAAATAGTATTTCTGGAATGGTTATCCAAATTAGCTAAGCACTGGATTTGCTCACCAACCTACCTAATCATCTCATCCTAAATAGCCATGTCACTATGTCACTGAAACCCTACCTCCTTCTCAGTACCCATCTTAGCCAGGAAGTCTACCACTTTATTTAGATCTCTACTCACATAAACTGGAATCACATCACATAATTCCTTAATTTGAGTGACAAGAATCCTCAACCTCCATGTTTTCAAAGCAAAGTTCCTCATACAATATAGAGCTCCAACCATTTTTTGAGAATTTGATTCTAGGATTATCCTCATGTGACCTTGTTTTACTGCCCAAATGGAAGCATATTTGATATCTAAGGCTTCTACTTCATTGTTTGTGGATCTTACCAAGCCTTGCAGTTCCCAATAGAGCATTGTTCCAACATGATTTCGACAAACCACTCCAATTCTAGCTCTACCCGAATTGCCTTTTGTAGCTCCATCAGTATTAATTTTAATCTAAACTTCTAGGGGTGGTTTCCAACTAGCTCTCTCCTATCCCTCTTGCACTTCAAATTCCTTCTCCATTGCCCCAATAACAACCTAAGTTTCCTCTTTAGCATAGACTGCCACAGTTTCTGTGACTTTGCTCCAAATGACCTGCCAAACTCCATATAAAGAAGAAAAAATTTCTCTAAATATTTTGGCATTTCTCTCCAACCACACTTGCCACCAAATGAAGTTTAATCCAAGCTCCCAACAAATACAAAGAGCTTTAGATTTAAATCCACCCCTCTTCCATATTTCCCAAATATTAATCCGATTCAAATCACCATTAACTTAAATTTTATAATATAAAAACCATCTCTCCCAAATCTGGCATGTGAATGGGCACTCAAACATCAAGTGATCAGCTATTTACTCACTCTTGTAGCATAAAACACATTGATATGGACCAATGATTCCCCTACATATGAGATTATCAAAAGTAAGAATTCCATTATGCATGAACTTCCAAGAAAAAAAAATTACTTTCGGCCAACCCTTGGACTACCAAATATTTCTCCAATCCTCAACCTAATATGTATGAGGAGGCTGCTCTAGAAGGATCTTATCATATCCATATTTCACTGTGTAGACACCAATGCTCCCATAGCCCCAAGATAATTCATCCTCCTCATCTCTACCTGTGAGAAATATTTCTACCAAGATTTTAGTCATGATGGGTGTCAAATCCGGAGGGATTGGAATTGGCCACTCATCCAACTTCTTAAACTTCTTAAACTTATAATCCCCCAGATGACTAATGTTGAAATAAATTTCAATTTGGACCCACCCTCTGGTTTCTATGGTTTTTTTTATTGGTTATAGTTCAGTAAATTCAACAATGATAGGTGGGTATTGATCAAGTGAATCTTTCCAAAATCGTGCCTTCTCCCCTCTCCCCACATTCTAAAATAATCCATATTTTACTACCTGAGATCCTAACTTGAGAGCCTACCACACTAAGGATCCATTGCCATCCAAAGATAAATGACCCACCTCATTTGGCTTTACCTTTCCCAAATATTTACTAGTTAAGATTCTACTAAATAAAGAAGTTGGTTGGGAAATCCACCTCTAGTAAAGCTTTCTAGCCAAATATTTATTATTTAACTTTGATCTTCTCAGTCCCAAACCTCCTTTTACCTTGGGCTGGATTACTTTATCCCAATATACTAAGGCCCATTTCCTCTCTCCTTTTACTCCTTCCCATAAAAATTTTCTAGCCATCTTGTCCAAATCTTTCTAAATGGTATGTGGGGCAGCAAGGATAGAAAATTTAGAAATTGGCATGGCCTGAATGACTGACTGTAACAAAGTTAACCTACCCCCATAGCTTAACATTTTATGAGACCAATGATTAATTTTGTCCTTGATACAGTCCAAAATATTCCTCTAGATATCTATTTTTAATTTTTTAAAATGCAAAGGGACCCCCAAGTATACCACTAGGAGACAATTCCTTATGAATCCCAAGATCTCTAAAATTCTATCCTAAAGCCTTTGATCAAGATTGAAAAAGACCACTTTGGATTTTTTATCATTGATGACTTGGTTTGTAGCCCTAAGGTAGACATTAAGTGTATCTCTAATCATTCTTGCTTCCTTGAATTTGGCCACTCCTACCAATCCTATGTCATCCACAAACTGTAGGTGAGTCAAAACTTCCTCATACACCTTAATACCTGTTATAAAACCTTATTGTCTTCTCCTCAAGATGAGTCTACCCAATCCTTCAACCAATATGATAAAAATATAGGGAGGGCAAGGATCTCCTTAACGAAGGCCTCGAGTAGCTCCAAAATGTTGTGAGGGAAGACCCTTGATTAACACTAAGTATGTTAGAGAAGAAACACAACTCATGACCCATTCTATCCAAACATACAAGAAACCAAAGGCTACCATCATATTTGACAAGAATCTCCACTCCACCCTATCATAATCCTTTGACATATCTAATTTTATGAACATTCCTCTATTACCATATGTTTGCATTGAATGGATTACCTCTTGAGCTAGAACCACACCATCCAAGATCTACCTACCCTCTACAAAACCCCCTTGCTCCAAGGAGATAATGCTATGTAGAAGAGGTTTTAGCCGCTCAACCATTACCTTTGTGATTATTTTATATATGACATTGCATAAGGCAATAGGTATATAATCTGAAATATGTACCGCCTCCTCCCCTTTTGGAATTTAAGTTAATGAAAGTATGATTTAATGCTTTAAGCATTCTTTTACTACCTTTGGACTCCTCTATAAAAACCATTACATCCTCCTCCAATTTATCACATAAGGCCTGAAAAAACTTAATTGGAAAGCCATATGGACATGGTTATGCATAAGGGGTAGTACCAAAAAAGTATTTATCAAATCGGGGTGAATCAATGTGAAAACTGTATAAACTGTGGGGCAAATTTTTCAAATTTTTGAAGAAATTTTTTCAAAACATGGCGATTTTTTTTTTCAACTACAAGTATCAACAAAATTATTAGAAGGCAACTGGAAGAAGGTGATTGGAAAAAGGCAACTGGTAGAAGGTGACTAACATAAGGTGACTAACAAAAGGTGACTAACAAAAGGTGACTAATAGAAGGCAAATGATAGAATGCGACTGATAGAAGGTGACTGACACAAGGTGAATGGTAGAAGGCGACTAGCAGAAGGCAACTGACACAAGGCGACTGGCAGAAGGTGACTGAAACAAGGCAACTGGTAGAATGTGACTGACATAAGGTTATTGGCAGAAGGCAACTAATAGAAGGCAACTAGTAGAAGGTGACTAGTAGAAGGAGACTAACACAAGGCGAATGGTAGAAGGTGACTGGAAGAAGGCGACTGGATGAAGGAAACTGACACCAGGTGAAGGTCATAAGGTGATTAGAAAAAATGTGACTAGTAGAAGGTGTATGACACAAGGGGACTACCACAAGGTGACTAGAAAAAGGTGACTAGCAGAAGATGATTTCTAAAGGTGATTGGCAGAAGGCAACTAGCAGAAGGCGACTGACATAAGGCATCTGGTAGAAGGCAAATGGCAAAAGGCAACTGGCAGAAGGCAACTAGAAATAGGCAACTGGCACATGGCAATTGAAAAATGGTGAGTGGAAGATGTTGAGTGGCAAAAGGCAAGTGGAACTAGGCAACATTTTTAAATGTAACCACAAATTTGTATGCAATATTCATTTTTTGAGCCATGCAATGAATAGGGATCAAATATGGGGTAACCGATGTTTGTAGCCTAACACAAAGACCATTCCTGTGTCCATGCATTGTAGCAGCACCATAAGCTCCTACACATATTAACTTAGTGGCTATTTTAATTTCATTCATTCCTACTTCTTTTAAACTAGTTACAACAACATTGTAAATATTTTTTGCATTACAATTTTCCACCATTTTATGTATTCCTAGTAAATGAGGTTGCCTTGAATGATTTTACAATGTGTAAACATGCATGCAAATCCAAGATGTATTGTCAACTGTAGTCACCTCATCAATTGAAAGTGAAATGAATTTTGCCTTTTTTACTTTCTCTATGAGGTCATTTTGCTCAACCAATGATAGACATTTTGCCATTTCCCAACCACTTCGATCTAACCAATGAGCATTGGGTAAGTTCTACACATTAGCTAGTTGAAATAGATATTTATAATCTATGAAATCAAACATAGGTCTACCCTTCTTAAGAATATAAAATACAATAGCAAACTACAAACTTTTTGAAGCTAAAGTTAACTTATTCATTTTTTGAAATTGGGCTTGAATCATTGCACCTTTCTCAACCAATGTTTGCTTTTGTTTCATTTCTTTATCATATTCTTTCGCATATCTCATATGTGTGCACTCTGATGCATCCTTCCACCTATAAGTTTTTTGTGTTGCTCGATCACCTTCTTTTGTATTGATATAAACCTTTCCACAATGTTTTTCTATTGTATCTTTCTTATGTTGCAATCTATGCTCCTTTTCGTGTTTCCAAATGCAAATTACGCATCTTAATTCTGTTATATCATCACTACTATTCTCTGGTAGCATTGGCTCAATAAATGGAAATTCTGATATCCAATCAGGCTGAAATGATATATTAATTGTCCACCTAGATAACCTTATATGTTTATTTTTTTAGATGAAGATTCTCCGGAAGTAGGGACTACATAAGAACTATTAGTTTCTTTTCCACTTGGCGTGTTAGATTTAGGAATATCTTCATGTTGTTGTTTGATTTGATTAAGATTATCTTCATGTGTGGATTGTTGATTATCATGGATATATGGAAGTTGAGGAATACCAGGGTTAACAATGTTTTCTATAGAGATAATTCTAGTGTCAATAGTAGATTAATTATCACTATGTCATTTAGAAGCATACTAGTGTTTTCTACAGATAAAAGTGAATAAATCCATCAACAAAAAAACACACTTCTTTATGAATTGAGGATATTATATTTAAAATTAATAAAGTAAAAAAATTAACTGGTGAGTAAAGGTGTTCATACCTTCAGTTTGTGTAGATGTTGATGGCAAACTAGATTTTTAAATATTAGGAAAGTATTTGAGGATACTCCTTTTATTGGAAGACTCTCCTCCCTTATTTCCACTGCCTGTAGTTGAAATTTTTACCTGTGTGAACATAAGAATAACATGAACAAAGAACATCATTTTTAAATATGAAAATAACAGGTATAAAAGAGAACTACTATAGAGACAACAAAATCTGTGACTGTCCCATGAATATTGTTCACAAGCAAAATAAACCTCCTTATTGAGTGTCCATTAATAAAATGAAAAATAAAATTTAATGGTAAAAGAAGCATACAAATAAATTGAGTCACCTTCTGCCAGTCGCTTTTTATTGGTCACCTTCTACCAATTGCCTTCTTCCAATCACCTTTTGTCAGTCACCTACTATCAATCACCTTCTGTCAATTGCCTTCTTCCAGTCACCTTTTGTCAGTCACCTTCTATCAGTCGCCTTCTATCAGTCACCTTCTACCAGTCACCTTATATCAGTCACCTTCAGTTAGTCACCTTCTACCAATCACCTTCTATTGGTCACCTTCTATCAGTCACCTTCTAGCAGTCACATTATGCCAGTCACCTTCTATCAGTTGCCTTCAATCAGTCACATTCTGCCAATCACCTTCTACCAGTCGCCTTCTGCCAGTCACCTTCTACTAATCACCTTCTGCCAGTCGCCTTCTGCCTGTTGCCTTCTATCAATCACCTTCTGTAATTTGCCTTCTATCAGTCGTATTCTTCCAATCATCTTCTACCAGTCACCTTCTATGAGTTGCCTTCTTCTGTCACCTTCTACCAATCACCTTCTGCTAGTCGCCTTCTGTTAGTCACCTTCTGCTAGTCGCATTTTTTCAGTCACCTTCTACTAGTCACCTTATGTCAGTCACCTTCTATCAATCACCTTCTACCAGTTGCCTTCTGCCAGTTGCATTCTGCTAGTCACCTTCTGGCAGTCGTAGACTCTAGTTTTGTCAGTACTCTGCTTTGTATCGCTCACTATCTGGAAAAAAATATTGTAATTGTATGGGAGTCATTGTCAGGGTTAGCTATATATAATGGGGTACAAGGGGTGATTTGGGTGAGATATTTCTTATTTTAAATAAATTTAGGGCAAAAATTGGGTGGGAAACCTTATGACAACGGGGAAATTTACCCTAAAAAAATTAGATCCTAAAATTTTTGAGTGAACGGGCGACCTCTATGGTCCCAAAAATCATAAAATTGACATTTTGGAAATCTGAAAATTCATGCTAAATTGCGAAATTCGCCACTAAGAAAAACCCTGCATTTGGACCTAGAGTTTTTTCGGTGCTCATTCCAAATACTACATTCTTTAGTTCCTCTCTATCAATGGGTTTAAGTAGGGCCTAATTTTCTTCTTTAGAGATAACAAAGGGTATGACAACAATAACTTCTTTTTGAGCCTCTTCATCTTGCACCATACTTTTCTTAAATAGTTTAGAAAAATAATCCATTGAATGGAAATGCATACCTGGAATTGTATCAAAGGAGTGTTCATTCTCATCTTGAAGAGCTTCCATGTTGTTCATCTATCTCCTAGCACAAGTAGTCCAATGGAAAAATTTGGTATTTTTATCAAATTCTAATAACCAAGTGGTTCTTGCTCTCGGTTTCCAGTAGGTCTCCTCTTGGTTTTCAATGTCCTCAATCGCTTTACACAATGCATCATCCTCTTATTTGAGCTGCTCTATAATTTTTCCTTCCCTAAAGTGTTTTTTAACCTCATCCCATCTGGCCACCAATGGACCTCTTTTGACCTGGAAGTCTTTCTTGTTAGCTCGCCTCCATTGTTTCAGTTGATATTTGACATAATGAAGTTGTTTGTGGAATCTAAATATTGTTGTCCCATATGTTGGATGACATTCTTCCCACCACTATGGAATTTTCTTTCGAATTTTCTCTTTTTGTAACCAAAATTTTTCAAATTTAAATGGTTTGTGATGTTGCACTGTCTTGATCCCTCCTTCCAACAAAATGGGAAAGTGATCTAAAACTGGACCCTCCAAAATCTGAAATTTTATATTCCATTTTACAAATGCCTCCTCTGAAACCAAAAAATGGTCTAACTTCACCTTCTTGCTATGTGGCTCCCTCCTCTTATTAGTCCAAGTATAGTTGGTTCCAGGGCATTTAATATCCACCAAGTGTAATTCCTAGACTTGGGCAATCATAAGTCGATCCCCTAGGTCCAAAATTGGGGTTCCCCCTTCCTGATATCTAGAGGATAATTTAGCATTAAAATCCCCAGCAATAATCTAGTCTAACTCTTCCCTTGAGACTCTCATGTTATGCACAACTTTCCATTGATGCATCTGACCATCTAGGTTTTGAGCCCCATAAAAATTTGTGATTAAAACATGTTCAGTTGTGACATTATTTCTAAAATGTGATATGAGAACACCCATACAAGCTATATGTTCTATTGTAGTCAATTCAAGAGAGTTCCAAAGAGTAATTATCCCCCCTAAGACCCCTTGGGAAGCCACTTCCATATGACCAGCACCCCTCCAAAGTCTGTTAACTATTTTACACATAATATCCAATGACATTTTTGTCTCTTGGATAAGCAAAAAATATGTTTTACATTTTTCTAAGAGTCTTCAAACAATATATTGATGGGTTCTACTATTTAAACCCCTAAAATTCCATGATTGTATAATCATTGGTTACCTTGAGAGTAGTAAAAATCTATTGGCCTCACCGATCCTCTAGTGATCAGTTTGTCTCCTTGAACTGCTATAAATTCCTTATTTGATTTTCTACCCACTCCTTGAGAACTGCTATTTTTTTTATCTCTTTTCCACCTGAGTTATCCCTAGATTTGGATTTTCTTTATTCTTTTCTACTATGCCCGTGTTGACATCCTCAATTATTGGCTGCTCTTGGTTATGCCTTATTAATGCCCCTGCACTCTCTGACTGCGGTAACTCATTGTACTCAATTACCTACTCTATGATGGGGGAGATGAAAGAGGAGCTTGAACATGGATGTTATTATTTTTGTTATTCCCATCCACTCCTTCCATGAATTATTCTTCTTCTTAGTCCATTAGTATCTTAAATATCCCATACCTATTGGAGGGCTTGAGTTGGGTTTGCTCTTTACCATATTTTTTCTTTTGCCTTCTCCTTATTTTGGGTCATTCAAAACTATCTCCTTGTGCTTCTTTACCATGAGAAATATTGATAGGTTCTTTGTTGATTGTTGACTTACCCTCCTTAGGAAGATTTGACATTCCTAGAGGAGCCTCCATTTTTATGTTCATATTTGGGCAAGATCGATCCAAATGCCCATATTTGTGGCAAACTCTGCATCTAAAAGGCAATAACTCATAATCCAGTTGTTGGATCCAAGATAGTCCTACAAGTTCAAGTTCCACCTCTACTGGTAGAGGCTGGCTAAGATCCATTTCCACACATAATATTGCATAAATAGTTTTTTTTTCCTTATATTGTATCTTTGGAAACACCCAAATGTCTTCCAATGGAATTACCAATAATTTTCAATACCTGCTCACTCCAAAAATCCATTGGAAGTGCATACAAATGGAACCAAACTGGGACAATAGTGGTTTCAATTTGAGGATCAAATCCCAATATCTAGGGTTGAACAAATAATCCTACTAGGACATGATTCCTCTTATCTGATTCGAAAGCCCAATTTCTATTGGCAAGTGAAGAAAAACTAACAATAAACATTACTAATAAACCACAAAGAATACTCACCAAGAGGCTCCCAGTTTTACCGGACCCAAGAATGCAAAAAATTTAGGGTAGAGCAAATACCCATGAATTTATATATTAAATAATGATTGGCTCTATATAAAATTGTTTCTCCGACCATCCTTTGCTCAATAAAAATCTTTGGCCTTGATTCTAACTATGGCAAGCATCCATTAACTCGTTGAGATGTTGATCTATTTCCAGTAGTTGTAAAGAGCATTTTTAATGCAGTTTTTTATGCTTCTTCAGTATTTGATGGAGATTTATCCTTTAACAAATCTGTAAAAGAACTATGTCTCTCTAGAAGAGGATCCGAAGGTGTCACTAGTGGGCCCTCATGGGGCAGCAATATTGTCTTCAAATCCACAGTAACCAGAAATCTCTTCAGGTATCACATTAAAATATTTTAATCTTTGATTAAAATTTTAATTTAAATAATGATGGGTAACAATTTAGGAACTTTAAAATTTAAATTTTAACTTTAATTTTTTAACCTTAGGAACTTTATAATTGTAATTTGAATTTTAATTTTTAACCTTAGAAAAAACAAAAAAATTGAAATGTTATAAAATAAATTTTTTTTCAAAAACTTTAGAAAATCTAAAAAAATCAATATTTCTTCATACTCCTCACTTCATACCCCTAAATTTATAACCCTTTATTCATCCCTATTTCTTCATACCCCTCAATTCATACCCCTCACAAATTGAATGCTTACAAAAATTAATTCTTTAATCAATTAATGTCTCATACCCCTAACGTCATACCCCTCACTTCATACCCCTAACTAATTTAATACTTATTAAAACCACTTCTTTAATCAATTAATGTCTCATACCCCTAAATTCAGGATTTAGGGTTTAGGTTTTAGGGTTTAATTAAAGAAGTGGTTTTTATAAGTATTCAATTAGTTAGAGCTATGAATTTAGGGGTATGAGACATTAACTGATTAAATAAGTGGTTTTTGTAAGTACTTAATTAGTTAGGAGTATGAAGTTAAGGGTATGAAGTTAGGGGTATGAAGTGAGGGTTTTAAATTTAGGGATATGAAGAAAGAGATATGAAGAGAATGAAGTTAGGGGTATGAAGTGAGGGGTATGAGACCTTAATTGATTAAAGAAGTGGTTTTTTTAAGGATTCAATTAGTTATGGATATGAAAAAAGGGGTATGATGTGAGAGGTATGAAGAAAGAGGTATAAAGAAAGGGGTGTGAAGTGAGAAGTATGAAGTTAGGGGTATGATACCTTAATTGATTAAAGTTATGGGTATGAAGAGAAGGGTATGAAGAAAGGGGTATGAAGTGAGGGGGGTGAATAAAGGGGTATGAAGTAAGGGGTATGAGACCTTAATTTATTAAATATATATATTTTTTAAAGTATTGAATTAGTTAGGGGTATCAAGAAAGGGGTATGAAGTGAGGGGTATAAAGAAAGAGGTATGAAGTGAGGGGTATGAAGAAAGTGATATGATACATTAATTGATTAAAGAAGTGGTTTTTGTAAGTATTAAATTACTTAGAGGTATGAAGTGTGGGGTATTTAGTGAGGGATGTGAAGAAAGAGGTATGAATTTATGTGTATGGATTTAGGGGTATGAATTTAGGGTTATGAAGTTAGGGTGTATGAAGAAAGGGGTATGAAATGAATAAATTAGGGTTATGAAGGGAGGGTATGAGGCTTTAATTTATTAGAAAAGTAGTTTTTGTAAGTATTAAATTAGGTAGGGGTATGAAGAAAAGGGTATGAAGTCATGGGTATGAAGAAACGTATATGCGACATTTATTGATTAAAGAAGTAGTTTTTGTAAGTATTCAATTACTTAGGGGTATTAAGTGAGGGGTATTTGGTGAAGGGTATGAATAAAGGGGTATGTAGTTAAGGGTATGAAGAAATGGGTATGAATTTATGGGGTATTAAGAAAGGTGTACAAAGTTAGGGGTATAAAGAAAGGGGTATGAAGAAAGGGGTATGAAGTGAAGGGTATGAAGAAAAGTGTGTGAAGTGAGGGGTATGGGACATTAATTTATTAAGTTTAAGGGTATGAAGAGAGCGATATGAAGAAATGGGTATGAATTGAGGGGTATGAATAAAGGGATATGAATTGAGGGGTATGAAGTGAGGGGTATGAAGTTAGGGGTATGAAACCTTAATTGATTATAGAATTTTTTTTTTTTTTTTTTAATTTTGTTTACTTTAATTAAATAAATAGGAAATTTAAAGTTTTAATTTTAATTTTTTAACAATAGAAAAAAAACAAAAAAAAAATTAAAAACGTTAGAAAATACAAAAAATAGAAGTCACACCCCTAACTTAATACTCCTTTATTCATATCCCTAACCTCATATCCTTAACTTCATACCCTTTTTTCATACCCCTAAATCATACCCATCACTTCATACCCCTCACATTATACTTGTCACTAATTGAATACTTATAAAAACCAATTCTTTACGAAATTAATGTCTCATACCCCTAACTTCATACCCCTAACTGATTGAATACTTACAAAAATCACTTCTTCAATAAACTAATGTCTCATACCCCTAACTTTAAGGTTTATGATTTAGGGTTTAGGTTTTAAGGTTTAGGGTTTAGGGTTTTATTAAAGAATTTTTTTTTTTTAATTATTTAATTAGTTAGAGTTATTAAGTTAGGGGTATGAAGTGAATAAAATTAGGTTCATGAAGTAATGGGTATGAGACCTTAATTGATTAAAAAATAAAATTTTGTAAGTATTCAATTAGTTAGGGGTATGATGAAAGGGGTATGAAGTGAGGGGTATGAAGAAAGGAATATGAGACATTAATTGATTAAGTAAGTGATTTTTGTAAGTATTAAATTACTTAGGGGTGTGAAGTGAGGGGTATTTAGTGAGGGGTATGAATAAAGGGGTATGAAGTTAGGGGGTATGAAGAAAGGGATATGAAGTGAATGAAGTTAGGGGTATAAAGTGAGGGGTATGATATCTTAATTTATTAAAAAGTAGTTTTTTTAATTATTAAATTAGTTAGGGGTATGAAGAAAGGGGTACGAAGTTAGGGGAATGAAGAAAGGGTATGAGACATTAATTGATTAAAGAAGTGGTTTTTGTAATTATTAAATTAATTAAGGGTATGAAGTGAGGGGTATTTAGTGAGGAGTATGAAGAAAGAGATATGAAGAAAGGGGTATGAATAAAGGGGTATGAAGTTAAGGATATGAATTTAGGGGTATGAAGAAAGGGATATGAAGTTATGGGTATGAAGTTAGGGTGTATGAAGAAAGGGGTATAAAGCTAGGGGCATCAAGTTAAGTGTATGAAGAAAGGGGTATGAAGTTAGGGGTATGAAGAAATGGGTGTGAAGTGAGAAGTATGAAGTTAGGGGTATGATAACTTAATTGTTTAAAGTTATAGGTATGAAGAGATGGGTATGAGGAAAGGGGTATGAAGTTAGGGGTATGAAGGAAGGGGTGTGAAGTGAGAAGTATGAAGTTAGGGGTATGATAATTTAATTGATTAAAGTTACAGGTATAAAGAGAGGGGTATGAGGAAATGGGTATGAAGTGAGGGGTATGAAAAAAGGGGTATGAATTAATAGGGATGAAATGAAAGGTATGAAGTTAGGGGTCTGAAGTGAGGGATATGATACCTTAATTGATTAAAAAAAGTTATTTTTTGTAAGTATTCAAGTATATAGGGGTATGAATAAAGGTGTATGAAGTGAGGGATATGAAGATAGGGGTATAAGTGAGGGGTATGAATAAATGGATATGAGACATTAATTGATTAAAGAAGTAGTTTTTGTAATTATTAAATTACTTAAGGTTATGAAGTGAGGGGTATTTAGTGAGGAGTATGAAGAAAGGGATATGAATAAAGGGGTATGAAGTTAGGGATATGAATTTATGGGTATGAAGAAAGGGGTATGAAGTTAGTGTGTATGAAGAAAGGGGTATAAAGATAAGGGTACGAAGTTAGGGGTATGAAGAAAGTGGTATGAAGAAAGGGGTATGAAGCAAGGGGTATGAAATGATGGGTATGAAGAAAGGGGTGTGAAGTGATAAGTATGAAATTAGGGGTATGAGACCTTAATTGATTAAAGATACGAGTATGAAGAGAGGGGTATGAGGAAAGGGGTATGAAGTGAGGAGTACGAATAAAGGGGTATGAATTAAGGAAGATGAAGTGAGGGGTATGAAGTTAGGGGTATAAAGTTAAGGGTATGAGACCTTAATTGATTAAAAAAATTGTTTTTATAAGTATTCAATTAGTTAGGGGTATGAATAAATGGGTATGAAGTGAGGGGTATGAAGAAATGGATATGAGACATTAATTGATTAAAGAAGTGGTTTTCATAAGTATTCAATTACTTAGAGGTATGAAGTGTGGGGTATTTAGTGAGATGTGTGAAGAAAGGGGTATGAATAAAAGGGTATGGATTTAAGGGTATGAAGTTAGTGGGTATGAAGAAAGAGATATGAAGTGAATAAAGGTAGGGGAATGAAGTGAGGGAATGAGACCTTAATTGATTAAAGAAGTGGTTTTTGTAAGTATTCAATTACTTAGGGGTATGAAGTAATGGGTATGAACAAAGGGGTATTAATAAAGGGGCATGAAGTTAGGGGTATGAATTTAGGGGTATGAATTTAGGGGGATATGAAAAAAGGGGTATGAGGTTAGGGGTATAAATATAGGGGCATGAAGTGAATGAATTTAGGGGTATGAAGTGAGGTATATGAGGTCTTAATTGATTAAAGGGATATGAGCTTAGGGGTATCAAGTCAGGGGTATGAATAAAGGGGTCTGAAGTGAGGGGTATGAAGAAATGGGTATGAAGTGAGGGGTATAAAGAAAGGGATATGAAGTTAGCAGTTTTAAGTTAGGGGTATGAAGTTAGGGGGTATGAAGAAATGTGTATGAAGTTAGGGGTATGAAGTTAGGGGTGTGAAACCTTAATTGATTAAAGAAGTCATTTTTTTTATTTTTTTAAACTTTAATTAAAAAAAATAGAAACTTTAAAATTTTAATTTTAATTTTAAATTTAAACCTTAGAAAAAAATAAATCCAAAATAAACAATATTTTTTTCAAAAAATATCAATACTTTTAATACCCCTCACTCCACACCCCTAACTTCATACCCATTTATTCATACCCATAACTTCATTCCCCTCACTTCATACCCCTCACATAATAACCTTAATTAATTGAATACTTACAAAAACTAATTCTTTAATCAATTAATGTCTCATACCCCTAACTACATACCCCTAAATTTATACCCCTCACTTCAAACCCTTTACTAGTTGAATACTTACTAAAACCACTTCTTTAATCAATTAATATCTCATACCCCTAACTTCACGCATTAGGGTTTAGGGTTTTGTTAAAGAAGTGGTTTTTGTAAGTATTTAATTAGGTAGGGGTATGAAGTTAGGGGTATAAAGTGAGGAGTATGAAGTAAGGGGTATGAGGTTAGGGGTATAAATAAAGGGGTATGAAGTGAATGAAGTTAGTAATATGAAGTGAGGGGTATGATACCTTAATTGATTAAATAAGTGGTTTATGTAAGTATTCAATTAGTTAGGGGTATGAAGAAAGGGGTATGAAGTAAGGGGTATGAAGAAAGGTATATGATACATTAATTGATTAAAGAAGTGGTTTTTGTAAGTATTCAATTACTTAGGGGTATGAAGTGAGGGGTATTTAGTTAGGGGTATGAAGAAAGGGCTATGAAGAAAGGGGTATGAATAAAGGGGTATGAAAAATAGGTATAATTTTAGGGTTATGAAGTTAGCGGGTATCAAGAAATGGGTATTAAGTTAAGGGTATGAAGAAAGGGGTATGAATAAAGGGGTATAAAGTTAAGGGTATGAAATTAAGGGTATGAAGAAAGAGGTATGGAGTTAGGGGTATAAAGAAATGGATATGAGGTAAAGGGTATGAAGTTAGGGGTGTGAGATCTTAATTGATTAAATTTAGGGGTATGAAGAAAGGGTATGAAGAAAGGGGTATGAAGTGAGGAGTATGAAGAAAGGGATATGATATATTAATTGATTAAAAAATAGGCTTTTCTAAGTTTTTAATTACTTAGGGGTATGAAGTGAGGGGTATTTAGTGAGGGTTATGAGGATAAGGGTATGAAGAAAGGGGTATGAAGTTAGGGGTATGAATAAAGCGATGTCAAGTTAGGGGTATGAAGTTAGGGGGTAAGAAAAATGGGTATGAAGTGAATGAAATTAGGGGTATGAATTGAGGGGTATAAGACCTTAATTGATTAAAAAAGTGGTTTTTATATGTATTTAATTAGTTAGAGGTATGAAGAAAGGTGTATGAAGTGAGGGGTATGAAGAAAGGGGTCTAAAGTGAGTGGTATGAAGAAAGCGATATGAGGTATTAATTGATTAAAGAAGTGGTTTTTGTAAGTATTAAATTACTTAGGGGTATGAAACAAGGGGTATGAAGTTAGGGGTATGAGACATTAATTGCTTAAATTTAGGGTTATGAATATATGGGTATGAAGAAAGGGGTATGAAGTGAGGGGTATGAAGAAAGGGGTATGAATTGAGGGGTATGAAGTTAGGGGTATGAAATGAGGGGTATGAAGTAAGGGGTATGAAGAAATGGGTGTGAAGTGAGAGGTATGAAGTTAGGGGTATCATACCTTAATTGATTAAAGGTAGGGGTATGAATAAAGGGGTATGAAGTGAGGGGTATTAAGAAATGGGTATGAATTGAGGGGTATGAAGTTAGGGGTATGAAACCTTAATTGATTAAAGAAGTGGTTTTTTTTTTAATTTTTTTAATTGTAAACTTTAATTTAAAAAAAAAGTAAGAACTTTAAAATTTTAATTTTAATTTTATATTTTTTAACCGTAGAAAAAAAATCAAAACATTACAAAATAAAAAAAAAATCACTTCATACCCCTCAATCCCTAATCCTAAATTCATTCACTTCATACCCATTTCTTCATACCCCCTAACTTAATACCCATTTTTTCATACCCCTAAATTCATACTCCTTTATTCATACCCATTTGTTCATACCACTCACTAAATTCCCCTAAGTAATTAAATACTTACAAAAACCACTTCTTTAAAAAATTAATATCTCATACCCCTGACTAATTGAATACTTATAAAAACCATTTATTTAATCAATTAATGTATCATACCTCTAACTTTAGGGTTTAATATTTAGGGTTTGGGGTTTTGGTTTAGAGTTTAGTTAAAGAAGTAGATTTTGTATGTATTCGATTAGTTAGGAGTATGAGACATCAATTGATTAGAGAAGTAGTTTTTGTAAGCATTTAATTAGTTAGGGGTATGAAGTGAGGACATAAATTAAGGGTTATGAATTTAGGGGTATGAAGAAAATGGTATGAAGTGAATGACGTTAGGGGTATGAGAACTTAATTGATTAAATAAGTGGTTTTAGTAAGTATTCAATTAGTTAGGGGTATGAAGTGATGGGTATAAAGAAAGGGATATGAGACATTAATTGATTAAATAAATGGTTTTTGTAAGTATTTAATTACATATGGGTATGAATTGAAGTTTTTTTAGTGAGGGGTATGAAGAAAGGGTATGAAGTTAGGGATATTATGAAAGGTGTATGAAGTTAAGGGTATGAAGAAAGGGGTATGAATTTAGGGGTATGAAGAAATAGGTATGAAGTTAGGGGTATGAAGAAATAGGTATGAAGTTAGGGGTATGAAGAAAGGGGTATGAAGTGAGGGGTATGAAGTGAGGGGTATGAGACCTTAATTGATTAAATCTAGGGGTATGAAGTGAGGGGTATGAAGAAATGGGTATGAATTAAGGGGTATGAAGTTAGAGGTATGATACTAGGGGTATGAAGTTAGGGGCATGAATTAAAGTTTTAATTGTAAACTTTAATTAAAAAAAATTAGGAGCTTTAAAATTTTAATTTTAACTTTAAATTTTTTGTCTTAGGAACTTTAAAATTTTAATTTTAATTTTAATTTTTTAACATTAGAAAAAAATAAAAAATAAAAACGTTAGAAAATCAAAATGTTCTCAAAAACTTTAGAAAATTCAAAAAAATCAATGTTTTCGTAGACACGAAAATCACCTAAATTGGATAAGACTACCAGTGCATTACATATGTCACTTTTATCAACATCATATGACCCCATTGGTCAGCCCTCTAGGACAATTTAGAGCTCCAAAGCACATTTTGGAAGGTTCCCAACAGTTTTGGGTGGTTTTGGGATATATCCTTGTGACCGTCCCACCAAGGGATGGTCGCATATGGTGACCGTCCCACCAAGGGATGGTCGCATATGGTGACCGTCCCACCAAAGTATGGCCATAAAAAACCATCCCTAGGTGGGACGGTCCCTAACCAGACACCTCAAAAGTCAAAGGGGCAGAGAAATGACAATCAATTTCTACTATATTCTTCTCCCAATCAACCAAAATTGATTGGGATCCTGTCGTACAGACCAGGAACTCCCAATTAGAGGCTCCAAATGGGAAACCTCTTCTACCCAATGGTGGTAAGGGTTTTGACAAGTGGTGACACTTACCTCGCATGCCATTACTTGCTCCTTTGCCATAGATACCCTATTTGGGCTATAAAAAGAGGGGTATTCACCCATTTTGAAGAGGAGTTGAAGCATTTTTAACAACAAAGTGCTACCCAATTCCACTCTCACATTTTCCATTGCAATTTACCCCTATTTTACCTTTAAATATTTTTCATTTGAAGGATCTTTCAAGGATATACCAAATCCACTAAAACCATTCCACAATAAGTCATATTGGAGAGCAATTTGATCCCATTTGAAGACATGACATCTAGGAGTGTTTAAAACCATATCCCACTGGAATTGGTGATGAATTCCAAGTAGATTTGTAACTATCCCACTTGGGGATAATTAGTAGTAGCTAGTTGCACCTGTTAGGGATGGTTAGAAAATAGTAGGGAATTTTGATCTAATTCCACCATAGGTCATTTTGGAATGTTTAGGTTAGCCTATGGTCCAATTTTGGTGCAATTTGGAGTAGTTTTGATAGGGTAATTAGAATTTTTATGATTGTAGGTCTATTTGGATCACCTAGAAATGGTCACTGCTTCTTCTAACAATTTCCCTTTTATTCATTCTCAAATATTTACAAAATCATGTTATTAAATCAATACTATAGTTAGAAATCATTTTGAAGCATTGTGGTTTATTAGAAATAGGTTTTATGATTTCTATATGCATGATTT